>OW679196.1:162207661-162326527 GCA_940337035.1 Agriotes lineatus | reverse complement strand
GTATACGTCGTCACGCTTGTATCTAAGGTGTCCTGTCCGAAGAACCACACCCATCTCCCTGAGCGTATTCAGCCGTGGCTATTAGCCTGTTCTCGAGCATTTTAGGGCAAGTAGTAACATTTCCCGGACGTGATAGGTCTTGTCGCACTCTCGTACCCCGAGGTGTCGTAAAAACAGTTGTATTATCCATTCCCTCATTTGTTTTGCCATGTTTCTTTTCAGATAGACTATATCCAATCTATTCCTTTTTGGTCCACCTATTTTATCATCTTTGGTGCTATGCCGTCTTCTCCACTTGATTTTCCAATTCTAATTTTTTGTATTGCACCTTCAAATTCTTCTCTCTTAATTTGTTGTTGCTGTTTTGTTTGTTCTCTATTTATGTTGTCTTCTGGTGCTGCTATGTGGTATTTATTATACCGGGTGAGGTTTTTCAAGTGTTACAAGGCGATATCTCGAAAACCGTTTAGAATATTTTCATGAAACTTTTGTCGGGGGACATATTTAAACATATTTTTGACATTTACCTCCTATCTGTGTTTTGAGGGGGGGAGTAACTTTGGAGTTTTAAATAGGATGATCTACTTTTGTTTATAAAATTCTAACCTATGTAACAAATTACGTATGTCTACAAAAGATTTTTTGATTTGTTTTTCTTTACGGAATTATGATTTATTAGGTTATAAAATTTAAAAAAATGTGAAATTTTCGTTAAAACGTCAAAATTCTCAACTTACTTAAGTAGAACTAACGCATTTCTATGGAAACAAATTCTAATTTTGAAATAAGTGAACTTGATTTATTGGTAAAATCTATTTATTTTTTAATTTCTATCAAAATTTAGTCACCATAATTCCGTAACCGAAAGAGCAAATCAAAAAATGTTTTGTACATATACGTAGTTTTTTACGTAGATTCGAATTTTCTAAACAAAAGTGCAACATCCTATTTAAAATTCTAAAGTTACCCCCCACTCCTCAAAACACAAAAAGAGGTAAATGTCGAAAATATGTTTTTATATGTTTCCCCATCTCCCTATTACCTCACAAAAATTTCATGAAAATATTGTAAACCGTTTTCGAGATATCGCCTTGTAACACATTAAAAAACTCACCTGGTATGTGTAGTGTTCTTTCCACTTTCTAATATTTCTTTTGTGTCTGTTTGTATTTGACCCGGTTTTTTATTGCTTTTAGGTATTTCTTTCCTTTTATCTCCTCTTAACAAATTTTTAGAAAATAATGGATATTTTCAAACTTCGATTAAGGCAGAAACACATCTGGCAACTATGGAAGTATTTACTTACGTAAGTTTGTTTGCTTGTTTGTTTGTCAATGAACAAGGTCTAGGCATGCAGAGTACCAGGTACCTTAGACACCGACTGCTTTGGTCATATGGTCAAAGTGATACTTAGAATACAGATCGATGTCAGACCTCCCCCGGGGTTTAGGCCGATCGATGCAGAACCACCACGTGTAAGTAACTAATTACATAATTTTTAAAATCATTTCATTTTTCTGTTGTAAACTTCGAGTTAAACATTTCATTATATTTCCAGAGAGTTCAGTACGGCTATCATCAAACCAGAGGGGTTATCGAGAGGGGTGGAAGAACCCCCCTAACAGCTAAAGAGGTGCCATGCGTCGATTTGATCACGCCCGAAGCAACACAAGGCGTGAGTATTTTTTAATTTACCGTAAACCTGAACCTCTGTATTCCACGCTGGGATTTTAACGATTTTAACGATTTTTCTAATTATAAGGTTGATGGGCGCACACACTATGCTAGCGACTCGGAGCCCATTTCATGTATCGATCTTACATCGCCAACTAGTTCTCAAGACGTAAGTATATCTTGCAATAATATCGTCTTTCCTTTAAACTTAAAACCACATACAGTGTTTTATAACTGCTACAATTGTTTTACGGTTAGTCACTCATTAACCGTGGTCATATGAAGATTTTATACTGTGAATTGTGTTTTAAAAGCTTTTATTATCATTATCAGGGAGCGTCAACGTCTGCAACAGCTGTCGACGTCGCTAGAGAACAAGCTGGTGGCAGTATTAGGCATGAGAACCTGTCTCAAAACGTAAGTTGATTTTTTTTACACCTTTATAAAACCTACAACATTTTAAAAAATATAATTAGTAGATTTTATAGTGTAAAGACTAATCAAATATTTTTAATTATTATTACAGAACGCACAACTAGGGGCTGTAACACTCGAGGACTCTCAAGGCCCCGGGTTTAAATATTTCACAGTCGCAGCCGGGTATACGAGGAAAATATCTAAATTCAATCTAGACTCGAGGGCCCTAGATTTCCGATTCAAAGAGGTTGCAGAGTCAATCGAGCCTCTGGTATGGCTGCAAGTAAGTATTATACAAATTATTTTTTCACAATTGATCACCTGGTAATTTTTCTATTTTACGTGTAAAGACAGTTGTTACATCCATTTTACTTGTCTAACTAGTATACGATGTTAATGGTTCACTGTATTTTTTTTTATTGTATATATTCTCTTTGCAATCCTTACCTATTCACGTTTGAGTTTGTTTTTTACAATTACATTCTCGTTTTCAGAACGCCTTCGACGAGTTGATAACTCACCTCACAGCCGATGCCGAACCCTCCGATCGGATAGGGCTAATCCTCCGGAACGACAACTTCCCGGATAGACCTGTTGGATTGTCCTTTCGCCGAGCCGATCAATTATCCACTTCTGTTGTGATGGGCATCCTAGAGAAGATCCTGCAAAGCAATAATCAGTTTTTTGCCCAGGACAGCTTACGGCTACAAGTGGATAGGGTGACTCTTCCAGTCGGGGCTGGCAAATCCCGTCAACGGCTAACGGGGGTGAGTTTTAGCGAATTTTGTCGGCGGAAGCAGGGCATCCTGGTTGTGCGGAACGAAGGGACTGATTGTCTGGCTCAGGCTATAACCTTAGCTATAGCGTTCAAGACACAGGCCCCCGAGTTCGAGTTAATGAGGCAGGGCTTTCCTATACTGGCCCAGAAAGCCCTGGAATTATGCCGTCAAGCCGTTGTCGATCTGACCAATGGCGGCACACTTGATCATATAAGACAATTCCAAGACTTTCTGGCAGAGTATACCTTAGTAGTTTACAATAATAGAATAGGTAAATCTGTTTATTTCGAGGGACCGAGGTCAGCTGATAGAGTTGTTTTGAATTTAATTTACGAAGATAACCATTACAACGTAATAACTAGCTTGACCTCGGCCTTCTCTACAGCCTATTTTTGCGAGTTATGTCGCGTTCGTTCGCGTGATAGACAGGGACACAGACGCTGTAAATATTCTTGTCCCAACTGCCACTCCTCACCACCCTGCCCTCAGCGTGTAGAGTCAGTACATTGCATCGTGTGTAATCGTGATTTTCGAGGGGCTGAATGTTTCAACAACCATAACATGAAAGGGTTGTGCGGTAATTTGCGGAGATGTCTGACTTGTCTTAATAGTGTATGGGTAGACTCTAGAAAACCCCACCAGTGTGGCATAAAATTCTGCACGATGTGTAAAGCTAATAAGCCCATCAGGCACAACTGCTTTATGACTCAAGATAAACCAATCAAGAAAAATTTAAATAAATATTTTACATTCGTCATTTATTATTTCGAGTGTACTCAAAATAAAGCTTTTGGCGAGATTCAAAATTCCTTTCTACACGAGCCTAACCTCTGCGTCGCTCAGACAGTATGCAAGTTATGCATTAACGTTCCGGACATTAGCCAAAATTGTAGCAAGTGTGGGGTTCGTCAACGTATTTTCTTAGAAAATCCTGTCCGAGAACTTCTAAATTATATTTCGACTTTGAAAACGGATAACTGTGACGTAGTTGCCTTGGCACATAACATGAAGGGTTATGACGGGGCATTCATTTTACGCGAGATTGTTAAACAGAGGAACCGATGGGATCCTAAAATCATTTCAAACGGAACAAAGCTTATGTCGATTACTTGTGGTAGCATTAAATTCATCGACTCTTTAAATTATATGCCAATGCCTCTAAGTAAGCTACCAGAGACTTTCAATTTCCCGGGTTCTAAAGGTTTCTTTCCTCATTTCTTTAATACTCTGGATAATCAAAATTACGAAGGAGCTCTACCGCCCATACACTATTACGGCGCGGATGAAATGAGTCCTGCAACTAGGAGCGAGTTCATGACTTGGTATAACAGCGAGCTTGCAAGAAATGCTGTGTTTAACCTGAGACAGGAGCTCGTTAAATACTGTATTTCGGATGTCACTATACTGAGGCATGCTTGCATCGAGTTCTGGAAGAGTTTTATCGAAGCAAATTCAGTCGACCCTTTCAGGGAAGCCTGCACGATTGCAGGTTGTTGTAACAAGGTGTTTAGACGGAATTTCCTTAAGAATGAGTCGATAGGCCTTATTCCTCCTCAAGGATACCGCATGGCTGACAATCAGTCAGTTATTGCGATCAAATGGTTGATCTGGGTTGAACACAGTACAGGCATCCAGATTCAACACGCAGGTAATAGCCTCGAGGTACGTTTGCGAGAGGGTATTTTAGTCGACGGATTCTCAGATCAAAATTTATAGAACCAGAAGCCCATGGTAGGCCGTGATGTCTATGTTCCAAATACTTTATGCTTTTTTTAACGAAATAGGGCAGAGTGGTATAATTTGCTGGGGGTTTTAAAACAAAAATTGCTAACTGATTGCCGTCTGCTGAAATAACCGCCACTTCTTTCGGAATAAACTGTTTATTTTCACCACGGAACCCTTGTAGGTCTACGAATGCAGTGTCCATACTGGCGAAATGTTTGAGCATGACTAAATTTTAAAAATTGTTGCGGAGTTTTTAACTACTGAAATCCGCCACCACATTTCTGTGTTTGTCAATTTCTACAACATTATCGAATTCGGCATAAATTAAGCAATTAATAGTTTCATCTAATGGTTGCTCGAAACCAACTTCTAAACGTAAAGAGCCATTTTTAAGCAGGTTCCAATGCGATGTAGAATTTGCCGCTAAATCAGGCGTTAGGTCAAACGCGAACAGACAGTAGCCATGAGGATAATCTTCACGTTTTATTGCATTGCCTTCATCGAGAAAATGTATGCCACTGCCGGAAAATAGTGTGTGATATGCTTGAACGTACATACCGTTCTTAGAAAAATCAGGCTGTAGAGGTTTTGACGGAATTTGTTGGCCATCGATGTATAGGGAAAAATAATTGATTTTGTAATGATTAAAATTGAAGGGGTTCGATGCATAATGACCGTTAAACGCTCTATTCGATACAAAACCTACAATGCATCGTTTTGGTAACTGGACCAGAAAGACATTATCTAAAGATTTTCTTTGCACACCTGAAGGTATAGTTAACACTTTAACATCGGCTCTTGTAATTGGGTATTTAGCAGGCGCAGTCGCCAAAGCTTTGGTATGAGCTAGCAGAATAGACGGGTTTATTTTCATTTTTCTCACTAGTAAACTGGCATCACTCATTTTCACTTTGAATGTAGATCCTTCAGCGGCCATTAAATTGAACGAATCTCGGGATCTGATAAATTTCACTTTCATTTCAACTCCATTGATAAGAAATTTCTCTTGATTGAATAAATCTGAATGCACATGACCCATCATTTCGACTTGTTTGCTTGCACCAGTAAAAAACTTCCGTTTTACGAACCCTTCATTATGCGTAGTGATGTCATCCATTTTATTGGCTGTGTCGTTGTACCATAGGCTGCATGTTAAATGAGATGATTTAGCACCATTGCCGTAATTCAGCAGAGTTTCAATGTACGAGCGGTATGCGTATGTATTGTTTGGGGGGCTCACAAGCTTCTGATTCAAATACACCTCAACTTGATTAAACATAGAGTGCATCCAATTATTAACAGGGCCTACCACGTCTTTGTCGGCTAATGATGTATCATCTTGTTTAACGATTTTAACAGTAATGTATAACATGGTCTGGCTTAAATCGATATAATCGTTACCGTTTTCAGGCACAACAAATTCAATCGGTGCATCGTCACTAAGCGAAGAAAGAGGTTTGTAAAAAATCCATTGTCCATTTTCAATGCTGGTCTGGGTCGCCGGTAAAGCAAATAAATCTAGCTCAGATTTAACACATTCGCAAGACTGTGCATGCAAAAACGCCATTGTGAAAACTACTTGCTGGTAAAGATATCGGAGTATGTGTGCTTGTTCGGCTTCTTCCTAGCGATTTTTCTTGTAGACTGATTGTAGTTTAGAGTGCGTTGCCTTTTATATCCCGATCCTTCCATTAAAGTATCTATTTTTCTGTCGGCTTTACGTTTGAAATTTTTTCCGGCCTCCTGCATACGGTTGTGAAACGCTTCTTTTATCGGTTGATTTTCAGCAACATCCCCCAAAATGTTAGCACCTGTCCGTAAAGCTTCTTTCCCAACAACTTTAGCACCGGTTTTAAAAAGAGGCAGGATACTACGAAATATTCCTCCAAGAAAACTTCCGATTCCATGCCCTTTTTGATATGGAGACCCCCTGTAAATCGCTCCAATCCCTTGGCCTGCCTGGTTTGTATAGTATTGTTGATATGGACAATCCATAGCAGCTACTGTATCCTCTTAAAATGTAGTTTTAAACTCAACGTACCAAACTCGAATGGCATCACAGCCGACGTTTCGGTCCTTATATTTATCTCGATATTCTCAAACTCCCTCTTCATGACATTTATATAATGAGTCGGTGAAAATATGGCGTCTTTGTGACAACCGTAATTATAATTATCAGAGGTCACGTTAACAATACGAAGAAGTGGTGCCAGGACATCTCCTACAAGCTGGGGTTCCACAATATCGCAGTAAATAAACATTTGTGATGGTAAACCAACCCAGATATTGGCGGGGTGACTGGGTGCAGGTGCTTCAGCTATATTTATATCAGGTTTATAACCTAGTTGTAATGCCAAACGTTGTGAAAATCCTAACATTTTCAATGAAGGCGTTTTATCTTCAAGAGACACTCGTTTTGTTATTCTATTGTATTGCAAATTCAACAACCTTTTTAATAACTCGTTATTGTTAATTTCGGCTGTTATATGTTCAATGGTTTCATAATTGCCGGGCTGAATACAGATTACGTGCCAATCGCCGTTACCATAATAAATTTGTTCTCTGTCACTTCTAAAATGCGCACTAGCATTTTGAAAAACTTTTTTCAACTCAGTATACGTTTCTTCTACGCTTTGCTCTTTAGGTATTTCTGTGCGATAGTACACTAGATTGTCTGTATCTGTAACTGCCAAAAAGGAACATGGATATTGCACTTCCGCAATACCTGTAACCCATTGACCTGTTAGTCTTATTCGTTTAGGTAACTGCGTTGTGAATTGGGCTGTAGTGTTATTTGGAAAATACCCCATAGAGCTATTGCTTAGTAAAGTTAAATAAAACTCGTCGTCTGTATTCATATTTGCTGAATATTAGCTGCAGGAATCCAGGAGTTGAACTTGTCGCTATAATTTCTCCACTTTACAAAGTACTCTTTGCGGTGACCACGCCCTCTTTCTTTTAACACTTGCTCGACTTTAAACAATGCGTTATCATCCAAAATCACTGGTTGTAATTCCTCCTCATAAAAGACACCCTCTATCGTATCGTTATTTAAATCAGCTATTTCATACACAGGTGGTTTTCTATTAATCACTTTTTTAATTATAAACACTTCGCCGCTCCAATTAGTTTCATATCCTTTCTCGAATGCTTCCTTCGTTCTACTAATTCTTACATGTTGGTTCACTTTATATTTAGGCTTCCTGATGAGCCCCATCCCCTTTCTGTAGAGATTGTTCCACACTTCAAGTATATTGCCGCTATTTACAGCGGAGGGTGCCATCTTGATGCTTGAATGATAGCGGTTGTTATACGAATTCAGTAAATTTTGTAGCACGTCTATGTATTTGTATGAATTAGAGTATGTGAAATAGCGCCACATTCTGGTTTTTAATGTTCTATTGAAACGCTCAACGACGGCCGCCTTAACATCGGGATTCTGCGTCACATTAAAGTTGATATCATGTTGTTTGAAAAAATTCTGCACAGATTTAGCAATAAATTCTTTTCCTTTGTCGGTTTGTAAATTTACAGGGGTGTTTTCGGCTTCAGCAAATATTTCACGAAACGCTTTGATTACTGAATCGCCCGTTTTAAATTTAATAGGTCTCGCCCACGCCATCTTGCTAAACACGTCAATCACAGTTAGAATAAAATTATTTCCGGCGTTGTACTTGGCTAAACTACGCATATCGCAGAGATCGGCCTGCCATAATTCGAAAATATTGTCTACCATATATTTATTTCTAGGAAATTTTTTTCTTGCAGTTTTGTGAATGGTATATGCATCTTGTTTGTGCAACCAGTCTTTTACTTGTGTACTGGTGTGATTATTTTTCGCCGCAGAAATTAACGAGTTGGCGCCGGCAAAGCCTGAGGGGTTAGCAGGGTCATAGTATACAGCGTCCAGATTCATTATGATTTGCTTAGTTTAAGGCGCTCCCAGCCAGCGATTGTAAACGGCTTTGAAGTTTTCTTTCGTTTCGCTGATTTTCTGGTTACAGTCTTTTGATTGGAGGTTGTTGCTGGAGGTGTTGTGGGCTCCATCGATTTAGGTCCTGATTCGGCTTCGCTTTCCACCTCATATAGGTAAGAAAGGGGGGCAGCGCTGCTATTCAGCTACCGTGTTTCGGCTACTTTTCAAGGTCGCCCATGTAGGCTTGCTTCCCACGTCGTCTAACTTTTTACATCGCGATGGGAAATTCAATAAAGCCTACATGGGCGACCTTGAAAAGTAGCCGAAACACGGTAGCTGAATAGCAGCGCTGCCCCCCTTTCTTACCTATATGAAGAATTTCAAAAATATCCCGCTAGCATTTTTAAAACACTTTTATAGGAGTAACTTTAAACAACAGGCCTTTTCTAATTCATTGCTCTAGGCGACGGGTGGCATGTGATCTGTATTCAGCCCGGCAATTATGAAAGTATCGAATACATAAGTCACTATATCATTAATTGCAGTTTTTGTTTACTACATACAGGCAGGGGCTTGCAAAGTTGACGGTCAACTCCTTTGTCCTCGACCGGTCTGTCGCTGCAGGTTGTGACAGGAAATTTTACAAGACTCAGCATTCATCGCACATAAATTTTATGCTGTTCAAAATGGAGGATTTAATTAATTATGAGTCATTTTTAATCGGATTTTTGATTCGCGGCAGAAGAGAGAGAGAGGGTCGGCTACTCAATAAGGAAGAGTGAGACATAGCTATCCTCGTGGCGTAAATCCAAAATGGCGACCAGTTTAATCGAACAATCAAGATCAAATTAATTCGCAGGAAATAAAAATGGCAACGTCGCACAATGGAAACGAGAGAGAAGTCTGTAAGACCAAGTGAGACAGAGAATAAATTGGCAACACTGTAATTTAATTCAAGATGGCGGCTTTAATTAATTACAGCGATTAAAATAATTAGGTTAATTAAAATGATATCAATTTAATTCGCAGGGTCAATCAAGGTCAATTAATTTAATCCGCGGGTCAATTGCGTAATTCGGGAGCTAATCCGCGGGTCAATTGCGTAATTCGGGAGCTTATTCGCGTAATTCGGAAGCTAATTCGCGTAATTCGGTAGCTAATCCCTTTTTAATTAGGTCAATTAATTTGATATCAAATTAATTGGGTCAATTAAAAACAAAATGGCGCCGGAGTTGCGGGTCAATTGCGTAATTCGGGAGCTAATCCGCGGGTCAATTGCGTAATTCGGGAGCTTATTCGCGTAATTCGGAAGCTAATTCGCGTAATTCGGTAGCTAATCCCTTTTTAATTAGGTCAATTAATTTGATATCAAATTAATTGGGTCAATTAAAAACAAAATGGCGCCGGAGTTGCCCTGACTTCTACTACTATCACTGGGTTTGTTAAAACTATTGTTATATAAATTATTACAAAAGATTCATAGAACAGATAGTATAACTATGGTAGTATGCTAACACAAAAGGATTTAACTGAGAGCAGCGCTTGAAATCAATTTGGGTAAAGCAATAAAACTCTCATTAAAATAAGCATCAATTGACGCGCAAAAAATTATTGACATGATTCACGTATCACAACAGCACGATGAGGCCGCTCCGAATTAACGCAGATATAGCAACGGTACAGTTTATTACATTAAGAAAACAAATCATGCCACAATCGACGAAAGGCGCATTCATATCAGTTTCCTATTATTGGCAAAAGGAATGCAGTACACATTCATAAAATACACAAAGCAGTTGAAATTTTGTTATAGAACTGACAGTTGTTTACTAGCTCTACAATTACAATAAAGCTAAACAGTGAAACAGCTGATGATAGTTTACTGCATAAAAAGAAATTATAAACAATTTTAAGAGCTGCAATGATAACCTTAATGATAAACGTGATTCGATGATCCAAGTATTTCCCTTCTAGCGAGAAGTGTGGGTTGCTACACAGGGCACGTTAAAGGTTGGAAGAAAAGAAAACCCGTGCAGCTGCTGTAGAGTGCACTTGTCATGCCAGACGTTTTCTTCAGCGCCAAATTTGTAAGTTAACTCATAGGAGGGACAACGACATGTGTGTAACTTAACTCATAGGAGGGACAACGACATGTGGTTACTTCAAAATTCACGAAATTGCAACAGATAGAATGACCAATGTTGAGATTGATTGTAATAAAAACAAAGAAAAAAGAAAAGATAACGTAAAAGGAGAAACCTAAAAGAGAAAGAGATAACAATTTCAGACCAGTTATTTTGAGCCCTCAACAAATATTTTACTTCCAAATACTATCAAATCATGAATTAATCAAATGGGTATAACAATTCCCCGAACCACTAAAACCAAATTTGCATTAGACTTTTAACTGGTTTAATTTTTGAAATGTAAAACGTAAAACTACCAAGTATAGTATATAAAGAATAATTACACCAGGTGTAACATGGTACAGCCAGTTTTGAAACTTAGTGCATCGTAAGTAATTAATGAACTTTACTTTTTGACATGCTAATTAAGATTTTTCCACTTCCGATGTGAGCAGAAGTGATACAAACTTTTAATTTTCAAGTAAAACACCCTGTCTACTATTGCCTTTTTGAATTATGCATAATTTTATAAATCTAATGATGTAATGTACAGTCGTGTGCAAATAAATCTGGGACAGTGTTTTTTTCACATGCAGATTCAGTTAAGAATTTGAAGAATATTACCATGGATTTCCTCTTATCAGAGAGAGTTACGGGTTTCAGTACCTGTTAAAGTTTAATGTAACTCTTTCTGATAGCAGGAAATCCATGGAGATATTCTTCAATTCTTAACTGAATCTGCATGTGAAAAAAACCACTGTCCCAGATTTATTTGCACACGACTGTACATTGTTTTTTTCGAAATTTTCAAATTTAATTTCAAGTCCCTGGAAAGGGTGCTTATTTAAATCAAAATTCGCTACATTTAGTTTCAAACTGGTTGTCTCGGGTAAAGCTCAGATACCCTGGATCTGTTCTACTCAAATGTATACAATACAGGAATAACACAGTGTAGATATAAATGGTATACTGTGTTTAAGTATATACAACATAATTCTTAGATAAGTAAAAATTTTATATACATAAATATTATAAAAGAAAATTCTTTCGGCGTTTTAGTTCTGTGTTCGGCTATTTTGGGGACACTCGGCAACCCAAATGGCACTTAGCCCGGTTGCTGCCTGTGGACTCTCTTAAAGAAAGCTCGAATTAGGTAGAAATGGGTGCTCTCGGAGTTGCATGAGGTAGCTCCGCTGTACTTGAACTGGATAGATCTGAAGCAGACCTTATTTGCGCCGGCAAAGATGACGTTTGTTATTTATAGTTGACGGGCGGACAAATTCAATGGCGCAAAAGTGTTTTACGGCGGCTGTGATGTTCACGGCGAGTACATTACGCCTGGCTGGACGTCGCGTTCCCTTTGTGTATAAATTTGGGGCTTCACGGAGTGATATAAATTGGAAGTTTTACTTTTGAAACGGTCTACCTTTGACAGTTAGAATCACCGGTGAGCGCTGGAAGATCTCGGTCGGTCCGAGATCATGACAGGCGGTCTAATTTGTCTGCTTCGAGGGCCCTGGATGATGCCAGCGACCTGGAGATTTCTCTTAATATATAAGTAAGTAATGTTTTAAGTTAACATCATAGAGGTGATCTGGTGCAGGCAGGTGAAGAAATTCTTTAGCAAGATGGGAACCAAGTCCACTGTCTCCAAGCAGGTCAGAAAAGTGTTTAGAGCAGGTGAAGTCCTATGACACAAGTAAAGTGAAATGACGGGGGATTTGTCTTTTATACTTCGAGCACCCCGTTATATATTCTTCGCCCTAGGTACATTTAAATGGGAGCAGCACGGTGCTTGTTTGTGCAAGACTATGCGCACCGCTAGTGGACTTCTTATCTTCTGTCCGAACGTTGGAGCGATGCAAGAGGTGACAGCAAGTAACAAACGATTGGACCGTGCCATTATTGAGGTCGAAGAACGCAACGTTTCGCTCACTTTCGTAAGGGGCTTTGTCAGGAGGAAAAGAAAAAGATCACGGTAACTCAACGTGTAAACCATGCCAGAGGAGAAACTCTCCTAACGATAGGAACGAGAAAGGCGAGAATTTATATGCAAGCGCCGTCACAGTTCAGTGGCGGTGGGCAGGACTTAGGAATTAGCACTTTCCACATAAAAGGAAGAGGAAAGCCTTCGTCCCGATTGCGATTGTTAGGGTATTAGTAAATCTCAATAGCTTAGCGAATCTTTCTGCTCAAGAAAAATAGAGATTTGCAGATGATGAAAGTTTCACCAAAAAGGATCTTATGAACAGTGTCACGCTAGTGTTCGGCGATGGCTGATGATGAAACCAGGCCCGACTTGAGACAGCGCTGGTGCTCAGAGATGCGAGTTTTTACTGAACTATCTGTTTCACCAATGTATACAGCATTATAAGAGCAAGGGATTCTATAAACACCTTTCGATGACAAAGTATTTAATTTATCTTTAGGTGAAGTAATTTATCTTTAGGTGAAGGAAGAACCTGTGAGATTTTGCTCGGGGGTTTGAATACTGTTTTAATGTTTTGTTTTCGAAAACACTTTACAACGCGATGGGTGACGGTGGATATAGGGAAGAAAGACTATTGCTGCAGGAGGATCGGTTTTTGGAGGTTTGGGTGGATGTGGATAAAGAAAGTTGGCTGGGACACCTGCTCCCAATGGACGAAAGCGGGATATCGAGATAAGTCTATGAAGCCAGAATTCAAGGAAAAATTAAATTGACAGACCTAGAATTAGATGGGATGAATATGTAAGACAAGCAGCGGTCAAGCGTGGTATCCAGTAACGTGAGATAAAGAGAATAGTCCAAAACAGAAAAACCTGGAAAAACAAAATACATGAAAATGTAAAATGAAATGTATATAGCTACAATCCGACACCTAATAGGTATATGGATTTTAGTTTAAATAAATAAATAAAATACTGTCCTCTAAAAGTGTTAGTTTTTTTTAAATTTTAAAATAACTTTAGTGGAAAACTTAGTACCCTACTGCAATCAAAATGAAATGCAAAAAATCATAGTAGTTTTATCGAAAAAAGTTATTTAAAAAGGTACTCAAAATCGCAAAAAGGTAGTAAAATTGAACAATATTTGAAATCGATCGGAAAATAAATAAGGAAGATATAGGAGTATGTATATAAAATGTTAAACATTTGCTGTATAAAATCGTAATAATAATACAAAATGGTTTGTCAAAAACAAAATTGTATTGCGACTATAGTTGTGATTCTGAGCCACTTTTTCTAACATTTTTCGATAACACTGGGCCTATTCTGATTTCTCATTTTTTTCATCTATTTTTGATCGCAGTAGTCCTAATTTGCAATAAAATTGCTAAAATAACCCAGGGTAGTATAGCTGATCAAAATTTAAAAGCGACCAGAAGACAAATAAGGAAAATACAAGAGTGCGAACATGAGAAGTGAAACGCACTGTAGATATAGCAGATAAAGAAGAAAATTTTGGGTTCACCCACACATTACAATATTCTGCTAGTGTATAATTGTAGTATAAAGAAGGTAATTCTCTACCTCCATTGCGAATTTGGCATTAATAACTTGTTCATTCATATCGTCTATTTGTTGATTTCTTAGAATTTTGTTGGTAACTGGTAGCCCTGCGACTAGCATGTAAAGTTTCCTGTGACTGATCACAAATTTATTACAAACCAGTAGCCGATCTATAGCTTCGTGAGCGGACCTCCATATAAATACATTAGCGGTGACGAGCAAGCAACTGGTTGGTGATTGTAGCTTAAATTGCGCTCCTTTTCAGTTTCTTTCGAGTAGCTCCGCGTGCGAAGGGCCTAAATCCTGAGTTATTTGCTAATTATTACCTTTATCCATGTCCCAGTTAAAGCAAAAATTACCAAAATTCATTTTTTTTTAATGTGCTCTCCTTGTATATGTTGTGTCCAAAATATGTCCTTTTTCGTCAAGTGTAAAAACCTGAGCTATGTGCCATTTAATTAATAGCTCCTGAGTTAAAGAAAAAATAGGCAAGATTTTATTTTTTAAAGTGCTCACCCTGGCCCATAAACAGACAGGCAGACAGACAGACGGCCGGACGGACGGACGGACGAACACAGAGACAAATAGACAGACAGACCGACAGACATCTGGGGACCTTAGGGACCCAGCGACTCTGACATTTTTCCCAATTACAATACTTCCTTCTTGGGAAATATCTGTTGACAGTTAACTTAAAAGCGACTTTTCACACATCTAACTACTGTCAAAAACGCTAAAAATAATGAAATCTCGCAAATACCAACTGTTAAACCATTATGATTTTGTAAAAATTTGCTCGGTCTGTGTCATGATTATCCATTTTAAAGACATATAGGTTTTCTTAATGTAGTTTTCAATTTAAACGATTGATTTTCGTCTTGTTATCATAAGACGGCGGGACACATTACAATAAAGTATACTTGCAGATCGTAGTTAGAAGAAGCTATAAAAATCTCACAAAATGTCCAAACCAACACCGAAAACTCGACGAGACGGCATTAATCATGTAGATATCTATAGCAGAACTGGAGAGAAATCGGAGGACGAGGTTTGTCAAGAACTTAATCAAACTTTCCAACCAAGATTCTTTTTCTTTTAGAAGATCCTGGAACCATATCGACATATAGCCCAACATATGAAGAGGACCAACGTCACAATATTGACGAATGCATACAATTATTGGTTCAATGTTCCTAAAGAAAAATTAGCCGCAATAGAAGATATTGCGCGAATACTTTGGAACGCTGGTTTTTTGTAATTGTTTTTTCTAAAGCTCGTTAAATGCTACAAACCTAATCTTTTCAGAATTGACGACATAGAGGATGGTTCTACCATGAGAAGAGGCAGTCCAACAGCACACATTATTTATGGAGCTGCTAGTACTCTTGCCTCAGCTAACTACGCTATCCAAATCGTTGTAGACAAAGTATTGGACTTCATTCAAGCTGAGGTAACTATGTTCTAGAGAAATTGCTGTTAGAATTTATTAGGGCTGCGTTCAGAAGAAGCTTTTCTGCATTGTACCGCAGGGATCCATTATTTTGTTACTAACGTGCTTGCGGTGGTGCTTGATTAGAGAGAAAATGAAGTATAAAATTTAGAGACCGTGGTTCGATTTACGACTGATCTGGATTTGCACACGATGTTTTACGTTTTATTCAATGCAACCTCACAATGTGGTTTCACCGGTACTATTACATCCGATAAATAGTTTCTTTTTATCTCGCCGTCTGCCAGTGTCAAGCAATTTCCTAAAGGTTGGTTATTGTTCAGCTCCAATAAAAAAGTTACCACTGATTTTTAATTTTAATTTAATACTTGTCCCTGAAAAAACGGAAACGAAGCGATTTTTAAGTATGGAAAAATATCTAAATAGCTGCATGAAGAAACATATTTTAAACCACTACTATACCGTAGTGTAGCTACGAACTAACTACTACCAATAATTTTTGAATAACTTAAAGCTTTATATCGGAAATAACGATTATAAGTTTTTAAGTCTAAATGTGGATGTTGTCTGCATATCGGAGCATTGGCTTAAACCGGGTCAGACAACATTTTTATCTGTTTGCGGGTATCATCTGTGTGTTTGCTTTGAAAGAATTAGCAGGGAGCACGGTGGCGTTTTGGTCCTTGTGCGCGGTGGTATTATTTTCTCGGAAATAAAATTTAGCATACATGCAGAAGAGCAGTAGGTTGAATGTTTTGCAATTAAAAACAAAGTTATGCTAATCATTACTATTTATAGATCCCCAAATCTCGATGTCAAGGTATTTTTAAAAAAAATTGTTTGATTTACTACAATATGCCCCTAAATCAACAAAAATCCTGATGGTCTGAGGAGATCTGAATATAAATATTGACAAGAAATCCGGGAACCGAATGGAATTATTATCAATTTTGTCTGTGTTATGTTTCAGCCCAGTAATAAAAACCGCCACGCGAATAACAAAATACTCAGAAACAATTATTGACAATATATTTATAAATATGCACATAAACTCGTACTCTGAAAACTCCCTAGAACTAGGTTTATCAGATCACAAATGCCAATTCATAACGTTAGGTAGTATTAACAATGAACATTCTATGTGCTAAAACATAGTTGAAATTGGCAAGCTATTTTCAAAAAATAACTGTTCTAAGTTTTACAACTTATTGGAACAAGTAAACCGGGAAGAGGCAAGCCTTCAGCAAGACGTAAATAAAAAAATTTAGGTTTTTTATAAGAAATTTAATAAATATTTTGAAAGTGCATTACCACGTATACTAATTAGACAAAATAAATACTCAACTTGGCAACGACTGGATAACAAAGGGCTTACAAATATCATGTCAGCGAAAACGGGAACTGCTGCAATTAAAGAAATACAATAATAATAAAAATTTTATAAATTATGTCGATATATATGCCAAAATATTACAACACACAGTGAATCTTGCAAAACAAATGCACTTAAACAATAGAATTTTAGAGGCGAACAACGTCATCAAGGAAACTCATCAACCCATACTATGTAGAAGTAGCCCAGAAATTATAAAATACACTTCAAACGAACATCAACCCTATTATATACTTCAACAATTTAAAATTAAAACATAGCTCCTCCTTCTTTATTCTACCATGCACAGAAGCAGAAATAAAACAAGTGGTAAATTTCTTTGACGATAAAAAATCAAGTGGTATCGATGACATCGCTATGACTGTAATTAAACCAAACACTGACAACATTAAATCCACCTTATCAGATCTTTTCAATGCTTCTTTTTCATCCGTAATATTCCCAGAGATATTTAAAACTGCCCTAGTAGTTCCAATATTCGAAAAGGGAGACAAAACAAACCGAAAATTACAGGCCAATCTCGCTATTACCAGTAATTTCCAAAATAAAAAAAAACTAATTTTAAATCGTCTAAATTCATTCATATTAAAAAAAAACAATATTTTAAACAATTCTCAGTTCGGTTTTCGACAGAATATGAGTACTCAAATGGCAATACTTAACTTTCTTAGTAACTGGCATTTTGTGGAACCTATCTAAAGTCTTTGATTGTGTAAACTACGAAATCTTAACTGAGAAATTACAAAGCTATGGTATTTGCGGCATTGCCTTGAAATGGTTTCAGTCTTATCTGGAAATGCGTAAACCGATATCACAAGGCTGACGGGTACATGGTGAATTATACATCACAACCTAAATTAGTTACATGTGGGGTACCTCAGGGCAGTATATTGGGAGTAATCCTTTTTACGTTATACATATATTAATGATCTTCCGTTAACCATCCGTAATTGTAATTTTACATTACTTGTGGATGATACCAATATCATGGTAAAGACATAACAGAACTTAAAAATGAAGCCATACCTATTATTAATAAAGTTTATGAGTGGTTTTCCGCAAACAAATTAAAATTTAAGTATGAGAAATCATGCACAGTAGAGTTTCGTACTCCCAGAGCATCACCTAATTTATCAAACATAACAACTAACATAGGAGAGTTACAAAGTACCAACACTACAAAATCTCTTGGACTGCACGTTGATGATACATTATCCTGAAGCCTGCATATCACTAACTTAAATAAATCTTTATGCTCAGCTGTGTATGCTTTAACTCAGTTAAAATACAAAGTTAACCGAAATATTTATAACATAGTGTGCCATTCTTACTTCATAAGTTTAATGACCTACGGAATCAAGTTTTGGGGCAATTCAACCTCTGCAAATGTAATTTTCAAAACACAAAAGAAAGCAGTCAGAATTATGTACAATTTGAGAAAAACAGAATCATGCAGACAAAAGTTTATTGAAAATATAATTTTAACAATGACCAGCTTATACATATTGAAATTAACTCAACACATACATAAAAATATAACAACAAGAAGTAGATAAGACGATATTCACCATTACAATGCAAGGAACAAAACAGAAACCATGCCACCAAAATACAAAAATACTTTTAGTCAAAAAGGTCCCCTATACAGTGGCATGAAAATATTTCAAAGATTGCCGATTGCTATTAAGCAGTCACGCTCATTAAAATTATTTAAAACTATACTAAAAAACTGACTAATAGGTAAAGCATTCTATAATGTAAATGAGTTTTTTGAAATTTAAAGTTAATTATGAGACCTGCACATTATAAATAATAATCAATAGTAACTTAACAAAGATAACCGTCGATCTTCCCAACGCTCGGCAGTGGACTTGGATATGCACATAGAATTTACCGATTACAATTATATTACGAGGAGCGTTCAAATATAAATTATAATTTAATATTTATTCAAAAACAAACACGAGGACTTTAATGTATTACAATGGCTATATAAGCTCCACGTTGGACTAGCTATATTATTTATGAAATGTAATGCACCACTTTAAACTAGCCCTATATTATGCAATAATACTATCTGCAATTACTACTGCATAACAACATTTATTATATATTTGATATTTTACTTAAAACTTGCCCTTTATTAATGCAATGCCCTTTCTAATTAAATAATAATTCCTTTTTTAAATCAAGTTCTCTTATCTCAGGTGGTTCGCCAAATCAAAATCTCTATTAATTGAATTTTAATATTACAGTTCATGACATTTGCATCAAGCCGGGTATTGACAATTGTATATTATTTTGACACTCATATTAATCAATTCTCTTAAGTAAGTAATAAATCAAGTCTATTTGAACACCTTCTTGTACTAATTGTTATTTAAAAAAATTTCATTAGCTCTTTACACAAACCTTAATACCTTCTCTTGCATTTTCTGGCAAACTCCAACCAACAACGGATCCCAATATCGTCAGACTGCAAAACTTACTGCTCACTCCTCAAACAGTGGCACCCAGGATGGCAAGTGAACCCCTTTGACTGCATCCATCCAGAATATCACCCGCACTGCTTACATAATCCAATCTTCCCTCCTTGCAAAAGTCACCATCAAAGCATTCAACCTCTGGTAAGTTCCAATATTATGAAGTTCCACATCTAACCTTGTTCCTTTTTATAGCTATTCCGATGTCTACAGCAACACTTACAACTTATCCAAATTAATTAGTTACTCCAATCCAAATGTATTCAATTAATATAGGTAACCTTCTGTATGTTTATTTCCAATTGACTGTACTTGTGTAATCTCTTGACCGATTATGTACCTCCATAAGTTCCAATTAACATTTTTATTTTATCTCACCACGCAGATTTGTTTAAGACCCTTTTGAAATTTGTATTTACCAAAATAATACAAATTTAGGTATAACTTTCTAGTTTTATTTTACAAAATGCTTTAATTCAGAAAATACATGTCTGTTTTTATGAGTTGTTTATATAACTAACTTAAACAAAATTTTCATATATGTTAGATACAATTCTCATTGCACACTTATTTCTTTTAAAAATTTTCTGTAACCATTAAATTAGTATTCAGTTAATATCAAAATTTCCTCTCTCATTGTCTCAATTAAATTTATTTATAATATTTAAAATTTAACACCCATCAAGATTTAATTATAGCAATCTTTCAAATTTATTCGTTTTAAATATTTCTTTATTGTATTTGATTACACTGCCTCATGTATCATAACATAATTCCTCAATTAATAAAAATATTTAAATAAACCAGTATTATTTCAAATACCTATTCTTAATTTTTTTAATTAATAAATTTATAATTCATCATACTATCCTAGTATCTAACTTCATAACAATTAATATCTATTTACTTCTAAAGAAACAAAATATTTAACCTTTCCAACAAACAACAATTCTTGCAATATTTACAGATCTTTATTTACAAATTGCAAACATTCAAATTCAGCTATACTTGATATGAACCATCACATTCTTTTACCATCTTAATGTTCTTTTAAAATTATTATTATTTATTCAATTATTCCAATCTTTAATATTATTTTACTTCTTTAAGGATTCCCTCTTCTATCAGATACGTTTTACTATTAAATTCTTAAGATTCGTTTATAAAATTTCCTGAATGTTATCTTCTGCTTAACCTGCTTCCTTATTAATCATTTTAACACCTCTTGTTATTCATTCTTAATATCATATTTTCGAAATGTAAATTCTTCTTTAATTATCCTGTTCATTCAACAATTACCTACTTTGGGTACAACTATATACCAAATTCATTATTATTTCATTATTATTTATTATACCTTCAATCCATTTTTAAATTGTCTCTGGCTCTTTTTAGCTCAGCAAAAATTCTTTATCTTGGCAGCCCACATTAGGTACTGAAACCAAGTTTTAATTACACCTTATTGTTGAATTATTATTCATTTCTCATTACAAAATTCACATTTAAAAATATTCACTTATAATACCATGAGTAGTGAAAGTTATGTCGACTATTTTTGTGGTGGTGTCACGAACGTCCATTGCGCTTTGGTACGATTAGGACGAGTGCGCTAGCACGAGTCCTAATCCCACTACTTTTTCAAATTAGTTTTCAGTAAATCTAGCAACAAACTACGCAATTTCTATAGTAACAGAACACTAATATTGACTTTTTCTAATAAAAATCACATTTGTTTAAAATAGTCACTTGAATACCTTCTAGGAAGATATATCCGCTGATATTTTTTTGATTGGTCAAGAAACGTCAGAAATCTGGATTCTCATTGGTCGCTTTTTGACAGATGACAGGTGAATTGAATAGTCAATACAAAATTCTAACATCTCGTTTATATTTTCTGTCACTTTTAACATTCAACATTCTGCTTGTAGTATAGATTTTTCTTTTATTTACTGATAACAAATCTTTTCATTTACTTTGATTCCGTTTGCCTGTAAAACGTATAAATATTTCATATTATTTCATCCTTCATTATTAAAATTACCATACTGTTATTAATTAAGCAAAATATTTCCAATTATTTTAAGTTGACTTTCATAAATTGTTAAAATGAGATGTTTCCTTTAAATTTAACTTCTTATATAACTGTATTATAAACAAACAAACATTAACAATTACTATTTAATATATTTACACGTCCGAGTTTATTTTTGTCATCTCAAAACCCTTTTAATATTTTCTTGAGTGGTCTTTATAACATCCTTGACTTCTTTAGCTGCTTGTTTTAGTTTTCTTACTTCAGCTTCAAGCCTCAATATTTCATTTTGTCTCAGCCTTGTCTTTAACTTCTTTACTTGCTCCTTTAATCTTCGTACTTTATAAAATCTTTTATCTCTTCTGAAATGTCTGCTATTTTTGTCCCTCATCATATTACTCAATTTCCTTAAATTTCCATCTTTTATTAAAATAACATTACTTTCATGCTTTAACATTGCTTCCTGCATTTTCATTTTATTTCCTCTGTCTTTCCCTCTATTAACTCAATTTTTCCTTCGATATACTTTGCCTGTGTTCTTATAGATTCTTCTATTGTTAATTTCATCCCCTCTAATTTTCCTTCAAGTTCTTCCTTGTTATTATTTAACTTTTCTCCTACTTTTTCGTTCAAAATTTCTTCCATTTATTTAATTTCTTCATGCCTTTCTGCTCTCACTTCATCCTTAATTTCATTCTTACGTTTATTCAATATTATATTAATTTTATTTATTTCTAATTGTAGTTCCTGTTTATCTTCTAGTAGTACCTACCTTATTAAATTCTTCTTTAAACTTCTTTATTGTCTCTTCCATCTTATTTGCTTGGTCTTTTTGTTCTTGTACCTTGTCTGCAGTGCTCCGAATTGCGTCTCGTAACCTACCTTCCCTTTTCTCTGCATCTTGCTTACTTTCCTCAGCAGTTCTTTCAATTGCTGCTTGCAACTTACCTTCCCTTTCCTCAGCATCCTTCTTTGACTCTGCTGCATCTTTCTTTATTTTATGTAAATCCTTCCTCAACTCTGCTGCATTTTTCTCATTTGACTGTTGCATTCTTGCCATCATTTTCATTAACTTGTCCATATCGATATTTGGTTTTCCTGTTGATTCTTGCGGAATCCTTACCTGATCACCTTGAACACCTACCTCTTGCTGTATTTCTTCTACTTCAACTTCAGCACCACTCGCTACCACTTCCATGTCTTCTTGTTCTTCGTCTTTTTCCTCTTCAGCTTTCTTGCTTTTTCTTGTAACCCTTTTGTCTGCCATATTTTAGTTTAAATTTTCAAATGTACCTACTTTTGATTACTAACCTTTATATTCAATTATAAATTTTTATATTTTATTTTAAAATTGGCCCCTTTATAATATTCTTTAGTTAATTGTCCTATTCTATTTCTTTATTTCTCTCAAAACGAAATAATTATGATACATTTTTAAATTATGATTTTTTTATTACAATCTTGTTCCTTAATTCACAATTATTAATACCAAATTAACCATAAACTTGGTTTATCAGTTACAGTTAAATCTGTTTATTTTTATTATGTCAATATCCCCACTTTACTGGCGACGTGTGTTATAAATGTCAAGCAACATGGTTTTAAAAACCCCTCGTTTGGACACCATATATTATATTTAGTAATGTCATAAACAAACTGACTAACAATCACTTTAAGCCCCACGTTTTTGGGCCGCCAACTATTATACAATGGCTATATAAGCTCACGTCGGACTAGCCATATTTTTTATGAAATGTAATGCACCACTTTAAACTAGCCCTATATTATGCAATAATACTTTTTGCATTAACTACTGCATAACAACATTTATTATATATTTGATATTCTACTTAAAACTTGCCCTTTATTAATGCAATGCCCTTTCTAATTAAATAATAATTCCTTTTTTAAATCAAGTTCTCTTATCTCAGGTGGTTCGCCAAATCAAGATCTCTATTAATTGAATTTTAATATTACAGTTAATGACATTTGCTGTCAAACCGATTTTCAAACTCATCAAGCCGGGTATTGACAATTGTATATTATTTTGACACACATATTAATCAATTCTCCTAAGTCAGTAATAAATCAAGTCTATTTGAACACCTTCTTGTACTAATTGTTATTTAAAAAACTTTCATTAACTCTTTACACAAACCTTTATACTTTCTCTTGCATTTTCTGCCAAACTCCAACCAACAACGGATCCCAATATCGTCAGACTGCAAAACTTACTGCTCACGCCTCAAACAGTGGCACCCAGGATGGCACATGAACCCTTTGACTGCATCCATACAGAATATCACCCGCACTGCTTACAGAATCCAATCCTCCCTCCTTGCAAACGTCACCATCAAAGCATTCAACCTCTGGTAAGTTCCAATATTATGAAGTTCCACATCTAACCTTGTTCTTTTTTATAGCTATTCCGATGTCTACAGCAACACTTACAACTTATCAAATCAATTAGTTACTTGTAAGAATATCCAATAATATCTTGTATACTCTCCAATCCATTTGTATTCAATTAATATAACCTTCTGTATGTTTATTTCCAATTGACTGTACTTGTGTAATCTCTTGACCGATTATGTACTTCCATAAGTTCCAATTAACATTTTTATTTTATCTCACCACTCAGATTTGTTTAAGACCCTTTTTAAATTTGTATTTACCAAAATAATACAAATTTAGGTATAACTTTCTAGTTTTATTTTACAAAATGCTTTAATTCAGAAAATACATGTCTGTTTTTATGAGTTGCTTATATAATTAACTTAAACAAAATTTTAATTTTTGTTAGATACAATTCTTATTGCACACTTATTTATTTTGAAAATCCTATTATTACATGCTATTAATTATTATCATTCTAACAAATACATTTGTCAATTGTAACCTTGGCTTGAACTTTATCAAAATTTTCTGTAACCATTAAATTAGTATTCAATTAATATCAAAATATCCTCTCTCATTGTCTCAATTAAATTTATTGATAATGTTTAAAATTTAACACCCATGAAGATTTAATTATAGCAATCTTCCAAATTTATTCGTTTTAAATATTTATTTATTGTATTTGATTACACTGCCTCATGCATCATAACAGTATAGCACGTCATTTTTCTACTCAGTCTCCCTCTCTTTTAATAAACTGGTGCTATCTTTTCTGGAAGTTTCTATATTCCACAAAAAACAAATCTTTTGGCTGCTGCCACACCCATTTTCGAACAATTTCGACGACTTCTTACAACGAGGTATTTTTCTCCTAGAAACTCTTTTAAGGGCCCAAACAAATAACAAACTGATGCAGCAAGGTCCGAAATGTATGGTAAATGGGGCAGCATTATCCATTTCAAATTTTGACTCGTAGTCAGCGTGTGACTATCGAAATGGGGTCGAGCATTATCCTGTAAGACACAGACAGGGAACTCACGTTTTTTTTAAGTTATCCCTACTGATATTTAATACAGAAGGAATATCCTTCACTGTAATTTGACAATCGTTTCAAATAAGTGCATTTTACTCTGTCAACGTTCTATTCTGTTTTTGGACGGCGAGAATGCGGTTCATTCTCGACACCTTTGCATCCATCTTTAAATGTTTTACTTTTTGTAAACGCTTATGTCTGATAGTGATTGCGCATCAAACTGTCTTTTAACTCTTACACAAATTTCTTATGGTTTGATATCTTCGTTGATTATAATTCATATTTGAACGCTCCTCGTAAATATTACATTTCTATATTTTCTATTCTTTGTGTATATTTTGGAAATAAACTATTACTATTACTAAACAAACACATTTTCTCTGTTATATTTTTATTTTTATACCTTTCATTCGCGCATTGTTCATGAATGATAATACAGTATTCTCGCCATTACAAAAATAAATACACCATTAGAACAGTCGTAGCTGAGCACGTTTGTAAAAACAGTCACACTTTAAACCTTTCAAACTACGCAAGCAGGAAAACAAATTAAATTTAGTAAAACTTGAGTTCAGGATTTAAAGTACCGCAACCACAGATCTTCATCATCAAATCGAAACTTGGTTAAATACCTGGCGAATTAGGGCCAACGAAACCAAGTCCGTACATATGACATACACATTGAGGAAAGAAACCTGCTCTCCAGTTATATTAAACAATAAACAACAGTGGTAGATATCTAGGCATGCATGTCGACAGAAGAATTGAGGTACACACATTTGAAAAAAGCGAACACAGCTAGGGCTGAAATACAAACAGATGTACTGGCTCTTAAGTCGAACTTCTCAACTCTCTATTAATAACAAATTACTGCTATATAAAGCTGTCCTTAAACCGGTATGGACATACGGGATTCAATTGTGGGAATCGGCCAGCAACTCAAACCTAGAGATACTCCAAAAGTTCCAAAATACAGTAATCGGACACATTATCGATGCACCTAGATAAGTACCAAACTGGGCTATACAACAAGACATTCCTATACCTTCAATAAAAGAGGAAATAGTGGCATTCAGTGTTAAATACTGTGACAAACTAAGTGTACATACTAATGAACTCGCGGTAAATCTACTAGACAGACAATACGTCAAAAGACTTAAAAGACACGATCCACTTGATCTACCAAACAGATTTAATTAAATGAATAAATAGTCGGTTAGTCCACTGACATAATCTAAACAGTTAAGTCCATAAGATAGAATGTTCTCACTGGAGTGCATTCTCGTATGTTATGATAACCTTAATTAAACTATTTACTGAATGTTATATTGTATGACAGATTGTAAATTGAAACTGATGTTAATTGAAAAAATATATATATTTGTGTCGTTCACCTTTAACCTAGATTTGCTTACCAAGCGGCTCTTCAAATTTAGGAGAGATAAATGATTGAGAAGGTATGCGATTAAATGAGAAACGATAAATAGAAAAGTTGTTCATTTTGGTGAGCCGTATCACTGGTTAAAATTATTGCATGGACTTCCATAACACCCTGTATATTGTTTTGCAAGTTATTTTTTTTCGTATGCGATCCTCTATCTTGCCTTAGTAAATTCTCAAATGTTTCCTTCAGGAATTTTTTGATAGGACTCGAAGTAGAAGAGTTACGCGTAACTTTGTGTTAGTATTTTTATAAAACGACCAAGTCCTAAAAGAAATTTTTTTAAATTCAGGTAGTTCTAATGAGGGTTCTAGTAGCACCCCGGCAAGGTCTATCGTTAACTTTAATAACATTTTTTGATAGGATCCGAAGTAAAAAAGTTACGTCTATTTTTATATTAGTACTTTTAAAAACGATCGAGTCCTAAAAGCAATTTTTTAAAAGTTCCGGTAGTTCTAATGGGAGTTCTAGTAGAACGTCGACGAGTTCTATCGATAATTGTAATATCATTTTTTGATAGGTGTTCAGGGTGGAGCTTGTAATGGACTGTATTAATTTAATTTGGACAGTTGCAGGAATATCTTAGGGGTGCAGGAATTAAAAAGGGGTGCAAACCAACGGTCTCGTGCGGTCTCACACGAGATGATGTACCAAAAAAGACCTGGGGCCGTTGGTCAGCGTGACACAGTGAAACAAAAACTTCAAACTGTATATTTATTGACTAGAATATTTTTCTATTTATACATATAAAAATACTGATGAAGTTTAATATTTGCCCTCGTTTCAGCTCGCATATGCACTTGCGTATTCAATTTCATAACAAACAACTAGCAGAGTGCAGAATTGCAGGCTATTCACCAGGTCATTCGAGCACTGATTGCATTACTGCTGACGCTTTGTTAAGCATTTTCCGTATGCAATATAATATGTTTGTGAAATAGACGCCTAATTAAATTAAAAGGATTAAAATTTATGTTTGGTTCCTAAACAATAGGACTTACCCGATGTAACAGAGTTACGCGTATTTTTGTGTTAGTATTTTTACAAAACGAGAAGTCCTAAAAGCAATTTTTTAAAAGTTCCGGTAGTTCTACTGGGAGTTCTAGTAGCACCCCCGCGAGTTCTATTGTTTTAATAACATTTTGTGATAGGACTCGAAGTTAAAGAACCGATGAAAATACGCTGGCGAGTGGTTTGGGTTGTATATTGAAACTGTATAATGAGAGTAAATTGTCACAAAAAATTATTACGTACTTAAAAATTTTTGGTAACCGTTAACCATGTTCAAATTCATTTTAAAATCTATTACAGAAATTATAGCAAATACATATTTATTAAACCTTATTAGCCAATGCACACTATTAATAATTATATTTTTCCACCTACGGAATTGTGTTCATTAACTGGAAGATAGTACATGATGAAAGTTGGATATATCGGGGCCACCCAGGTAAGCAGTAGGTTTATGATTCTCGGGCGGGGGGGCGGGGGGGGGGTCTGACAAAATGGCGGTGGTCTCGACTCTATAGGACCCCCGCAAATAGGTCTTTTGAGTGCTTAACTTGGCACCTTCCCCTGCTTAATTATAAACAGTTGTACATCAGATTGTGTTTTCATGTAGTGAATAATGCTTACAAAAGACACACAATCAAAGGCTGCAACTAATCTAAACAAGTTACAACGACACACAGCATCTTTGAATCGAAATTCCCAAGAAATTGCCTTTTTGGGGGACCCCGTTATATCGAACTTATCCCCCCCCCTCTACAGTAATATACTCTTCCGATGAACGGTCAAACGACAAAATAAACTTAATAAAATGCTTCTACAACGCCACCGACAATATAGAAAATACTAATAATTATATAAAGTATTATAAAAGTGGGCACCGTGTATAGAGTATCACTATCATATTTATGAAAATGTATATGCCCCAAATTTTCACACAAACTTTAAAAGCTTTACAAAACGACACTTTTCGAACGAAGATCATAAAGTTATCGAACTGAGCTCACTGTAAACTGAGACTGAACTGGTCATTGAACAAATATAAGAATATAGTTAAAAGCGGCGGTCATCACTGTGGAAAATAACTTGACATGTATTTAGCGAACCTATGGATGAGGAACTAAGATAAGAACCTTTAAAATTGGATAAAATTATTATCCCAATTAAGTTTCTTATTCTCCTTCAAAAATAACGCAAAATACGGTACTGCCGAGGCTCAAATAGCTTATATCAAAATTACTTCCAGCACTTCGTCGTTTTGCAAGAGTACAAACACAAAAATAAGCGTATCTTTTTTACTTCGAGTCCTATCGAAAAATGTTATTAGAGTTATCGATAGAACTCGTCGGGGCGCTACAAATAAATTTAGTAAATCCCTTTAGAACTACCGGAACTTTTAAAAATTTACTTTCAGGACTACGTAATTTTGTAAAAATACAACCACAAAAATGGGAGTAACGTTTTTACTTCGGGTACTATCAAAAATTGTTGTTAAAGTTAACGATAGAACTCGCCGGGGAGCTACTAGAACTCCCATTAGAACTACCGAAACTTTAAAAAAATTGCTTTTAGTACTTCGTCATTTTATAAAAATACTAACACAAAAATACGCGTAACTATTTTACTTCGAGTTCTATCAAAATGTTTTATTAGAGTTATCGATAGAACTCGTCGGGGTGTGCTACTAGAACTCCCATTAGAACTACCGGAACTTAAAAAAATGTAAAAGATATGTTTTTCCGGTTTAAAAAAATGTTTTTTTTTCAAAGTCGTTTTTTTGTTAGAGTTCTAGTAGCACTCCGGCGAGTTGTATCGAAAAGTGTTATCACATGTTTCAATAAGTGTGGCTGAAAAAGAGTTATAGTGGTATTTGTCCGACGAAAAATTTAAGTTTGCACCCCAAATTTTCGGTTCACATTTAAGAAGTATTTTTAAAAATAGCAAGGAACTCTAGAACTCTTTGGGGTGCAACGGAAACTCTTGAAAAAAAAATAACATTTTTTGAACTTGTGGTGCTAACTTCACACAGGCTTAAATTCTTAGTTTTTCATGATATACTCGTTTTTTGTTACTGTAGTATTGTAATCACGAAAAATCACCTTTCCAGATTTCTTCAGATTTTCACGTTTCGAGGTCCCTAGATGACGAAATAGTAATTTGTACAACTAGTTTGAGCAAAGGAAATGCAGAGATGTTTACTGAAGAACTTTTATATTTAAACTATTTTCATATTTTGACTAATAAACAATCTTTAGGAGCTTAAATTTCCGATTTTCAAAACCTCATAGTGGGCAGCACAGTGAAATTCTAGCATTCATAAACAAAAACCAAATGTAGCTAATACCAAGCTGTATAAGTGTAGAAAATTTAAACAAAATAGTGTTTTCAGTTTTTTGTAATAATTTTTCAAAAATTTAAAAATTTTTGGAATAGCGTCGTGACGGTTTTTAAATTTTCAAAAGTATTTTTTATGGTATACTACCGCCAAAGGGATTTCAAACTGAACCTGATCTGATAACTCGTTTTTGAATTGTGAGGGGAGGCGTTAAAACTGACGCAAAACCTAACCTGTTAACCTCGAATTTGACATAGACTTATAGTGCCACTAACAAAATTTTCAAATATTCGGGTAAATAGATTTTTTATTATACCTGCATCAGAATCGCCATTTAAAGCACGCCTGAGCGTGCGAATACAGGCGATTAAAGCTCGCCGAGCTTTAAAGGTTGTCAAGGAAACGACTGAATGCAACAACGGACATGGACGCGACAAAAACGTAAATAATTCTGGTAACTATAGTAGCAATATTATTATGCCCTCTCGATTTATCACGACAAAAATTATTTGTAAGTTTTTAGTGCGTAATTTATTTCCAGTATTGCAGGTATAATAAAAAATAGCGTAAAGTATTCGTGGATAACTGGTCTTTAAAACACTTGCTCTATTTCGAGCACTCCGGCTACGCCGTCGTGCTCGAAAACTCGCGCGTGTTTTAAATACCTTGTTATCCACTCATACTTTAATATACTATTTTTGTTGTACCAGTTTTCAATGCAGCCGATCGGTACATTAAAAAATTAGACTAACTGCCCGATAAATACTAATTGTAAGGGGAATAATTTCTTTCAGCCGGGTCACTTTGTATGTAATTAAGTCTAATCTAATTACTACTACCGTACTCTAGTACAATAAAAATAATTCATTGAAACGTCAAAAAGTCCATTTATAATAGAAGAAGCAATCTGATTTAGCAAGTGATTTACAGAGTAAAGCGAATAAAAATGAAGTGATTTGCCGAGCAATAGATTTTAAACCTTTTGACGTTTCAATGAATAATAATTTTTGTTGTTTTGGTTAACTAGAGTACGGTAATAGTAATTAGATTATACTTAATTACATACAAAGTGACCCGCACGAAAGAAATCATTTCTCTTAAAATTAGTATTTATCGGGCAGTTAGTCTAATTTTTTAATGTACATTAGAACAAATGGTAAATTATTTTCAACAACATTAAAGATTTCTTACTTCTTATTGTAAAAAATCATTGTATTACGAGCTAGAATATAGTACTTAATCACACTTTATTGACATCATTTACAAACTTGTATTTACCGTGACTTTTGCTCGACTTTTTCTAACACTCTTAAACAAAGTGGCACGAACAACAAAAATAATTGATTATAATGTCTATAAGTCCTTTAATATAACAGAAGACGCAGTAAAAGCAACAATAAATGAAGTACTTTGAACAACAGTAATTTTTAAAATTTTTATTTTTTTTCCATGGATTTTTTTCCTGTGGATTTTTATTCCACGGATTTTTTTTCCTGGATTTTTTTCCTTGGACTTTTTCCTACAATCTACAAGGTTGCCTGGATCCCGAGTTGCGGCCGTAACACCGCAGGCACGCGATTCGCCTGACGTTTTGCGACACCCAAGCGAGACCGCCGCGCCGCAGCACATTGTATGAACGCACATTTTGTTTCATCTATACAGGATGTCCCAAAAAGAATGGGACACCGATTAGTCGTAGATTCCTTACGTTATAATAAATCGATTAAACATAATATATATTAGTACACAGTTCCTTCAGTAAGAAGTTATAGGGGCTTGAAGTTCAATTTTTTATTTCTTATTTTTTTGTTAATTTTTACAAATGTAGAGATATCGATTTGAATTTTGGTATACATGTTTACTATTAATTATATACTGCAATAATAGGAAAAATTTCATAAACTAGACTTGACTGTAAGGGGCACTTTACCTATCTTTCAAACTTTTTTTAGCTCTAACTTCGTTATCTGTAACTTTTTTTGAAATTTTAGGTGATTATCTGAAAGAGAATTAAACAAAAGTAATGTATTCTTAGTTTATAAGTGTAAAAGCAACCGTTTTTGGTTGTCATTAAGACGTGCAATTATCAAGTAGCCATGATCACAAAAACAATGGGTAATGATTGTAATCTAGTAAACAACAATAAGAAATCAATTAATGACGTTAGGGACATCAGTTTTTTGTCTTTGTGCTTACGAAAATGCTGCGACATAACGAACCTTTCAGCATTGGAGAATTCGTTATGTAGCGGCATTTCCTTAAACATAAATGAACAAATTCTTATGTCACTAATGTCATTCATTGATTTATCATTGTTTTTTAATAGATGTCCATTGTTTTTGTGATCATGGCTACTTGATAATTGCACGTCTTAATGACAACCAAAAACTTTTGATGGGCATTTTAAGGTATATGGTTGCTTTTAGGCTTTAGAACTAAGAGTACATTACTTTTATGTTTTTTAATTCTCTTTCAGATAATAACCTAAAATTTCAGAAAAAGTTAGAGCTAACGAAATTAGAGCTAAAAAAATTTCTGCAAGATCGGTAAACTGCCTCTTACAGTCAAGTCTAAATTATGAAAAATTTTTTGTTAGTGCAGTACATAATAGTAAGTACGCATACCAAAATTCAAATCGATATCTCTACATTTGTAGAACAAAAAAAATTAAAATAAAAAATTTAACTTCTAGGCCCTGTAACTTTTTACTGAAGGGACTTTGTACTAAGGTATATTAAGTTTAATCGATTTATTATAACGTAAGAAATCTATGACTAATCGGTGTCCCATTCTTTTTGGGATACCCTGTATATATAAAAATCAATCGCAGTGTGTTAGTAACGCAAAAACTCGAGAACGACTTGACCGATTTGGATGATTTTGTTTTTTTTTTGTTCGTCTTACTCTCGAGGTGGTTTAGCAAAAAAGAAAATTCGGAAAAATCCAAAGGGAAAGCCGGAAAATTTAAAAATATCGAAAGTCTGTCTTTCTATTTGCAGTCATTGCTTAATGGTTTAAAGGGTTTTCCCCATCACGTCATAATCCGCATAAGGTAACCGAAGGAGGAAGAGCTAAGACACTAATAGCAATTTATGAGCACGGAGTAATTCCAAATGCCTTAAATAGGTCGTCGCAGTCAGTCAGTCAGTCAGACATTCAAATTTGGTTTGTGTACAAGTGATTGTGAAAACAATTCCGTGTCGTTTTATAGTGTTCGTTACAATGCCAAAGGCACGACGAGCTAACATAGGTCGTCGCAGTCAGTCAGCTGCGCGGGTATATACTTTACGTGCGAACCGCAATGAGGTTTTTTGGGACGTTGATTGCGAAAATGACATTTATTTTTAAGTCCAAGACGATGGACATTCCGTAAAATTAAAACTCTATAGTGGTAAAACGGAGTTTCAGAGACAAATTATATTTGGGCAGAACAACGTTTGCTGGGCCAGCTAGTTTACAATAATAGCTACTTAAGTAACACGGAATGTAAGGATCTATTAACATTTGAGGTAGGCAAGTACAAGCCAAGGCGCAGCCGCGGTTTGTTGCCTGCCGGAAATGTTAATAGGCAATATATTCCGAGTAATCTTATAACATAAAATCGTTGCTCTCTTTGTATGTTTGCGTGTTTGTGTGTATGTTTGTTCGCTATCTCCTCCGAAGATACTGGACCGATTAAGTTGTACGATGGCTTAAAAGTTTGCTAATTTTTAGACTTAGACCGTAGGCTGGTTTTTATTTTCAAAAAAAGTGCGAAAAAGTTGTAATTTAATTAACTCCTCTAGGCAGCAGAGCGGAGCGCCTATCTCCGTGTACTATTAGCTCGGGTGCGCGCATTATTTAAACTAGGGAGATCGGTCCTGCGGTAGAGTGCTGGCCTATCGCCCGGGTGGCCCGGGTTCGATCCCGCCGATGCATCTTTTTTTTTAAATTTATATTAATGAATCTCTCTTAATTTTGCGAACCGAAACGTAGTTCGGGTGACTTACTACTCTTATTATATTTTTCCCGCTGAAATTTTCCTAGATTTTTGAAAAAATCGTTTGGTTTGTCACCTGTCACCAGGATTAATTTTCAGAAGTCGTGTTACCTGTGAGTGTCACATGCCAGATAAACACTTGCAATTATAAACAAAACGTCTAAGTCTGCATCTTGCGTTGCTAATTTTATTATTCTAGGAACTTAATAATACGTAATATTAAGTTCCGTTGCGAAGGAAAAGCAACAAACAAATATAATCACCAACTTACACGTTTTGTTGCTAAGGCTGTATCACTGACTTACATGATCAGCACCGGGAAAACAAATATAAATAGATACATGGAAAAACAGCAGTTTCTTTATTCAAAAATTAAAAAGTGTAGTCAGGGAATTTTAACATATTTTTTACCTTAAAAGGAAGGGAATTTTCTATTCTTTTAGAAAAGTCTAATTCTGTTTCTTAATAAATTTTTGGGAGTTTTTATTTTTAAGTATTTAAACTTCTTCAAAAATTTGGAAATTTTTAAAAAAATATTTTAAAAAAAGCTGGCCACACGTTTTTGTATAAATTTTATAATGCATTTGGGTATTAGCTATATTTTATTTTTTTGCTAGGCGCCAGAATTTCACTCTGGCGCTCTCTATGGGGGTATTAAAATCGAATGTTGGTGCCTCTATAGGCCCTTTATTAGTCAAAATATTAAAGAAATATAAATATATACAATACCTAATTTTATATCACTTACACTTTTACGATTTGGAAACGTCGATTAAAGTAAATATTTGCAAAAATTTAGTTAAATTCATAAAATTATGCATACCTTTGAAGAAAGTCCAATAAAATACGACAGTTGTCAAAAGTTTGTGTGGTTAATATCACAAAGATATATTATTTGTTAAAAGTTAGCGACCGGGACCACCTCTATGCTCTCCCACACGCCCATAGTGCCCGTTTGTAAATTTTGAAAGTGATCTGTGCTGCCGTGTGGATTCGTATACCAAACATACACACATACTTGGAATTTTATATATAAAATAAGAAGACAATTATGACGAACTTCAGATTACATTATGGAAGAACTAACTACTTCTAAAATTCGCAAATTAAACAAAAATACTAGGTGATTACAGATCACGAGTTATTAATGATTTCAGAATTAATGGATTTATGTTATTTTATACTCTAGAGACTATGACGCATTAAATGACGCAATATGAAGCAATGATAATTATATAGATAACTAATAGCTAGGTGTTGATAAACATATTATTAAGAAATGCACGTTACTAATACTGAATGGGATCAACACATAACAATACAGGGTGTTTAGTTTTCGAGGTAGAATAGGCAACATTGGCAAATACCTCGATCAACGGTAAAACACAGCGCGTCGGATGGTAGCGTTATTTGACGTCAGCAGCGATGCATATCAAGTAATATGATGCACTTTTGGTGATGTGTGAAGTCGTTTTGAATCAAAATTAAATGTGTTTAATTATTTCAACTGAACACTCCCATTTGTTTTCTGTTTTTATAGATTTTCTAAAGTACAGGAAAGTCCAGGCGGGTTGGACGAACGGATTTGCTCATTTTGTATAGCTATGTCAGCGGGGAAACCTTGCATTTATCCGCCTCTGATATGTGGCCGATGTGTCCAAGGTGGCCGTTGTGTCCACGTTTGCTATGTGGCCGTTGTGTCCACGGTGGCCGATGTGTCCAGGTCTGCTATGTGGGCGACGTGTCCGGTGTGGCCGATATGGGCATACAAAAATTATGTGTGGCCGTTGTGTCCAGTGGCCGTTGTGTCCTGTGTGACCGTTATGTCCACGTCTGACAAGTGGCCGAAGTGTCCACTGTGGCCGATATGGACATGCTAAAATTCTGTGTGGCCGTTGTGTCCAGTGTGGCCGTTGTGTCCACGTCTGATAAGTGGCCGACGTGTCCACTGTGACCGATATGGGAATACAAAAATTCTGTGGGGGCGTTGTGTCCAGTGGCCGACGTGTCCAATGTGGCCGTTGTGTCCATGCCTGAAATGTGGCCGTAGTGTCCAGAGTGGCCGTTGTGTCCAGTTAACCCTGTGGCCGATACGTCCAAGGTGGCCGTTGTGTCCACATATCGTTTTTGACCATTGTGTCCAGTGTGGCCGATATGGCCATGCAAAATTACGTGTGGCCGTTGTGTCCAGTGGCCGTTGTTGCCAGACCTCGTTCTGAATGAACAGAGCCTTTACCCGTATTCTAGACAAAAAGCGCAAGCTTTGGAACCTGACGACTTCCAGGCAAGACTGTTGTTCTGTCGTATGATTCTTCAACGTTGTAATCATCAAAATCATTTTGAAAAATTTATTGTTTTCGGACGAACCTTGCTTCATAATAGACGGGGAATTTAACTCTAAAATTAATCACTTCTGGGCTGACGAGATCCCGACGCACTATTTATTCGTCCACGTCAACAACGTTTTGCGGTAGATGTATGAGCCGGAATAATAGAGGAGCACTTAATCGGGTTTATGTTCTCCCAAACCGCTTGAATGGTGAAAATTATTATATTTTCTTAGATGCTGTGCTACCGGAGCTTCTTGAAGACTTGCCTATTAAACATCCGACCGAGACTTTGGTTTCAGAAAGTTTGGGGCGCCGGCTACCATAACGCGAAAAGCCACCGCATTGAAAAATTCTAGAATACCCAAATAAATAGATTGGGAGGAGAGATTCTGTTGTGTGGCCAGCCAAGAGCCCCGACCTAACTCCACTACATTTTTTTTTCTGGGGTCATATGAAGACCTCTCTAGACGAGACACCGGGGAACACATCTTTAGAACTATGGGCTAGAATCGTGGTTACAGCAGAAGATATAAAAGAGAAGCAGGCAGTCCTTGCGAAGGTCTCCACCAACATTAAAACACGCTGCCGGGTTTGTGTTGCTGCGAATGGTGGCCACTTTGAAAATGTATTATAAATAGTGCACTTGTCTAATCTAATCTTTTGTTATTTCAATGTTCAATGGCAGGAAGCAACCTTGTTTTGAATGTTTTTTTTTAGTTTGTTAATATCTACCTGTGATTCAAGTAAATGAATGAATACTTTTTTTGGATAAATTGAAAAAAAAAATTCGGAGAAATGTTATTATACCGTGCGTCCACGAGACTACGCACCATGGCGCGGGAGTGATGGTAGTTTATTTTAAAGATCTACTCTTCCAGTGGCAATTGATAGTCAAACGGTTGCTAAGCATTGACCATTAAAATTGAATTTGCAAATAACAAATAAAGTGCCTTCGAACGTTTCTGAATGGCCATGGCTATACAACGATGGTTGGTGGTACTGTAAGTCTATGTCAAATTTGAGGTTAGCAGGTTGGGTTTTGCTTCAGTATGTGTCAAAACTGACGCAAAACCTAACCTGCTATCGTCGAATTTGACACCATACGTCAAGTTGAATACGACTAATCGTATTGCCATAGAAAAATAAATATAATAGGGTTTGTCATTAACCTGTTTTCGTAAAAGCAAGAGCTGATCTTTGGGATAAATTAACGTTGCTCTGATTCCATGGTGCGAAACCCTGTGGACACACGGTATATAGTAGAGGTTGTCAAAAAATCTAGTTTTGAATTTTTTGATCGAACGCTATTTTGTTATTTAAAAAAGTAAAGAATAATTGTAAAAGCAAATATTTTAGGGAGCCGAAAGCTGATTTTTAAAATTTTTGGTTTTTTAATGGTCCTTAAAGTAAGGGAGTTAGGACGATTTCTCGAAAAACAAAAGAACTCCAATGACTCCGTACTTGGGCACTAAATCAACAATTAATTGGAACAAGAAAAGTTGTTTGTTTTAAAGAGTTCTAACTGCCACTTTCCGGTGTAGCGATTTAGTATTAACACCCTGTATATATCGTTATGCATGATATCTATTGTTTTGGCAGTAATATATCGTATCAAAAGAGAATCATAAGGTGTAGCTTTGCTTTTGCAACGCAGATTTATAACCTTTATTTTAATTATTACAGCAATGCACTGCAGAAACAACTCGTGAAATTTTTGAAAAGTGCGTAGAGGCGTTCAGAGGCCAAGGGCAGGAAATATACTGGAGAGAAAATTTTATTTGTCCCACCGAAGAAGAATATTGTCACATGTGCGAGCTTAGTAAGAAGCTACTTTAACTAACAGATAATGATAACTTGACGGTTTTTTTTCTCTAGAAGCGAATAGTTTGTTTTATCTAATCCCCCGTTTCATGTCCTTGTGCAGTGAAAGGAAAGACGATTTTAAAAAATTTAATGGCCTTTTGGGTATGGGGTTTCAAATTGTAAATGACTACGAAAATCTCACTTCTAAGGATGTAAGTTTAATTAGTTTTTTGGATAGAGCTTGTTAGTTCTATACTTTAAATAAAACTATTCAAATTTCAAAAACCAAAAAATTATGACAATATTAAATTATTCCCAATTTTGATTCAGTTTTGCTATTGCAGTATTTCAAAAGGAAAGCTTTTTGCGAGGATATTACTGAAGGAAAATGCACCCTGCCTATCATTCATGCTATTCGAAGTCATCCAGAAGATCATCAAATTATTGGTATCCTTTCAGGGTTTAAGTTGAATTGCTGAACATTAAATTTCTTAACGATTAACAGATATACTTCGCCTACGTACAACTGATTACAAAGTTAAACGGCACTGCCTGTCCCTTATCCAGAAATTTGGAGGTTTGGAATACACCAGGAAGAAGATTGCGCAGATTCGGGAAGCAGTAATACAAGAAGGGAAACGGTTCGGAAACAATCCACAGATGGATATTTTGATTAGATTCGCTCTTGGCGGGAAGTCGTAAACTTCAAGATTTCGTGTGCTACTTCAGTACATGCAAATTGATTATTATTTTTAGTTATATTCCCAGTTTCAGGAATTATATTTGTTATTCAGGTAATGCACTTTGTAGGAATCTAGTAGTACAATGTAATCGATTTTGGAAATGTTTTTGATGTAAGTTTTTGCAGGTTTGGAATATTTACATGTACCGGGTGACAATGAGACGAAGCCATGCCGCTATATCCGTTACTTATGAATGCATTTGGATGAAATTGGATACTAGGATACTAGACATAATTTCGTATTGACATACAAGTATAACTAAAATGGCCGACTTCCGGTTTTACAGAAAATAATACTAACTTTGATTTTTGAAACATATATCACCCTATATATTTTATGTTTTTCGCAACCTACGACTCAAATTACATGAAACAGTGCTTCCGAATTTGCTTAGGCATTACACAGAAATACTACAAAAATTATATAATTAATTATACTTCAATTTTAGGTAAAGGACTGCATGATGCATATCGTTAGATTGGTAATTAAATTTACTGTTTAGTGGCTATATGGCCCTTGGTAGGTGTCATTTAAAAAAAGTTACTTTTTCTTTAAAAAACGTGTTTAGCAAATTTTGTTCTTTTATTTAGGGTTTGTTATTAACTTCATTGATAAAATAGCTATTATTATTAGTTGCTAGAGTCAATTAGAATATAGTTTTTCAAGCCACAGCCTTCCATCATAAAAACAGTTGAAAAATATTTTTCTGTTTGAAAAAAACTAAAATTTTTGGCCAGTATATGTAATTTGACTTGTAGATTCCAAAAAACATAAAATATACAGGGTGATCTATTTAAGGAATCAAAGTTGTTATCATTTTCGGTGAAACCGGAAGTCGACTATTCTGACTATATTTATCGGTCGATCAGAAATTACCTCTAGTATCTCCATAACAATTTTATCTAAATCGATTAATAAATAAAGAAGATATAAGCATGGCTCTGGTCTCACTGTCACCCGGTATGGTGCTGGGTATGGTATTTAGCTATATATTTGCGCATAGAAATGTGTTTTTTGTACAGCGGCCAAATTTTTCGACAGTTACTAGATTACTGTAATTAATTTAACTATTACGAATATAATTTTGTGTTTGGAAAATTATTCGGTCAATATTTCTTAATTTACATATTTATCTTAGCGTTTCATTAGCTTCAGGTAACTTCTTCAGAATACAATACCGATACAATAGGAATTAAACTAAAAATGAGTTAAAAGGTTACTTTTTTTATATTTTAGTGTTATATGTAGAATTAACAATACCATAATTTTTGTAACTAACTCAAACATTTTTAAATTATAATTAAAATTTGTGAAGTATAAATAAAATTGCCTTTGTAAATTGATAAATGTTAACTTATCAAAACTAAGGATTAATCAAGCATTTTCTTTAAATAACTTAATATAATAGTATATTACATACCGAGGTGGAAAGTGTTTCATTACTGTCGAGAGATTAAGTAGGTTAACTTTATCTCGAGAGAGGAATGAAACTTTTCACCGTGGTATGTATACTATTTTACTCACAATCGCTTTTTGTTATTATTTATTTAATTAGGTTAGTTGCAAATAATACGTATTTTTATCGCGGATTAATAAGTCACTTTAACAAAGAAATCGGCGACGCTGTTGCTAGGTAACATTACAAGTTTATTGAAAGTGTCGCCGGGAAAAGTTTTTCCGGCTACCTGGAAAGTAAAGTAAACAATTACTCACTTTCTTACCGTTTTGAAGGTTAGAATCGTACCTATTATTAACCGATTATGAGTAAATTTTATTTCATATTAAAAAGTTAATTAGCGAAGATTATAGTATACTGATTGAAGATTTTCTATGTTTGTTTTGTAATTAATAGAATTTGATTCTTTTATATAAATAATTTTACAGATTAAGCGTGTAAGTATTTTCTGTTTGCAATATTTTAGGGAAGTCAAAATTAATATTATGGTAATCATTAACAGCATGGTCAGAGAGAACAGTATTTGGTTTATTTGGGATTGAAATTTTAGTGTTTACTAAATTTTTATGTTGAGTTTTTCTATTTCTTAGATTTTGTTTTGTTTGTCATATGTATTTGGCATTACAATTATTTTAAATGATTTGGCACACAATATTTCATTTAGATTGAATTTTTGTTTTATCTTTTAGATAGTTTTAAACAGTTGCTTTTAATTTTTCAAAATATTTAGTGTCACAAATTCTACGTTTATTTACAAAAAGTAAACGTATTAATTTGCATACAGCTCAGGTTTTATCATTGGCGAAAATGAGATTTAACAGATACAAGGTAAACATCAGAAATGGGATAGAGTAAAATAGTATCTTTATAACGCAGAAGAAATTCGGGCCTTGGAGCAGATGTTCTAGCGGCAAACCAAAAACTTCCGTCACATACTCGTCTGGGGGGCGGCGGAGTTCAAACCCCACCGAACTACATTTTTTTATTTGGAAATTAATCTAATTCGTGAGGAAAGTTCGGTGAAAACCCGTTTACAGATTTTTGTTTATGTGATTAGTCCAGGTTAGCGCTGTCTTTGAGGTTCCAAGGTATAGGTGTTATATTTGGTGGAGTGGACATTTTTGTATAGCACTTAGCTGCGTTGATTTTTTAATTCCACTTCAGGGACCAGAGAGTTAACTGGTGTACACTTTCCTGGAGTCTGTGTGCTGCCTGATTAATATCGTAGTTCTGCGTGATTAACGCCGTGTCATCGGCATACATAGCTATATTTGAATTAAGTCGTTCAGGGATGTCAAACATTAAAATGTTAAATAAGATCGGACTTGAAATTTTCTGTCAGATAGGATTGATTTGATGATCAGCAACAAGTATGTGAGAATATTCAAGGTGTTTATTTTATAAATTAGTACATTTGTCCATAGTCGGTAAAAATGCCTCTGCTACATCTAGAAAGGTTATTAATGTACGCATTTTATTTTCGAATGATGTTTCAATTTTTTCTGTAATCCGTAAAATTTGACGATTTGTGAAGTGATAATTTTTAAATCAAAATTGGAAATGTGGAGGTATGTCATTTTCATTTAAGAACTTATTTACTCGAAACTGGATAATTCTTTCTAGGAGTTTGGAGACAGTTGTTGATAGAAGACTAATAACTCTGGAATGTGCCAAATTTATTGTGCTGTTTGCCAGGCTTGCGAAACGTAGGAATTTCCATATTTATGGGAAATACCCAATTTGCGTTAAATATTGCCGTTAAAAATTTTTGTTGGGTTGGGTAGCATATCTGTGCCGTTTTAGTTTTTTATTTTGTAATGTGCTGTTTAACTTCTATTGGGGATGCTGGATCTGTGAGTGTTATATTTGTACCATCTATGTTGCTTACTTCTTCTTCTATTTTACAGGTGTGGTCGATATCGTTTATATCATACCGTTGAAGGTGATGGTAAAACAATTATCAAGCTGTTGGGCAAAGATTTCGCATTTGTTCTTATCTTCAGTATAGGTGCCATTATTGGTTTAAAGTGGTGGTATGATATTACGGTCTCCTGGGTTGGGTGTCTCAATATAATAGTTAAATAAGTCTATTCTAAATTGATCCAACTCCTGTTTAACTCATCGAATTAACATGTTTAGACGATTTTGAACCACATGATCTCTGATCTTTGGCCATAATCTACGTGGACCATGCTTTTCACGAATCAGGTATTGTATGAGTGTTGGGAGAGTTTGACTGTTTGAAGGTTTTTGAGGTCTGGTGGGCATAGTAGATTGGTGAATTGCTAGTTCAGCTGCACCCTTAAAGCCTTTTATCGCTTTATGAGTATCGTTTAGTGATGATATTCGCTGGGCATATTAACTGGTTATTCATTGTTGTTCGAAAAATTCCCAGTTAATAGGGCCGTTTACTAAACTAGGAAATTTGGGATAATAGTATGGAAAACTGTTAAAGCTGAAAACTACTGGCAGGTGATCCGAATCAAGTTCTATTAGAACAGACTGACTTATTGGTAGAGTCAAGTTGTTATATAGGCTAATATCCAGAATATATGGCTGTTGATTTCTCTTGTATGGATAATATGTGTATTCAGCAGGAGCCGAAATATCCACTGCCAATTGAGAGGTAAAATTATTTAGCTTCACTCCATTAGAAGTAGTTACTCTGCAACCCATTTCCTATTTTTGCAGTTGAAATCTCCTACTAGCAGCTTGGGCTGCGAGCCTTCAAATGTTTTTAGTTCTTGTAGATCGAGTTTGTTATTTGGAGGCTTATATGCAGATTTTTTATTTTATTTTATTTATTTCCTATTTAGCCAACAGCAGTTAGGCCAATTATACGCGTCGCTGTACATTTATGGGGACTTTCAGCCCCACTAACGACTGTCATGATGTTATTATGACATCCGGGACCAACTATTTCCGTGGCAGCAGTACCACGAGGCGCCGAGAGAGGCAGCCATGGAACTCCCAACCAAGTTCTGACCAGCAAGAGCATTGCTTAACTCTACTGATCGAACGTGGACGCTTGTTCAAACTACACCACCAGGGACCTTGTGATTAAACTGTGGTTCGTTATTGTTAGTTTAATTGTTACGGCTTCGAAATGATGAATGTTTGATAATTTCACTGATGTAGCAGCTATTTTACGTTTAACGATTACTGCGAACCCTCCCCACCTATTGCAGATTTTCTGTCTTTTCGGTGGATGTTATATCCCGGTAGAGTGAATTTTTCATTTTTAATTGTGTTTCGGTAATACACTCTATGTCTATGCCATGCCGGGCAATAAAGTAGATGAAGGTAGAGCGATGGGCTTTAATGCCGTTCGAGTTCCAGTTTAGGAGGGTTAATTTTGGTTTAGGCATGTGATTATTTGCTACCATTTTGGAACAACATTAGAATTATGGAGATTATAAAATTTTTAATTTGAACAAGATGTGGGGAAATGATTTCCATAATGCTTTGGGACATTTTTCTTGAGAAAGAATCAGGCCTAGGTACACTTTGATTATTATTATTGGTTTTGTTGGGCTTGAGGAGTTGGGGATGTTGACTTCGATTTGTGTGTATCTAGTGTTGGAGGTAATTTTTCCAGTTATATAAGCATTGAGATTAGAAGATCTGCTTATTAGGAAGCAAGTTCTATTATTCTGTTTTTTACTTCCTTTTACTATAAAGGAAGTATTGGATTCACCCCAAAAATTCGAAATTGAGTTTTCAACAGATCTTCACGTTTTAGAATTCCCTGATCTCAAAAAACATATTTTTTTTCATTGGTCTGTCTGTCTGTGTGTCTGTGTGTCTGTCTGTCTGCCTGTGAACAGAATATCTCAAAAACGAAAAGAGGTATGGCGTTGAAACTTCATATATAAGTTTTGTGTAGTATGTAGATGAGACAGCAAGCTTTTGAAGAAAATCGCATAACCGGAAGTAGGTGTTTACTCTTGTGATTTTTCAGTTTTTTTCGATTTTTTCAAAACGGCTCTAACGATTTTTTTTAAACTTTACGTTTTTCTTAAATTTTTAATGTGTATTGATGTGAGATAGGTGATTTTCCAGTTTAATACTTCTAAAGTGGGTTTCTTTTGTTTTTTTTTATTTTTTTTATTAACTCCTATTTTAAATAAAACACCCGGTATATTATTACATTTTTGAATTCACCTTAAAATTATAGAGAAAATTTGTCTCTTCAACTAACACTCGATTTTGTACCGTTTTTGTAGAATTTGTAATTTTTGAAAATTTTTAACAAATGGTTAAAAATTAAAAATGAAATTTTTTACTAATTATAAGATCACTGTAAAAGGAAGTTGTGTGAGTGTATCACACCAGATTTTTAATATATGGGAAACCACTATTATTGCTGTGTATTTACCTCCACAGTTCCCACATTGAGGTTTATCTTTTTCTTTCAGTTTTGTACATGAGGAGTAATGGTGATGTTCAGTACATTTAACGCACCTTGGTAGTAAATGGTGGTAATTTTTTGTATGTCCTACCAGTTGGCAATTGGTGCACCGAGGGTATCTTTATTTCTTCGTCGCGGTTCTACCACTACGATACAGTGCAGTAATCTAGTCAAGTTAAACATATTTTTGGCCTTATCTGTGTTACTTAGTTCCACTCCAGTTAGTGGCATTGGAATTTTTTTAATTATTGAGCAATCGAGTGACTTCAATACTGGATACTTTAGGTTAATTAATGCAGTTTTGGTTTCATCCTCTGTAATAGATGAAGGAACATGGCGAATTATTGCTTGAACTAGCTGAAACCAGCCGCATATGCCGCATTTAAAATGTACGACGAATTTAATAACTTTTGTTGCACTAAAGAAAGTTTTAAAAGCACGCTAGAGATTGGCAGTAAGGAAAAGTTCCAAAAAATATTTTTTCAAATGGAAAGTCTCTGGAAAGGAAACGCTCGCCTCTGGAAGGCGTCCTAATTAATACGACGTTGTTGGAACGCAGTAAAAAAAATTGCGAAAAGAATTGTTCTACAAGTTAAAAAAAGTGAGAGTTTTCCAGTGAATGTAAAAGTTTTACGTTAGCATGGAAGAATGACGTCGTAGCCCACGGCACATGCCGCATTTAAAGTTTTGCGCGTTAGATAGATATACTTTGTTTGTAACATTACAAAAAAAAAATTCTTTTACACACGTCTACTATGGCAAATGCTACACCAAATACATACAATATATACAGTTTACATTTAATTATATATATTTATTCCTAATTCAGTACGTAAAACATGCTTAGAGTCATGTTTTTGGTAACGGTGATAAAACTTAGATTACATTTAGATTTTAGTTTATTGGCATACATGTTTAACGTCAGCGAACAACAATTTCCAGAATATTTTATACCACATTGATACTATGTATCATCGGATGAAAAATTTTATTATTTGGCCTGAACGAGATCAGCTGATTAAATCAATGCCAGAATGCTTCAAGGTAGCATTTGGCAACAAGATTTCAGTAATAATCGATTGTTTTGAGATGAGAGTGGAAAAATCAAGTAGCCTTGAAGTACAATGTACTAAATGGTCTACGTACAAACAACATAATACGGCAAAGGTACTAATAGGCATCACTCCTCCTGGATCAATATCATTTGTATCACATGGATATGGTGGCAGAATAAGCGATAAAGGTCTAACAGAGGATTGTGGGATTTTAAACAATCGCTTGCCAGAAGATTTTGTATTGGCAGATAGTGGCTTTTTAATAAAAGACTCCGTAGGACTACATATGGCCACAGTGATTACGCCTGCTTTTCTAAAAGGGAAACGGCAGCTCGATCCAAGGGATATAGAATCAATCAGGAATATAGCAAGCGTGAGGTAGTGCAAGTATATTGTTACAATAATTATCTTAATTATACCTTTTTTTCAGAATACACGTCAAACACGTTATTGGAGTCCTTCGTCAAAAAAATACAGTTTTTCACGAAACGATGCCTATGTTCCTGGCGTAAAAGAAAACTGACGATGTTGCTGTGGTAGAACAGATATTAACAGTTTCTTGTGCACTCGTAAATTTATGAAATAAATTGTATTAACAAAGTCAATCTAATTATTTTTACTTTAATAATAATATCTACAAAATTATTAAAATTAGTTAATTAAGGATCTAACGTTAATACTATCCACCACCATTTATTATATAATGTAAAATTATTTGATTATCTTTTTCTGCATGTGGCCAATTAATAAAAAGCAAAATTACAATATCACATAGCTAAAATTATTAAATAGTACCTATACGATAAGAAACATAAGAATATTTCGAAACTATGTAAGCTACATTAACAATCAATAAAATTACACATGCTGTCTACACAACATAAACGAATAATTAACATCTCTAACAGGTGTTACCCTTATTACAAGAGATGCAGTGTAGATATATTCTGCTATATGCAGGTATGAGCGTTATAGCATGTAAATTAAAATTAAAATAATCATCCTAACTAAAATAAACTTTAATCATGGTTGCAGGAGATGGAGCGACGCCGTAACTTGCTACTATGACTTTCCGAACTGATTGGTAAATTTAAGCCTTAAAAATTTGTTACATCAATAGTTCATTTTGTTTCATTTTAGTTATAATAATACTTTTTTACAACAGATGCAACATACTGTATGGAGCTGACAAATCAATGTTGAGCAGTATGTAAATTTGATTCACAAGCTTTAATATATCAGTAATCGGAATTCTGGTATAAAAAGAAGGTACAAAGAATAACGGTGAGAAACGAACAGGCCTAGCGGGTACTCTTAATGTTAATAGCGAAAGCAGCTTGCTATCGTTAATCTTATTATTCCATAATTTATAACAATATTTTAATGAATTTAAGGTACAGTTACGGACACCTCAAAGTGCACGGTTTTTTGTTACTATGGTTATTTTTGCGATTTTTCGGCTTATTAAATGAGGGTTTCTCCAGTGGCGTTGCTTGTGATTGTAAAAATAGGTATTACTTTTTTAATGTTTGTATTTTAGAAAAGTTTCACAAGTAAACAAACTATACATGTAATAATATGTATTTAATAAATATGTATCAGTATTCAATTGCTACTACGCTTTGCAGTTTGTTTCGCATAGAGTTGACCAATGTTTCCATATTGTATCTTCTCAGTTCCTACCAAGCATTTATTATTCTTTCCCATAATTCATCGGCGTTGTTTGGTGCAAACTCCCTGGTATAAATTTTTTTAGTTAAATACCCCCAAACATTTTCGATAGGGTTCAAGTCCTGACTTTTTGCAGGCCATGGTAATAAATTGATATTATTCTCATCAAACCATCAATGAACAATCCCTGCTGCATGCACAGGACAGTTATCCTGTGAAAATAATGTTATCAATTACGTTAACATAAAAAAATAATTAATTAGGTAATATATTTGATCTGAAATTATTTTGTAACTGTGGTCTCATTGTGTATGAATTAGTCGGCCTATTTCCACAGTTTATATTATTGAATCAAAACATGTTTTGACATTTAATTGTAAACATAGTGTGTCAATACTTGTGCAGTTAAAAACTAACTCCAAGTGCGAAACCAGTCCTTCTCAAGACTACGCCTGATGACGGAAGCAGAATTAGCTTCCGAAACGTCGCGATTCAATAATATAAACTGTGGAAATAGGCCGACTAATTCATACACAGGTAATATATTGCCTGTTGAAAAGTAAATTGATTAGAAAAGACCTCTCTTACAGATGGCAGCATCACATTTTGCAAAATATTGCAATAATTTTCAGCATTCAGTCGACGATTAATTCTATAGCATGCCCCAGATCCGTGAGCATTGATCCATCCCCATACGTTTACAGAGAATCGTCCACTACTTAAGGGTTGAACATAATATTGCTCCTCAAATCTTGAATTTTGTGGTCTATTATACACCCTTAATCGTCAATTGGTAAATGATTGAAATACCTTTTCATCTGAGAAAACAGTCCTGTTCCAAAAATCGTCGATTTCATTCAAATATTCGGTTGCAAACTGTATTCTTCGTCCTTTGTTCTCTGGGGTTAAAAAAACTTGTCTTGCAGAAGTCTCTACTGCCAACGATTTTTAATTTTGAAAATGCAGCCCTTGCTCACATTCAAATCTGCTGCGACTCGACTCAGCGACCAGTTCTCTTCCAGTTTTGTAATAGCTCGCATTTTCTCTGCTTCTGACAAATGTCTGGGAATTTTTCGAGTTTTCAGTTCTATGACAGTTGATGACAAACGTAAACGTCAAAACTCGACGTCTATGATTAGAATATCGTATTACACGCTAAAAATCTGCCGTGCACTTTGAGTTGGCCGTAACGGTACATAAACAATCAAAATATTTACATAACAGTACAAAATAACAGAATAACTAATGTCTAAACTAAATATGAAAAAGCATTGCAATGGATAGTATAAAAAATATTTCGAAGCCATTTATGCTAAATAAACAATTAACATATTTACAAATTCTATCAACACAGAATAACAAAATAATTCTATTTATATACTGCTCCACAAATGTACTGGACCACCCATAAAAAATGTATTTATTACATTACGTCACAATATATATATATATATATATATATATATATATATATATATTTATGAAGTGTATCAAGTGACTTCCGAAATAGGTACACAATATTCGTTCTAACTTCCAAAATTACGGTGTCACTTCCGATTTCGGAAGTCACTGCGTTTGCCCTTGTTTTTAGCATATTTAGGCCATAGAGGTCGCACGGGCCTCAAATCCGAAAAAATGTGGGGAAGTGACTACGCTATGAATGTCCCTTTTCAGTTTGTCACTTAGTTCAGGTATATGCCGCTGGCGCCACCATCGATTTCACCACAGAGTCTTAGTGACTTCCGCTACATGTGCAATACGTTGCAACGTCCGAAATTTGGCAACGTTGTTAGCAAATGTACTAGTGTGAAATTAAAGTGCTGATGGCGAATAGTGGAAGAATGTTGGTGGAAATGGTACTAAACCCAGGTAAGCTTGGAATGAATGTTAATTTATTCTACCATTGAGCTGTAGTAAAAGGATCTAAGGCTGTGTTCATTTTAATACCTGAAGAGCTTGAGAATATTATGAATAATGTATTGCTAGAACACCGGGACAAGTACATTGTAGAAAAAAAATGAATACGTATTTGCTATTCCCGACAGTACCATCAAATGTGGCAATTCGTGAATTATCGACCAAAGTTAAATTAGAAAATTCAGAATCAATTTCCAGCAACAAATTGAGGAATCAAATAGCTACAATAACTCAAATTCTAAATCTTAAACCAAATGAAGCTAAACAAACACCTCCTGGGTGACACCCAAAGGATCCACTAAGAGTTTTACGCAGTAAGCGAAAACAATTTAATTTACAAAAAGTACTTACTTAAAATATATCTTTTTCTAGCTTCAATAATGTTGATTCAGTTATGCGCATATAATACCTCTTATTTTCAGGTTACCTGTTGATATTTATTAAACCGCCAAAATTCCTAAAATTCGAATGATTGTGAAAGGTACGGTCCCAATAGAGTACAAGGGAAAGTCTCTAGAAAAAATAAAGTTTAATCCCAATTTAGTGTACCCCGAAGAAGAGAGATTTGAAAAACATTGAAATTGAAATTGAAACGCAAGAAACAATTTGGCAATAATAATGGTAATTTTTGATATTTTTAATTGTTTTTTCAGATAATGAAAATAATGTTGAGGAAAATAAAGCTCCTGGGTTTTACGCACAAGAACCAATTATTACGGTAAACACAGAACAAAATGGTATAATTAAGTAACAAACGACTTCCGGGATTGGAACGTGTCATTATTGAGATCGAATAACTCAACGTTTCTCCCATTTTCGTAAGGGGCTTCATCAGGAGGAAATGCAAAAGAGCACGGTAACTCAATGTGAAAACGACGCCCGAGGCGAAACTCTTCTAACGATCGGAAGGAGAAAGGCTAAAATTTATAGGCAAGTGCCGTCGCGGTTTAGTGGCGGTGGGCAGGGCTTAGAAATTAGCACTTACCACATAGAAGGAAGGGGAGATCCTTCGTCCCGCTTGAGATTGTTAGGGTGTTTGTAAATCTCAATGGCTTTGTGAATCTTTCTCTAAAAAATAATGGGGATTTGCAAATAATGGAAGTTTAATCAAAAAGTATTTTATGGCCAGTAGCGCGTTAGTGTTCGGTGATGGCTGATGATGAAACGAGACACGACTTGAAACAGCGCTGGTGTTCAGAGATATGAGTTTTTACTGAACGTCCTTTTTCACCATTGTATACAGCATTACAAGAGCAAGGGACTCTATAAACGTCTTTAGATGACATAGTGTTTAATTCGTCTTTATGTGAAGAAATAACCTGTGAGATTTTTCACGGGAATTTGAATACTGTTTTGATGATTTGTTTTCGAAGAAACTTTCCTACACGATCGGTGACTTGGTGGATATAGGGAAGAAATACTATTTCTGCAGGAGGATCGGTTTTTGAGGTTTGGGTGACTGTGGATGAAGATGGCGATTGATGGCAGACTGTATATCCCTAGCACACTAACTGTTGTTCCTAACAGCTTTACGAATGTGGTTTAATTTAGCGTGGAACATTTGGGTGTCAGGAAACTTGCTTCCAGGTGGATCCCTCACAATTTAACTGATGTTGAAAAACAGAACCGCGTAAAATGGTGCAAGGACATGCTCAAAAAATTCAGTGCAGGATCATCAAATCTGGTTTACGACATCATCACAGGCGATGAAACCTGGATTTACTCATATGAGCCTGAAACTACATGTCAATCGGCGGTGTGGGTATTCCAAAGTGAACCAAAACCAATAAAGGTTGTTCGATCTCGAAGTGTTTCAAAAAAAAATGATCGCCTCATTTTTTGGCTTTACTAGACATGTCGCAATTGTGCGCTTAGAAGATAAAAGAACGGTCAATTCTGAGTGGTATACTACCATTTGCTTACCGGAAGTTATAGCTGAAGCAAGGAGAAACAATGCGAGGAAGCGTATCATTTTGCATCACGATAATGCAAGCTCCCACACGGCAGCTCCAACAATCGATTTTTTGAAGCGTCAAAACATTGAATTAATGTCCCATTGTCCTTATAGTACGGATTTATCACCGAATGAATTTTTCCTATTCCCTCTGGTGAAGAATAAAATGCGTGGTAAGCGGTTTCTGTCATCCCAAGAAGCAGTTGAAGCATATAAATGCCATGTTTTAGCTATATCTCGTTCAGAATGGAAAAAAATGTTTTGAGAATTGGTTTCAACGCATGAAAAAATGTATAATTGTAAAGGGGAATATTTTGAAAAACAATAAACATATTTCGTTGAACTCTTTTGTGTTGTTCTAGTACTTTCCCGAAATTATTGCAGCAGCCCTCGTATAAACACCCTAACATTCTCAATCGGGACGAAGGTTTTCCACTTCCTTTTATGTGGAAAGTGCTAATTCCTAAGCCCCGCCCACCACCACTAAACCGCGACGGCACTTGCCTATAAATTTTCGCTTTTCTTCTTCCGATCGTTAAAAGAGTCTCGTCTCTGGCATGGTTTACACGTTCAGTTACCGTGCTCTTCTATCCCTCCTCTTGTAAAGGAGTTCGCCTTTGGCGTGGTTTACACGTTCAGTTACCGTGCTCTTTTGCATTGAGTCCTAATGAAACCCCTTACCAAAATGGACGAATCGTTGAGTTCTTCGACCTCAACAATGATACGGTTTAATCCCGGAAGTCGTTTGTTACTTAATGACAATGGCCGTGAAAGCCTCTGAAACCATGGTATAATGGTTTAATTGTGTCTAGTTTTAATACCTATTGAATTTAACCTATACATTTTAGATTTCACCATTATTGAGAATATAAATACCGAACAACGTCACTGTATGTCAAAAATGACATGTTTTTTTAAAAACAGAAAATTCATCTTAATTTTTTAGGCTCCTCTTTCAATGAATAAAAGAACGGTACTATCGTAAAATTATCATTTTAAAATAAAAATTAAATTAATTACTTTCAGATATCCATGAAGCTGATAATGAATTAAAAATAATATTTTTTACGACCGATCAGAAAATATGCGCCTTCTGGAGATTTTTTCGCCAGAAAGTAACGTTTTGCCGGTCAAGATCGGAAAACGGGCATCAGGAATCGGTCTTTGAAAAGCTGGGATCAAAAATGAGCAGAAATCTTTAACTTGGTTGCATTACAGCACCAGCGCTCGATTCTAAACTTTGGAGACGTAAAAGCATGATGGATGAACGGTTTTGGAAATAGAAAATTAATAATTAATTAATTAATAATAAATTATTAACAAAAAAACAGTGTTTGCAATTTTGTATTGAAATGTCGACTGCTTAACTGTCCTTATTAGAAACAATGAAAAAACCCTCACATTTTGCAATTTATTGCACAAATAACTATTGTATTGACATAATAATTAAGTCACACAGCTTCTGCCGCCTCAAGTCGTCTAGCTGATAAGCTATTGAAACGTGATACTTTAAACGAGCATTGAACTAGGCAACACTGTTGGACGTGACTACAATGCTTTGGTATCTATATATACTACGTCATCATGGAAGTGACTACGTGACCGACATGGTCATGGTATATATGAAACTAAAAATTTGAAAAATTGCTTCCCCTCTAAAGACAATCGGATAATACATCTTCCCCTCTACCTATATATAGTTTTAAATGGCTTCTAGTACGCCTCCTTCATGTGGAAGCTAGGTCGCCCTGTTTAAATAATGGAAGTGACAACTTAACAGGCATCAATATATATATATATATACACAGTGTGGTCCATTAAGTGTGCAACAAATGGGACATTTTTTTAGTAGTTGTAAAACCGAAATTTAAATACCGCCAAAAGTTAGTGCATGTTTGATAATCATATCAGATGCCCTTAGAGTGGCTTCAAGTCAAACAATATACAGGGCAGGACAAAAAATATGTAATTCGTTCAAGAATAAAGTTACATTATTTAAAAAAATATAGCAAAATTTTATTGAGAAAAGTTGTTTAGAATCAAAAGTTATGCTCAAATACAAAGTCGCGGCCTCCTATTCGAATTTTGATTCTTTTTTTGTAAAATTTTGTATTATCCCCGTATGATACATATTTTTATTATTCTGATTTTATTAAGAGTTTTTCATATGTAAATTATTATTAGTAAAGCATTTGCCTTGTTAAAAAGAATATTTGCGAAATTCTAAAGTTCTGTTAAATATCGTTGCAACAAACATGAAGTGGACGCTTACCTAAAAAAATATAAATCCAAGTAAATTTTACAAATACGCTTCAAGTTGCTAAAAGTTACTTAAAAGGGATGTGGTTGTGGCTACTTTAAATACATATAAAATCAAAATAATAAAAATATGTATCATACGGGGGTAATACAAAATTTTCCAAAAAAGAATCAAAATTCGAATAGGAGGCCGTGATTTTGTATTTGAGCATAACCTTTAATTCTAAACAACTTTTCTCAATAAAATTTTGCTATATTTTTTGAAATAAGGTAACTTTGTTCTTGAACGAATTTCATATTTTTTGTCCTGCCCTGTATATTGTTTGACTTGAAGCCATTCTAAGGGCATCTGATATGGTTATCGAACATGCACTAACTTTTGGCAATATTTAAATTTCGATTGTACAACTAATAAAAAAATTTCCCATTTGTTGCACACTTAATGGACCACACTGTATATGTATATATATATATATACATCCTTCTATTAAACCTGAACCATTAGGTATTCCATACTATCCTGCTCCAGCTATTTGTAGAAAAAATAGAAAAAAATGAATTGCATATTCGGGTGTATACCGTGTGTCCACAGGAGTACGCACCATAGAGATAAGATAATGCTAATAGAATATAAATATCAACCAGTGCTATGACGACCGTCCCTTTTCTTGTACCATTTATAACAATATTGTTTCATACAGTGGCGAGTCAGAAGCCAGAAAACAACGTTTTAGCGTGCCGGCGATTCCAGCGTTAGCCGATCTTTCTATTCTATTTGGTTATCCCTATGGTGCGTATTCCTGTGGACACACGGTATATGGGGTGGGAGAACCGAATCTGTAACATATACATAGAAATAAAGAAGTTGGAATTACTCATATTATCATATTAACCACACCATGTTGAACCAGTATATTTTCGCACCAACCTGAGCCAAAATATACAATTTTATATAGTTGAACGAATTGTTCTGAACCATTCCAGCGTTGCCACAGTTAATACAAAGTTATTTATAGTTTTTATTTACTCGAGGATTATGTTACTGTTATCAGTTTGCCGGAAAAGATACAAAATTTAGATTTCAGAAAGTTCTGCATTTTGATTTCAGTATTTTAAGGTGGATATTTCTGAAGTGAATTAATTGTACATTACAACAAATAAATTGTATTTATTTGATAACGAGGTCATCTTACAAATGCTTCATAATGATTCACAGCCGGCAGGATGTGATAAGCAATATTATCATTGGAGGTGCCCCCTCGTGAGCGGCCGTGCAATATTACAAACGAAATTTTGTTTACCTGGCATGCAGCTGTAGTTGATGTTCTACGTATATTATCATTTGTTGCAAATTCTAAAGATAGAAAAAAATTCTTGTAAACTTTAAGGAAACGAGGAAAATTCATCCAAAACAGTGTTAAGTCATTTTGCTATTTCAGATGCTTAATTGCATTTCACGCCGTTAGTTAGGTCATTTTGGTATTTTGAATAGCCGCCTAAGCTTAGAGCAGCGCGCCCGTATGCTAAGCCCTTTTAGCTCTTTATTTGGCTCCATCGCCTAATTCCAGAATCACGATTTCGCACATAGTTAGCCTAAAAAGCAGTATTTGTCGTCGGTTGGAGCTCTCCTCTGATGGCGTTTTTCTGAATTCTGAATAGCACGCTGTGGCGGCGTGATACCAGCGTGGCCCGCATTGGTTTGTTTCATTTAGCACGCGGTGGCGGCGTGATACCAGCGTGGCCCGCATTGGTTGGTTTCATTTCATCGCCTTGCGATTCGCTGTGGTTTAGTCACGTGGGGGACGCGGCGAAGGTGACCTTTTGCCGACGCTTCCCTCGGTGAGTCTTCCAGAGCCCGTGGCAGAGAGCGCTTGTGTGTGGTGGTGGTGATTCGAAATTTGTCGAGTGATCTTCGGCGTAACGTGGGTGTTTTGGAGCCCAGTTCCTGCTACTATTAGTGAGGGGTCGTGCCCCCTTCATCTCGACCTACGAGGATTTGGTTCAGCAGAACGAGTGAGGCCCCCATCATTTTCGTCGTCCCGTTGTACGCGTCTTGACGCGTCTCCCGTCGCCATTGAGGCGGTTATGCATTCACCCCCTTTCGCCGTTGTAACACCGAAGGTACCTACCACCTACGATTGCAGCTCGTCGCAACTCAGCTGTACCAGGCTCCCTCGCCGCCCACGCATTAAGGTATGTGCCTTTAACCTGATTACCGCTGTGAACGCGAGTGTTACTCATTACTACTCATTACTACGCTAGTGTATTCATTCAGACTGCAGACAGTTCAGGCCGTGAAGGCTAATGTAAATCGTCGCTGCCCTTGCATAAGGCAATGTGTATCTTTGTACCTATTCATTACTACGCTAGTGTATTCATTCAGACTGCAGACAGTTCAGGCCGTGAAGGCTAATGTAAATCGTCGCTGCCCTTGCATAAGGCAATGTGTATCTTTGTACCTATTCATTACTGTTCACTAATGTTCAACATCTGTCGTTAAGCTTAGAGCGCGCGTGCCAGCTGGTGCCCTTAATTATAGAGTAAGGTTAGATACAGGGCGACGCATTCTGCTACCCCATTGTAACTCGAAGTGAAATATATGATTGGTTAGTTAAGGGAACTATTGTTTGTTTCGGTTTGTGCATGTTCTGTTACAGATAGACGCCCCTTTATTGTACGAATTATTGTACGACGGAACGAGGAAGCTGTGAGCGTGCAGGTGAGTGGGACAGCTGCGTAGTCGTGGTCGGATGGACACCTAATCACAATCCTTGCTTAAGGCAATCCCGAAGTTGTTGTTTGACCTTGCAACTCTTGAATAATCTTATTGGCGGAGTATTTTTGCATGCTTCGCTCCCGTCTAACCGTCCAGGCCCGGTTAGCCGGGTTACGACAGGCTTGGTGGCGCCCTCATAATTTCGACATACCCTGTATATATTATGCCACAGCGCGCTTGCCCAGAACGTATCGTGTGACTCACGCCCGACTCCCTGAGCGTTCCAGCCGTGGCCTATTAGCCTATTTCGAACCGATCTCAGGGCAAGTGTGTCATGTTTTCAGGACTGATTCCGTGGTGCGATGCTCACCTTGGGTGGGTGTCGTAAAGTCCTTTTCATACCGTAACAGGCTAATTTTGGCGGCCCAATCGCGTGGGGCTTGTTGTTTGTTGTTGTTGTTGGACGGTAGTAGTCTCGTTAAGCCCACCCGTCGTACGTCTTAATTTTGGCTATTCCAACGTCTGAGGCCTTGTATGTTTGTTTTTCTTATTAAGCCACCCGTTGTGCCTTGATTTTGGCTATTCCAACGTTTGGAGCCTATTGGTGCACGACAACGCTCGACCTCATTTTGGGGTTTCCTTTTTTTTTGCGCTGTGTGTCTTAATTTTGCTGTTATTGGACTGGAGTAGTCTCGTTAAGCCCATCCGTGTGTCTTAATTCTGACGCTTTAACGTCTGAGACCTTGTTGCGTGACAACGCGCGACCCCATTTCGGATTTTTTTTTCTTTTTCTGTCGCTCGATTTCGGGCGCAGTACTGTCTGTGACCATTGTTGGTTGATAGTAGGCGCGTTAAGCCATTCGTTGACCGCCTAGTTTTGGAATTTGCTCTTTTTCGCTTATGTTCGGTCTCTTCGCAAAGGATATGGACAGATAGTCCCGTTAAGCCATTGGGCGAGTGAAAGGTAACAAACCACTTTTTCCCGATTTCTCCCGTCTTGACCGTCTACGATTTGGTTCGGATATCTGACGTAATTGACTTACCAAACACGTGCTAACGTTTTTCTTTTTATACGACGTATTACACAAGTCGGTCCTTTCCCGGTTGTAAACATGGTGCTAAAGCTACATATTGAACGCCTGCTTCGCGCGGAGGCTGAATACGAGTTGAGAATCAGAGGCCGTGATGCTTCCGGCACGGTTACCTTGTTGCGCTCCCGGTTACGCGACGTATTGAGAGAGGAGGGACGCGCAGATATGGATACGCGACCGCCGTACCCGTATACGTTCGAGGAGGATCTCACGGCCGTGACAACATTGATTGGCGAATTAGAAGAAAAGATTCAGCTATATTTAGCTAACCCGACTAAAGAAGTAGCGGCTACGATCGAAACGAAATTTTATCACGGAATGAACCGTCTGACGAATTGTTCAGCTATAACGGAGGAAGAGCGAGCGCTCAAACAAAAAGCGTTCGCGGAATTATCACTCATACGTTCAACCTACGAACTTAACCAAGTAAAGCTAGGGTCGTCTGCGACTACGGCTGAGGAAGAAAGCGCCGTAGCGCTGCCATCGACGTCCGGTGTCGCACCTACCATTACCGTCGCGACGACGACTACGACTACGACGGCGGCAACTATGTCGACTCCGAGTTTTGTTGCGCCGATGTCGCGTACGATCTCATTTAAGGCAACCCCTGTTTCGAAATGGAACATACAATTCTCAGGTGACCCGAAAGGTCTGTCGGTCAACGCTTTCATCGAGCGTGTTAGCGAACTCAGAGTGGCCAGAAACCTTACCGAAGAAGAGTTGTTTATGCAGGCCATCGATTTGTTTTCGGGCAACGCATTGCTATGGTATCGCGCGAATAGAGCGACCCCTAACACGTGGCAACAGTTAGTCAATTTATTGCGTCTAGAGTTTCAGCCTGCGAATTATGATGAACGGTTGTTGGACGAAATTAGACGTCGCACGCAAGGCCCTACGGAAAGTATGGGCATTTATATCGCTATCATGCGCACAATGTTTTCGCGCCTGACCGAAGCGGTTCCCGAAGAGAAACAGTTGCGTATTTTGTTGCATAATATTTCACCTTTATACCAAACCCAGTTGGGATTGACGGAAGTCCGGTCGGTCGACGAGCTAGCGCTATACGGACGAAAGATTGAGGAACGGCGCTATGCCATTGAAACTTACGTGCCACCTTCTAGAAAGAAGTCTGACTTAGAAACAGACTTGGCATACGTCGAGGTCGCGCCTATCGCGGAAACGTGCCCAGTTGATATTGTCGAAACGCGTGACGTTAATACTCCCGAGAGGAGGAATCGAGAACCGGCACCCAAGTCAAGCATACGGTGTTGGAACTGTAACGAACCAGGCCATAGAGCCAGTAGGTGTCCGCGACCCCGCGGCAAGAAATTCTGTTACCGTTGCGGCAAACCTGAAGTGACCGTAAACACTTGTCCTCGTTGTCGAACAAGAGATAGGGGACAGGGAAACGACCCCGCGAGACGCTGAACGGTCGAGCAGTGTCCTCGCGCGTGTTTAGCAATTCGACTAAATTTATGAAGGGACTTATCGAGGAGCGCGAGACCAAATTTAAAAAAAATAAAGTCATTCTCGATTACGTATTAGAAAGGTCATCTGATGACCGTCGACCGCATGTGACTGTTGAAATCATGGGTTTCGAGTTGTTAGCTTTGTTGGACTCAGGAGCGAATCGAACGATCTTAGGAGCTAAGGGTTGGGACGTGTTGCGTACTGTAGGCCTGCGCATAAATAAGAAGCTGAGACCCGTTTGCTCAGTGGCTAATGGACAGACCGTGACCAGTCTAGGTACCCTGCACTTACCTATTCGTTTAAATAACAGAGTGGTAGCTATCGATGTTTTGATAGTTCCGGAGGTTCCGCACACCCTGATCCTGGGGATAGACTTTTGGAAGTCAGTGGGAATAGTCCCAGACGTGTTTCGAGGGGAGTGGGAATTCTCAAAACCCGGCGTAGCGGCCATTGATACTCCTACCGGCAATTTGCAGTCTATGTTCGACCTGAACTCGGATCAACGAGCCCAATTAGACACTCTCGTAAACCGACATTTTACTACCGCTAAACCCGAACTCGGCTGCGCCAAGTACGTTCAACATAAAATCACTACTAAGGCGGCACCGGTTAAACAAAGGTACTACCCGGTTTCTCCCGCAATGCAGGCGCATATCGATGCTGAGTTGGACAGGATGCTGAAATCAGGCGTGGTGGAACGTTCTCGTTCAGCCTGGTCGAGCCCGATTTTACTAGTTAAAAAGAAAGATGGGACCTATCGTTTCTGCGTTGACTTTCGCAAATTAAATAGCGTCACCGAGAAGGACGCCTACCCGATACCTTACGTGTCTTCGATTTTGGATCGCTTACGCGATGCCCGGTTCATGACGTCGCTTGATATCAAATCCGCGTACTGGCAAATTGAAATGGAAGAGAAATCTAAGGAACTAACGGCCTTCACAGTACCCGGGCGCGGTTTGTTTCAATTTACTCGCATGCCCTTTGGGCTTCATAACGCGCCAGCGACTTGGCAACGTTTCGTCGACCATGTGTTGGGTCCCGAATTGGAACCTTACGTCTTTGTCTATTTAGATGACGTGATTATTTGTACCCCGACTTTCGAAAAGCACGTCGAGATTCTAGACGAAGTATTGCAGCGACTAAACGACGCTGGTTTAACACTGGGTCGTGATAAATGCCATTTTTGCCAACCAGAATTACGATACCTGGGCTATGTCGTTAACGCCCAAGGACTTTTAGTCGACCCCGATAAAGTTTCGGCGATTCTTAACTTGCCGCGACCTAGAAACGTTTCGGAGATACGGCGAGTTGTCGGCATGGCATCGTGGTATCGGCGTTTCATACCAAGTTTCTCAGCCATTATTGCTCCGCTGACGTCGTTATTGAAAAAGTTTCAGAAGTTTGAGTGGACCGAGTCATGCGAAGTCGCATTTACAACCATCAAAAATTGCCTAGTTTCGGCACCCATTTTGTCGTGTCCCGATTTTTCTCTCCCGTTTATCGTACAGACGGACGCTTCCAATGTTGGTATCGGCGCCGTGCTGACTCAGACCGTTGATGGCCAAGAACAAGTCATCTGTTACATTAGTCGGACTCTTACGAAACCTGAGCGTAACTTTTCGGTTACGGAACGCGAATGTTTGGCCGTCCTGTGGGCCATAGAGAAGTTACGCCCATATTTAGAAGGCACTCACTTCACAGTCGTTACTGACCATCATTCACTTATCTGGCTAAATAATCTTAAGGAACCCACCGGGAGACTCGCCCGTTGGGCTGTTCGTATCCAACAATACGACTTCACGATCAAACACCGGAAGGGAAAAGACCACGTCGTTCCGGATGCGCTGTCCCGTGCTATACCCGAAATAGATGTAGTCTCAGTTGTCGATTCTGGAGAACCCGAAGCCGGTGCTCAGGCACCGAACGACAGTCGAACTGACCGTTGGTATAGGCGCATGTGTACACGCGTCGTAGAAAGACCATTCAAGTATTCGGCGTGGAAACTATCGCGAGGGAAATTGTTTAAACATGTTAACGTAAAATATCCCGAATTGGACGAAGGCACGAGTTGGAAAGAGGTGGTTCCGAAGCCTCAACGCGCCGAAATTCTCCGCAAAAACCATGACGAACCTACCGCAGGCCATTTAGGCATTTATAAGACCTACGGTCGTATCGCTCAACAGTATTATTGGCCTAAACTTAAGGCGGATGTGACCCGTTACGTTAACCGTTGCGCGACGTGCCTAGCGCAGAAACCCGAACAAAAACGCCCGGCCGGCTTGATGTGTCGTCACCCCGTGGTGGATAAGCCGTGGCAAATGATATCTATCGACATTGTAGGGCCGTTGCCCCGTTCAAAGAAAGGCTACGTATATATTCTGTCCGTGGCTGACTACTTTACCAAATTTACCCTTTTCTTCCCGTTGCGTACCGCCACTGCGACCGCGGTGACTCAGAAAATTGAGAACGATGTTTTCTTGCTCTTTGGAGCACCTCAGTACGTCTTGGTTGACAACGGCGTACAGTTTCGCAGTAGAGAATTCCGACAGCTTACCGATACGTATAAATCACGAATCATCTTTAACGCGCATTATCATGCGCAGGCCAACCCCGTCGAACGCGTTAATCGAGTATTAAAAACTATGCTAGCGTCGTACGTGAAAGACAACCACCGGGAGTGGGATAAATATTTGTCGAAAGTCGCTTGCGCAGTGCGTACCGCAGTACACGAAGTCACCGGCATGACCCCATATTTCGCCAATTTCGGCAGAGAGATACAGTTAGAGGGGACGCGCGCCAATAACCCCGAGGAGGTGGATGTTTCGGAACAAATACGAGTAGAGAGTCGCGAAGACTTGTTACGACGGACTCCCGCGTTAAGGTCGGTATATGAAGACATAGTCAAGCGACTAGACGTGGCGTACAAAGCCTCCAAGGCGACTTACGATTTGCGAAGGCGCCCGGCTCAATTCGCCGTTGGCGATACCGTCTGGCGACGAAATTACGTACTTTCCGATGCGGCGAAATATTTTAACGCCAAGTTGGCTCCAAAATTTATAGGGCCGTTTTATATCAGTCGGCAAGTTTCGCTTGCCACTTACGAGCTGTCCGACGAGACCGGTGCCCCGAAAGGCACTTGGCACGCGAAAGACCTAAAACCCAATCCCACGGACGTTTAGCCTTCTAACGCCCGTTTTCCCTAACCCCCCTCCCTTTTTCTTTGTAGGCCTTGACGGCCATACCGCCGGCCTAGAGCCGTATCTTCAGTAGTACCTACCTTTCCCCGAGCTTCCTTGTTGGGGGAACCCCACAATGCGCCGATCCCGTGACGCGCAACGTGCCCTCTTCAGGCGGCTTGCGGGACAGGTTACGAGGGACTTATCCTTTCCCCCCCCCCATGTTCTTTTGGAACGGTTGGTCGGAAGTGTGCATGGGAGTAAGACGTTCTATTGACCCGATTTTGACGAGCGCTAACCGCGCGTTTTTTTTTATTATTAGATATTTTCACGGTTCCAATTTGGAACCCCAAACCCTCCTTCCCTATGCTCTATCTTTACCTTTCTTTTCCCCTTGTCATTACTATCTACCGTGTCCCGGCGACAACTACCCAACCCCGTTGTTCTCTTTTTCTTTCCACCTTCCAAAACCGCACTGTTAGGCGACCGTCATGGACCCGGTGTTAAGGTCCAGTCGGCGTTTCGTGGCCGCCGCCGCAGTGCGTGCCACACCCGTTTCGGGTCTGGTCGGTTATATTTTGTTTGTCTTGTCGTTTTGGTGGTCGATTATCGACGTGGTTTTGCGAACCGTTGTGGTGGCACTCCTATTTTGGGAGGGGCAGTCGAGCCGGATCGGCGAGACTGTCCTCAGCCTGCCTAGTCTTTGCCCGTTTGGTTCCCCGAGGGAGCCAGACGCGAATCGTTTTGTGGACCCCTGGCGGAGCGCCACTCCTTTTGGGACAGCCAGTTTTCTTGTCGCCCGTCTTCCGTGGTCCGGGGAGTGTGTACTAGCCATCAGCGAACCGCCAGGTCCTACCCAATTTTCGTATTTCCACTGGCGTATCCAGTCTTTCTTCTCCCTCTTCTCTCTTCCCTCCTGTCGTACCCTATCTGGTGGCCGGTGTGCGTAATTCCTTTGGGGGTACAGCTATCGTATCAGCGTTTCCGGCCGTTTGAGTTCTCGTGGCGCCGCAGCCAAAATGCCTCGTTGTTTTATAAGAGACTTCGGGGAACTCTCTTTCAAGTAAGGGGAGTGTTAAGTCATTTTGCTATTTCAGATGCTTAATTGCATTTCACGCCGTTAGTTAGGTCATTTTGGTATTTTGAATAGCCGCCTAAGCTTAGAGCAGCGCGCCCGTATGCTAAGCCCTTTTAGCTCTTTATTTGGCTCCATCGCCTAATTCCAGAATCACGATTTCGCACATAGTTAGCCTAAAAAGCAGTATTTGTCGTCGGTTGGAGCTCTCCTCTGATGGCGTTTTTCTGAATTCTGAATAGCACGCTGTGGCGGCGTGATACCAGCGTGGCCCGCATTGGTTGGTTTCATTTCATCGCCTTGCGATTCGCTGTGGTTTAGTCACGTGGGGGACGCGGCGAAGGTGACCTTTTGCCGACGCTTCCCTCGGTGAGTCTTCCAGAGCCCGTTGCAGAGAGCGCTTGTGTGTGGTGGTGGTGATTCGAAATTTGTCGAGTGATCTTCGGCGTAACGTGGGTGTTTTGGAGCCCAGTTCCTGCTACTATTAGTGAGGGGTCGTGCCCCCTTCATCTCGACCTACGAGGATTTGGTTCAGCAGAACGAGTGAGGCCCCCATCATTTTCGTCGTCCCGTTGTACGCGTCTTGACGCGTCTCCCGTCGCCATTGAGGCGGTTATGCATTCACCCCCTTTCGCCGTTGTAACACCGAAGGTACCTACCACCTACGATTGCAGCTCGTCGCAACTCAGCTGTACCAGGCTCCCTCGCCGCCCACGCATTAAGGTATGTGCCTTTAACCTGATTACCGCTGTGAACGCGAGTGTTACTCATTACTACTCATTACTACGCTAGTGTATTCATTCAGACTGCAGACAGTTCAGGCCGTGAAGGCTAATGTAAATCGTCGCTGCCCTTGCATAAGGCAATGTGTATCTTTGTACCTATTATTGCTGTTCACTAATGTTCAACATCTGTCGTTAAGCTTAGAGCGCGCGTGCCAGCTGGTGCCCTTAATTATAGAGTAAGGTTAGATACAGGGCGACGCATTCTGCTACCCCATTGTAACTCGAAGTGAAATATATGATTGGTTAGTTAAGGGAACTATTGTTTGTTTCGGTTTGTGCATGTTCTGTTACAGATAGACGCCCCTTTATTGTACGAATTATTGTACGACGGAACGAGGAAGCTGTGAGCGTGCAGGTGAGTGGGACAGCTGCGTAGTCGTGGTCGGATGGACACCTAATCACAATCCTTGCTTAAGGCAATCCCGAAGTTGTTGTTTGACCTTGCAACTCTTGAATAATCTTAGTGGCGGAGTATTTTTGCATGCTTCGCTCCCGTCTAACCGTCCAGGCCCGGTTAGCCGGGTTACGACAGGCTTGGTGGCGCCCTCATAATTTCGACATACCCTGTATATATTATGCCACAACGCGCTTGCCCAGAACGTATCGTGTGACTCACGCCCGACTCCCTGAGCGTTCCAGCCGTGGCCTATTAGCCTATTTCGAACCGATCTCAGGGCAAGTGTGTCATGTTTTCAGGACTGATTCCGTGGTGCGATGCTCACCTTGGGTGGGTGTCGTAAAGTCCTTTTAATACCGTAACAGTTTGCCAATGTTAATTTGGCCATGTCTGATACTTGGTAAGACATAATGTACGAGGAGAGGCTAGTGAAGTTGTGTACGTCAAGCTGTATTGTCCCCGATCGGGCTTACTTCCTTGGGAGCCAACATATTGCAATGGCACAGACTTTACTCCTACAGAATGCTGTTTGTAACTTCTTGTGGTCTTTATGTGTTTAAATAAGTGATGTATAATGATTACTTAAACGAGGAGGAAAGATGTAAATTTTCGACAAACTTTACCTGTTGCCCTGTCAGGAACAAAAACTCAAGTTATTGAAAGCTGTATTAAAAGAAGTCAGCTATGGTGGTATTCTACTGTTGGTACCTAATATGGGCGCAGGCGATGGAACCCTTGAATTCAGTAACTGGCTATTGTCAGTTGAAGGTGGAACAGCCTCTCGAAATCCGCCTTTACCAGAGGATTTGATAGAAATTCACCTACAGTTTATTGAGCTAAGAAATAGTGTAATCACGGTGTCTGGTAAACGCATTGCAACTGCAATCGTGTATAAATTGGCAAATAGTGTCATTCTAACAGCAAAGAGTAAACACACATATATGTGACATACTTCAGCACGGACAGTGTAGCGTTAGATCACCCACAGGAAGCCGAGCTCTCGTTCTGGATAAAAAGCCTTACGCTTTAATGACCCATAATTTTACCGTCCATTTTATGAATTTTGACTACCCCTGTCCCAACGCTCGCCGTTTTACAGTTGTCGGGGTTGCCGAAGTCGTAATGCACTGCCTTTAGTCGAGCGAAATAAATTATCAAAACGTTGTTATGCGTAACTAGGCCTAGTATCACTCAGGTATCCTCAATTTGAGACTATTTCTTAATGATTGGTAGGGGCAAGATTGGTATCCTTTTGATTCACTCGCATGTTGCGGAATTTTAAGGCTCGTATTTATGGAAGATATTTAGATCTTAATTGCCCATCACATTTGATTGCGGATTGCAGATACTCAGATGTTTGTTGAGATCCTTGTTATGCCTCCCATTGCCTTTGGTGACTTCTCCTGGTGGCTGTTTGTTGCTGTTACCTTTCCGGTGCTGTTTCACATCATTAGTGAAAGTATTAAAACAGGATCTTGTGTTGTGAAAGTAAAAACGAATCTGTACATTAGCGCACCAAAAGATTGGAATCACCGGTTAGTGTTGCATCACCTCCGAGTTTGTAAGTAGTAACTGGTGCATTTATCAAACATTTTAAATTTCTACGTGCATGGTGACATACTATTATTGTCGATCTTCGGCTATATTCGACCTACGAAATCACAGTAACTTTGTAACTAGCATACTATAGTTTACTTGCCTGCAATATCATTGTAATTTGGTATTGTTTAAAATTGAAACTCTTGTAATCAGTGGACATAATAGTCTTTTGAGCCATGCTATGAGATCGCTCCTGTGTGTTTTATGTGAGTGCTGACAATATGTATTTGGATTGTTAAATAAATTAAAGTTGTGTTGATTTTAACGTTTAGACTAATTTCACTGAATATATACAAAATATCACTTAAGAGTGACGTCTCCGTTGTTGGATTGTTAACATGATTCCGGTATATGAGTCTTGCTTAAAAACTAAGTTACAAGTTTTTGTAGTATCTGCAAGATACAGTGGGGGTGCGTGAGTGACCAATGAGAACGTCAGGTAAATTTTCTCATAGAATACCAAAATGTTGCTGTTTCTCACCGGCGGACACAAATGTCAACAAAAGTTATATTTACCGTTCAAAGCTATGTCACTTAGGACACAACGCTGTAATACAGGAAATGCAGTGAACGTGGTTGTGAATAAATTTAGGCTAAACTGCACAAAAGGTGTGTTTACTATGATTTGGTATTGATTCCTTTTTAAGTCTATTTCAGATGGTAGCGAATTGGCTACGCATGAATTCTTATAAGCCAATGAACTTAGCGGTTGTGGTTGTGGTTGTACAAAAGAGTTCTCGGGGCTCCTATTAATTTTGGGTACTCGATGCTATTTATAGAAAAATAACTGCACGCCGTCTCCACTGTAGTTAGTTGGCCCCCCGATATCTCCATGTACCATAAACGTTTGTTTGGTACGATTTGAAGCTGGTTAGAATCACTGAGAAATGTTGGCTGGGAACTTGAGTGTAAAATTGTTATTAGTTACTAAGGATGAAAGCGGGTACCTAGGACAACCCGTGTAATAGTCAACCCGGGAATATTATGTAATTTTCAGAAAATCAGTCTTTTTTCGGAGAAGATGATAACAACTTAAAAACAATAGGAATAAGCTCCAGACAAACATAACCTTGCAGTAATAACAAGAATCGCCCCATCCCATACCACATAACGTTGTTTCTTTTTCGTATAAGGCAATAAATCCGCTTCACGGAAATATGCAACCCGTCAATAGTACAATTAAATCGCGTCAGTATGGAATCAAGTAACATAAACATCCTCTGTGTTATGTTGATGCTGCTACCAATTTCGGATAAAAAATCACGTACGTGAATTTGATAGCACTTGAAAGTGTAAAAATATTTAGGAATGACAGACGACTTGCAGTTTGAATTGGTGAGTAGGTCTATCTCAATTTAGTTCAGTTTAAAACTCGGGACGTAAAAGATAGAAATTGTAGCCACCTTCAGATGGTCAGATGTACGCTAACATTTTTGTTATATATTTCGGGTATTGTTTTCGGGTATCCGAGTTTGATTTTAGACTGGGCACGACGTACCTATTAGTTACTCCTACTGACCAATTACTATAGTTAATTACACCGGAAATATTTCCAAAACCTGCAGAAGAAGAAGATCACAATCTCACTTTGTAACAAATCTCAAATGACAGCTCATATTTTCTGGTGATATAATACACATGACTTCAAAATTCCAAAGGCATCCTTGATGAACTTCCTTTTTGCTCATACGATAGATAAGCTTTAGCTACTAGAAAGAAAGGTATCAACATGCAGAAACTACAACCTCTATAGAAGCTATCCAAGCAAAACTGGAAATATTTATTTCAAGGTGTAAATCATACCGACGTGAGGCACAATGATCCTGCAACTTGAACTAACGAAATTCAGAAAGCTTCAGCTCCCCGAAGGTACCCCTGATAGTATGGGAGGACTTTCTCCACACCTGAGGCAAGAGTGATCTTCAGATTTGTTCGTCGAGACGACAGAGATGCGAGAAATTTGACTTGGAGCACAAGTGACCCTCGGAGATGTTCGTCAGAACGACAGATATGCGGGAAATATGACCTCAGGCACGTTGCGAAGACAACAATATAATGTTGTGTATGTGCGATAAATCCGACTACAGTCGTTCGTTGGCTACGTAAAGCAAGAGGGCCGAATTTGTGCGTCCAACTGTGTTTCCTACCGTTGCTTCATTCTTTTACCACAGAGAAAATAACTAGACCTTTCGGCCAAAATAAATATGAGCCACGATTAGCACCCACGGCGATAGCCGGGCGGGGTGGCAAGCAACCGGCCCTCTCTAGAAATTGTACGGAACTAAAATATCGCATCATCCATCTATCGCAGGCGAGAAAATTTTGCGGTATTTTAAAATAACGGAACATTCTTTTCTAGTCTTTCCTGTGTTTGGTACAGTTTCTGATAGTTCCTTTATTATTGTATTATGGCGGGCTTGTTAAGCTAGTTATCTATTGTAACCGTAATTTATTAAATTAATAAAATGTTCTAAATTGAATACAACGAACTAAAAGCGGTATTGTATCTTTATCTACTTATATAATTATCTAACTATTTTTTGTACTTGTTTCTGTATTATTCAACCTTCGCTTAATTAATTGAATCCGTGATAGCTAATAACTGCGATGTTCTGCATCATATATCATATATGTATCCTTCAATGTTAATTACACTGTACATAAGGTACTGATAACTAAAGCAATTGTAGCACTATAAGTAGAAATAAGAACAAAGTAAATAGATCGGTGCTTAGTAGCACCGTCTCGTACTCAATATAAGAGAAAATAAACCGTTTATTTCAAAAACGTGTGTTTTATCCAGTTCTTAAATTTTCTAAAACAACAAACCTAGGAAGAAGTTTACGCAGAGACAGAAACAAATAAATTATTATTAGCAATTAAAATCGAAGAGACTTTCCTGTTACCTATATCTACGAAATCAAAAATTTCCAAAAATAATGTTTTTCCTTTATCAGTATCAGTATCAGCTTCTATTTATTTGTAAATTTCAATAGATTCTTCACATAGATTAACATATTTTATACGTCAATTGATACTTGGCTAAATTAGTTTTACACGAATTTTAAAGGGATTTTTGAGATGTGGCATTTCGCATTTTAGAATAATAAAAAAACCTATTAATTTCCTTCAAACTAGGTACGTACGTATAAAGGTATAAAACTGTTACTAAATTTTCTTACAACGCCTTCTATAAAATGTTAAAATATACAACTTTGAACCTGTGTAATTGTAATACGAAAGACTATTCAACACTATAACATATAAGCCAATCATATTGCAGACATTTGCTGTTTTCAACCAATAACAGCAGTATATCACTGAATATTGGGCACCATCCAAATTTTCACAAAACAATGTACGTACTCAAAAACTAAATAGCCTTGTTGCGAAATATCGCTTAGCAACGATGTTCTGTCCTTAGCGATATCGCTAGGTTACGTAAAACTAAACACCAACAAACTGTGTGAACAAAGTCTGGCTTGCGTTAAAAATTTTAAAATGTGTATTGGAAGTATTCTGTTGAATTTAATTGAGAATGAATATTAATTGTTGGATTATTTTTCAATAAAGTTAATCGTTATGTATTAATATTGTTAAATAGTCGTCCCAAATACCACTCGAAGTGGATATATTTTTTAAAAATATTTTGCCATTTCCATAGATATTATTGCAAATTTCACTCAACAAAATTACACTTAAATGTCACTCGCCTTCGGCTCGTGACATTTTTGATATGATTTTGTTTCGTGAAATTTAAACGCAATAATTTACATGGAAACGGCAAAATATTTGTCAAAAATATATCCACTACTTGTGGTATTACCCCTGAATATTTTATTAGGAAGTTTAGAGAGACTGAAATAACACCTTCTCGTGCACCTATGCAAGTGCAAAATGTTAAGTATTTTTAGTCCTCAACTCCTGTTATCTTTTAACATGAAAACTTCAAACCATTTGATTTTTTTACAGTTAAATAAAGATCTTGAACTCGAATCTGTCATTCAACAGGTGCAGCAGAACTGAGGAACGCCTGATCATAGCTTTCTTTGATTTCATAAAATACTGTGACGCCTTAGATACTAATTATATGCAATGTTCATAGCTTCTTTTTCAGATAGCATTTGTAGGTCGTTGTAGAGCTTTTTTAAGTAAAGAAAGTTTTATTAAAACACATAGAACGGTCTAAAATGGCTTTTTCACACCTTTTCTAAAGGCCTTTGCGAATTTCCATTTTTGATAGATTTTCAAGCTCCTTTATTTCAAATATACCCTTGAAATTAAGTCACTTTGAGCGCCTGTGTGTGGAGCATGTTTTCTATGCTCATTTTGGCAAATTTTTATTGTAGTTTGAAACTTTGCAATTGACACTTCGTTTGTGTTGAACCCCGTGCAGCAATCTTTGAGGCTTATAAAGATCTAAGGTTTCACTTGTAAGTTAAGTTTAAGGCCTATTTCCATGGTTCTTCTTTATACTCATAACGCCAGTGTTTTGGGCAATGCTCGAGGAGTCTATCTGCAGCCGCTTGCATCACGCTAAAGGGATCGTTGCCTTTGCCGAATCAATTCCCGATTTATTTGGACGATAAGTATCCGACCTGTCGACATTGAGGGTCTTTTGCTAGAGATGAAGTTTTGTTTTATTTTACCTATCGAGTAGTACCCGACGTCGTTGAAGATACGCCGTGCGTTTGTTGGAATAAATTTAATACCTTCAGGATTTCAACTTGTTACCAAATATTTATTTTCGGAAGTCATACAGCACTATTTAGTTAATTGTCAAAATAGTAGATGGGTATAAGTTCTTTGAAAAGAAACTTGAGGCCCAGTTTTTTTAGAGCGATACCTCAATTTACGTATATATGCGTTTCGTTTCGGGAGGAAATTCTTCAAAAATCTATTATATCCACAACTGTCTAAAAAATAGTGTTCTTAAAGATATAAATTATTTTAAATGCGTTTTCTTTGGATTAAAAAATTACAAAAAATGTATTTGTAGGTGGGTGCGAAGTTTTTTTTCAGTATTTCCCTAAAGTGGTAGTGTAAAAAATAAAGTTGATGTTACGTCGTAGGTTCTTAGAAGTAGGCACAATCGAATGTCGCATTTTTATTGTCTGTTTTTGCCAATGTGCTTGTTTTAATATTTTACTCTTTATTCGTCAAACTGTTGTATCATCTTATTTTATATTATTTATTTAGTACCAATATTTTAATTCACAACTATTTTAATTTCAACTCAATTTTGGGTTTTACAATCAACAATGGTAATCACCTTGTATGATGAGGACAAAAAACAAATTGGAACGCAGAGAATCAAACGTTTAGGCCGGATCTCAATAACACATAAGAAAGTGTACGCACTTTAAATTCTTCAGTCATTAATAATAACTCCTTCAGTGGACTTTGTATTCGATACTACCATAACCTCAATTACACCTTCCACTCAGACTCAGTAAAAAATTACTGAAAGTCTAATCAACCCAATCGGATCGCAGCTGCATTAAGACAATTTATGCCTGGAAATGAGCTCGATAATGATAACAATTTGCCATAAATTTAGGAGGATAAACCTGTTATAATTGTTCGCGGCAATAAATGCGAGCGCAGCGTGCGGTTTCACCGGAAGTGTATCATTAACTTTCTTAATTTCTAAGCCAAAACAAACTTATGTCAGACTGCAAATTCGTGGAATACTTATATAAAAACTAGATACTAATGCCCGGAGTCCCGCCGTAATCGAATTATTTTAAATCTAATTTACATCGATTTGAATTTATTTTCCCAGGCTGTTGCGTGGTGCCTCTTTTCCTAGTTGCGTTTTGCAACCGAAATTGCGAGCACCGACAATAATCCCGGTTTAATTAATTGCAACTTGTGCGAATTCGCCGTCTTGTTGATTTTACGATTTGTTTATTACCTCATATATCATTAATTTTTTGTTTCGTAACTGTGGTATTGCCTTAAGGCAATGACAATTACTAATATAATTCTAATTTTTTGCGATTATATAACATAAATAATTCGTCTACTGGATAAAGGTTATTAAAGGCTCGAAGGAAGAATTCGGTAGAAATGTAAAAACTAAAAACCACTCCTAAACGCATTAGTTGCGCTTGAGATACATTAATTATGAGAAAACAAAAAGACCGACAGGCGAAATACATATTTGTGAAAAATATTTTTGCTCAACAAGTTTGGAGAAAAATTATGTCATTTTGATATTATAATTACCCTAATTACCCTTTATGGTGCAATGAATATGGTCACAATTACTAGTGTTTCAAGACATGATGGAGAGAAAAAAATGTAAATGGCTTTACTCAGATCTTTCCTCGCAAGTTGTGACACTAAATATTTTGACAAATCGAAGGCAACCTAGGGTAAACATATTTTAATGTTTCTGATAATACTGAAACAATAATAGGAAACACTTGGTAATGCAAATTATATCAATTTGCATTTAAAAAAGGTAGTGCAGACGAGATTCAATTTCAGCGCCTACGAAAGGCATTTTAAAGAGAAGCAAGCAGGCAGCCCACAGGGCACTCGTCGATCGCATCCTGCCACGGAGCTGTGCTTAATATAGCTACGATGTGATTCCGTTACTTTCAATAGCTTCTTCTTGTGCATCTTTTTTTTACAACAATTACCCTGTATCAGTTGGGTCCCATTTTTGTCAAGTGTAAAGCCTGATTGTCTAATTAACTAAATGAATAAGGTCAACATTAGATCAGAATTAAATATTTTATTTGTTGCAAAATAATCAATACTTTATATTAATAAGTGCACTTGATATGAGCAGCAGTAACTAATCGTTTGAATAATAGAAGTTAGCAGTCCAGCATAGAAGGGTTATATTCAGAGTTTCAGGTATAATAAATGTTCGGAAGGGCTAATGCAATTTAATTGGTAACTGACGGAATTGAGCTTATTAATGTCAGACATAATGTGAAAAGAATAATACAAAATGATATGTTAAATACAGAAAAAATATGAGCGTTATGTAGTAAAACTGTATCAGCCACCAAAAGGCAGATTAGCTGAAAGGTAAACAAAACCGTGCTAGCAAAATAATTATTGCAAAGAGCAATGAAAATGGAAAGCAACCGATCGAGAGGCAATTAGTGAGACGTTAAATGAACTCCATGTGTATCAGTGCATTATAAACAAAAGTGATTGAAAAGCAGATCAAGTGTTGTAACAATTACTCCAAGAAAAAGACAATATTAGTGGTTAGGTAAACACATGATATCACAACTGTAGTCCAAAAGGTTAAAAATGTTATCAATTTTAACATTTGAATATCTGTTTGCTAGGGAACCTGACTGTCATTTGCTAAAAAATAACAAAACTGTGTGAAAATTGTGTTGGGGGCCACATTGAGTTCCCCAATTATCATATAAAGTCATAAATAAAAAACTTCTTAGTTACTTAAATTGTGTGTATAGTATGTGTATGTATAGAGTGTCCTGTGTAAACTGCCAGGTGTTAAGAGGTCCAGCTGATTCAGATAAGCCAGCAGAATAAATCATCCAAGTGCGAGTGACTTCGGGGGACCAATTCCTTATGCAAGCAGCTTCGCCCAGAAAAAATAGCGCCTGTTACGAATAGGAAGGACATTCAGGAAGCAGTACGTGCAGAAATCCTAACCAGCAGGCAATCTACGAGCTGGAGAACCGCATTCCAGTGGTCCAGAGCAGGCCGATTTCCAGAAATTTAAATAGCGTCCCTTAAAAATGCAGAATGACGCCGTATTTTTCAGTTTTGTGCCGGATATGAAACAAAATCCTGTCGCGCGTCTCTGGCTACGTCACAGCTAGAAACTAAACAAACTTAGCAGTTGCTACGTCACAAAATTAATGTTTACCTGACGCGTCTTTGCCATTTTGATGGTTTTTAAGATTCAATTTACGCTGTTTTGTGCACCACAGATCATCTTGTTGTTGAGTCAAATTTATAGGTTACCTAAATGTCAGATGAAGTTGTGCATTTGCCCGAAAAATGTGAGAGTATTTGTCATACAACAAGTTATTGTCATTACCAAGTTTTTCCTACGACCCTGAAACAAGATTGTCTCATGTCTACGGAGATAGTCCCGAATTTAATGCAAATAGATAAAATAAGGAAAGGACCATTTATTTGTTATAATTTTAGTACACTCTTTTAATTTGCCCTGAGTATGACAGGTAAATTTCGATTGAAACTAAATAATTAGAAAGTGATAATTTCCCTTGCCAGTATTTATTTTAAAACTCCTATTTTATTATTATAAGGGCAGCGTTATTACAATATTTTTGACCGAAATTATCTCGGTTTCATGCCAGGTAGACAGATAATCCCCATGAAAAATATCGTCTTCCTACAACGAATAGTTTTTGAGCTATACCGCCAACAGACAGACAGACGAAATTAAGAAAACCTGTTTTTCATCATCCAGAGGCCCTGAAATGTGAAGATCTGAAGAAATCTCAGGTGATTTCTTCACGATTACAATAATTGCTTCGTCTTTTAGACGAAAGAAGTAAAAATCGTTTTCAAGAACTACTAACACTTGAATCCTAAAATTTTTAACACATCTTAAGTCCGCAATCTCTTCGCAAATCGCCGCACTTGGCCCATTGACGTTTCAGCTGCAGAATCCCCTCCTTATACTGGGTGACTAGTTTCAAAACCAATTCTAGCAAAAGTCATAGCATATCATACATTTGAATGATTGTAATAAAGCAGGAAGTTGTGCTACTAATTGTTCAACAATTTGTCCTGATTTATTGTAATGTGTTCGGACGAACTTCCCAGCGTTGTTGTCAGATCGAGTAAGTTGATGATACGACAGCTGACTGGTTTCCTTAAAAACTAGAAAAATAACGTGGGGTAAGTAAATTTTATAACACAAGTGCGGTAAGTAGAAGTAACATAATAAAATAATTAAAATTTTTGATAATATCCTTGTTCTTCGATGGTGCGAGAAATATTATAGGATACTCAATTGCGAAGTACTTGTAACATGTCTCGAAAATTAAAGAAACTCGACCCTTGGGGTCTCGTTTTTCTAACGTTTTCTCGACCGGGTAAAATGTTCGTGCAACTGTACATTTATGAAGAACCCCCTCAATTCCGGTAGCTCGGTTTCTTATTTTCTCGTGGCAGTTGAACTCATGTAGCCAAGCCGGATTGTTCTGTGTAAGCGGCCCCCACGGCTTAGGCCACTGGAGCCCACTGGTACTTTCGAGAGGTTGTGACGCGATTGGTGCAGAAAGTACCGTAAACCCTAAAGGGATGTGATCAAACGTGTTGTGGAGCAGCGTAAATGGTATCATTCGGTTGTTGTATCGTGTCGTCGCATAAGTTATGCATGAACCGTTGTTACGGATTATAAAAGAAGTCGAATCCCGGGAATACCTAAGTCCCGGTGCACTAATTGTCGTTACGTGCTCCCGTGGTACTTTCCCATGCAAGAATCTGTCCGCTGCTCCGTTGTGTTGAGCGGTCGAACCCCCTGGGGCACCTTTCTGATCACAAACTTTCCGAATTTTACCATTCCTGGCTGCCGAGGTTTTCAATTCTGACCGCCTGCCTGAGCGTCCCTCTATGATGCGACAGCTCTCCTTATGGACATCAACACCAAGCTCGTCGCTTAACCACCAGGTATTTTTAAATTAGTTTTACAGTAGTGTTACGTTAGAATTTAGAGTGTAGCGTCTGCTTTCACAGTGCGCGGAGCAACACCATAACCTTAATCAAAAGTCTTAAATTTTAGCGCGCCTTCAACGTTAATAGGCCGCTTCTAATATATTCTAATACGTTCATTGTTGATCACGTTTGCTTGTTACTTAAATTTAAGGAATTACTACTTGAGGTGTACCTGTACACCCATTTTGTTGATTTTAACCAATAGATAGATATTCAAAACGATCTTTGTTTCTTTGACTTGTGCATGCGTCCTGTGGCGAATTTATGTGTTTTTCCCTAGCTGTAAACATCAATGTAAGGTGGAGCGACTGAAGCTGTTTAACCCCTAAAGGTAAGTTCTTGAGCTAGCTGGAAACGCCGCCCAGGAGCGCTGAGGCAATTGCAAGCCCTGGATTTCGGGCTTATACAGGGTCTTGTATAAATATTATCCCCACCCAAATTCAATCCAGTGGCCGCCTAATACCCCCTTCTTTTTACTTGTCTTTAGTATGACCATCCCTGTTGCAATGGTATTTCGTCCTAATTAACAGCCTGGTCAGATAGAACCACGCCCATCTTCCTGAGTATAGTTGGATAACTATTTTGTTACAGAACCGTTGATGCGTGATTAGGCTGAATTCTTCTAGTCAGATTTTTTCCCGCAGTGTCCAGAATGCCATTGTCGTAGAAGTCGAATTTTTGGTGTAGCAATCTGGCTTTTGTCGAAATACTGGTTTCGACTGTAACAGACTGTCTTGAGTACAACGTAGAATATTGAGTGTCATATTTGGCATTGGTTACAATAATGGATATATTTTTGCACCACGGCAATCTATTTCTATTACAATGAAATCTACTGCGAACTAACAAAAACGACAAAATTCACTTCAGTACATGTTCCGATTTTTAATTATTCAATGGTACATGGTACAAATCGGATAAGTAATAGCAGCATCTCATTGGGAACCTGCAGTTTTTTGGAGAATGAAGTTTTGTCAGTACTGAATACAATTGATATTAATAGGGGGGCTGGTCCTGACAATATACCCAGTATACTTATAAAATCTTGTGCATCAACTTTAGCAGAACCTCTAACGATCATTTTTAATAAGTCTTTAAACGAAGGCTGTTTTCCTAAAAAATGGAAGAATGCGTTCGTAACTCCAATTTTTAAATCTGGAAATAAAAATTTAATAACGAATTATAGGCCTATTTCTAAATTATGCATCTTTGGCAAAATATTGGAAAAACTTCTTTACAGAGTAATTTTCAACACCTTCAAGGGAACTATTATACCGCAGCAGCATGGATTTTGTTCTAATAGATCTGTTTCATCAAATTTACTTATTTTCACAAATTTTATAAAAAACTGTATGGATGAAAGATTAGAAGTACATGCTGTGTATACCGACTTTAGCAAAGCCTTTGATAAGGTCGATCACTCTCTGTTAATTGATAAATTAAATATGCTCGGTATACATGGTGATCTTTTACGATGGATTTCTTCTTACTTAGATCATAGAACTCAGTGTGTATCGTTTAACGGTTATACATCAGATAGTGTCTCCATTACTTCCGGAGTACCGCAGGGTTCACATCTAGGGCCATTGTTGTTTATACTCTACATTAATGATATTTCTAAATGCTTTAAAAACACCAATTTTTTGTTGTATGCGGATGATTTAAAAATTTACTCAAGAATTAACAACATTAACGACTGTTATAATTTGCAAAATGATTTAAATAAATTTTCTAACTACTGTACTGATAACCGTTTACTACTTAATACTGACAAATGTTATTCAATTAAATTTACGAGAAATCGCCATAAAATTTTATTCGCCTATCACGTTAATCAAACTGCAATTTCGGAACAAAGTACAATAAGGGACCTGGGTGTGATTCTTGACAATCAATTGTTGTTCGATGCACACATAAGTAACATAACTCAAAAAGCATATAAAACACTTGGTTTTATAATGAGGTGCTGCAAGCCCTTCAAAAGTGCCCATTGTTTCCAGCTTCTGTATTTTGCTATGGTTCGTAGTGTTTTAGAGTTTGCCGCTCCGGTGTGGAATCCCCAGTATAATATCTATATTGACAGAATAGAAAAAATTCAGAACAAGTTTGTTAAATATCTGAAACATAATTCAATTCAATTAAATCAGAGGCAGCAGAGCTTACAGTCAAGACGAAAATTGTTGGACTTATGTGTTTTATTTAAACTTTTTAATGAGAAAATCGACTGTCCAGACTTATTATCTGAATTTTCTCTAAAAGTTCCATCTAGGCCAACGCGAAGCAATGACGTTTTTGCTCTACAATTCAAAAATACGAACGCTGCAATCAATTCTCCGGTTTATCGTTTGTCTTGGTACTATAATTATTACTGCAAATTTCCAAATTGTCCTGATTTATTTAATTCAACCTTCACAAATTTTAAGTATAAAATGTCTCAGTTGGTATTTTTAAACTGATTTTGCTTTTGCGAATTACGGCGTCTCGGGGTGCTATGGGGGTCAGGGCGTGTCGCCTAGCCTACACGCTGGTGCGTTACATTTTATTTCCATGGCACCTTGAGTCTTTTCATATTGTTAGTGAAAGCCATATCACATATGCTTTTTACTTCTCCTGCACTCCTCTCCTACATGTTTTAGTTTTTAATATTTATTATTACTATTACTATTCATGTATATTTTATTGCATTCACTTGTCATTGGTATCAAACTTGTGCTTTTTTCATTGAATGGCATGACTTTCAATGTAATATTATAATTATAAATCTATGTAGTGGTAAATTGTAATTGGGTTGATGCTTTTGCGTGTCAACCTGTTATTTACCCAAATAAATAAAATAAAATAAAAAATAAATAAAAAACTCAGAGCAGATTCATGAAAGAAAGAAGCGTTCAGGATCGTATCTACATAATAAAAGAAATAATACAGAAAACACTGCGGAAAAAGACAAAGTCATACCAAGCATTTATAAATTTGAGCCACGTTACGAAGACGAGCCATGTAAAGAAAGATTCTGACAGTTCTTAGTGCTGCTTATACCAGTTTCACACGCTGCGCATTTTACGTAAACGTCCCTTGCATGTTGCCGTAAAAAAATTACCGCTATGTTCGGTTTTGAAACGGTCACCCGGTATAGGGATCCGCAATTTGCAATTTAACCCTCTAAGCCAATAAGAGGAAATTCGAGGAGTGAGATGCGGCGAATAGGCTGGGTGTGGAAAGATTTCGAAGCCCAATCCAGCAACTTTTAATGTTCCTGCAACACATTTGTGTGACAACAAGCACTGTCGTTCTGTAGGAGTACTCCTTTTCGCAGTCCACGGCTTCTGATGTTGATTTGATCCCGCAAATTGGTCCGAAAGTAGCAGTAATGGTCGCTGTTGATGGCAATGTCAATAAAGTCTATAAGCAAGACGCAAAAAGAATCGCAGAAGCCAAGAGTATCACTTCTCTGCCATAGCTAGCCACTCCTAATAGCTAGTTAGTTGGTGACAGAGTCATAATGTGGACCTATCTTTCGTCCATCGTGACGATTCTATCAAAATTTAAATCAGCACCAATCAAAAACTCAAGAGAAATGTTGATTCGATTTTGTTGTCTTGTTGTGCAAGAGTGCCAACATTCCAGGCACCCGTCGGGATGAGACCTTATTCATATGCAAAACGCAATGTGCAATATCGATCTAACCGATTTCTTGTTAATCTTCAGTCTTCCACTCCTCGAGGCTTTCTCTGTCGTGCTTAAACTCATTTTCGCATCAACTGACGGCCGATTCTGATGGGGAAAAAATCCTAGTAAACTGCTTTTTTCCACGACCGAGAGTAGAAGTCGATTTCTATAGCATCAAAATTGTGACAGAAGTAAAACATTTACTTTCTAGGGACTAAATAAGAAAAAAATTCCCTAGGGAGTTTTCATTATGACTAACAACAATTATGTAAAATTCGAGGTTATCATCAGTTGTGTCAAAACTGACGCAAAACCTAACCTGCTAACCTCGAATTTGATATAATTGTGAGCTCTTGTCCTAACGACTTATAGTGCCACCAACTTTAAAATTTACCATAGGCTACTAATTTTAAAATAATTGTAACTAAAATGTCAATAAATGACGTTTAAAAAAACGGATTTTCGTTTTAAATCTTCCTGCAGCGTGAAAAAAATTTTATATGCAACTCGGAGAGAATGCTATTTTGCTTCAGTGCAATTTCTGACTATCAGGCTTCGCCCTCGAGTCAAGAATTGTAGCTCAGCAAAATAACGCATGTCTCTCCCTCATTGCATAATCTACTATTAAACTATTACCTATTTCAGTAAAATGAACACCCTCTGTAATCATGAATTTAATTTCCCCATTTCCAGAAAATATCATGTTATCTATATAGATCTGAAAAGCAAAATATGCGAATTAAAAGTGCATTTTTCGCTGAACAATCTGTACTTCACGGCAAAGTAAAAACAAAGTAAACATTTATAAAAATCTATCTATCTACGACTATACCCAGAAGAACAACAGAAATAGAATCATTAACAAACTTGAAAGTAAAAGATAGATATTAAAAATTCGTAAAACTTCAAGACAACCTAACTACTGCAATTTCACTGTATAGTCCATTTCGTACTAAATGTAACTGAATCTGACAAATAATTATTGTTATGGCTATTGGGGTACAAAACAAATCAACATCGTCCTACAAGCTAATACATTTTATATATTCATTGTTAAATTATTCATTGTTATATTATTCAATTTAAAAAAACTCTTGTTGTACGCTGAAATGGTAACTCAGGGTTCATAAAATATAATACATAAAAATACTTTGGATCGGGGGTTCATTGACGCAAATCATTGATAAAATTACCTGAATATCGAAAAAATAACAACTGGTTTTATTTACTCCCATTTTTTCCAGGCTAATTATTATAATAGAGCTCAACATTACAATTAAATTTCGCGTAACTAATTGAGCACTTAGCACAGAATAAATGTTTCTAACCTTTTTATTCGTACGCCACTATCTGGTAACCTCCTGCACTCTACAAACGTGAGCCACTGCTGAGATATCTCCAAGCCGCTTTTCGAACCTCGTTTAAAGATCAATTCCTCCGAAGGAAACTGTATAAATGGTTCCAAACCCGGACAAAACAGCACCAAACTTGAATAAAACACCGAATATAATTGACAACATTTCGTTTTGAGCTAATTGTTTAAAATTCTAACAAGTTACGAAGTTGCTATTGGGCACACTGGTTGAATATTATGAAACTCTAAAATAAATATTTTTATAAAATTTGAATTGGCCAGGTATCTATTGATTTGAGTTAAAATTATTAAATATACCAAATTATTGGTTTACAACAAGTAGTTCGTAAAAATGTTCTGTTGTCCTTTGCAAAAAACTATAAATTGTACTCTAAGTAGTAGGTGTATTACGATTATTTAATATTAAGTGCATTTCAATTAATTAATAAAATAATGAAGTATTATTTAAGGTCTCTAAATACAGGCTTAGAGGCCATTAAGTTACATTTATAGTAATCTTGGAGAGCCTTGTAAAAGTAATAAATTCGCGACTAATTACTTTAAAAAGCCGGAATTATGAATAACCCAACAGAGTTTAAATTGTTTTGTCTTTTGTTTAATTTCCTGTCCGTTTCCGTGTTTCTCACGATTTTCATACGCATTTAAATATCTCCTTATATTAGTCTTTGTTTATGCATATTTTAGTCGCTTTTTTATTTTCCCAGCTTCCCAAGAACGGTATTCATGCTCCTACCGCTTTTTATGTATGCACACACGCGTGCTTTTTAGCGACTGCGTTATTTATTAATTTTTTAAGGTCAGTTGCAACATTTCAAGGCTGTTGAGTCACAGATGTCATGGCCTTGATTTTCAGAACGGGCTTTGGGTGTTCATTTTTCCACTTTAAAATCTATTATGTGCGTATATATTTTTCAAATATGCATCGTCCTATGAAGTCATCGAATATTAAGAAATATTGTAAATGTGTACAACCGTTCTCGACTTAAGGCTGGATTAATATTTCAATTTAAAATTAAAATTATCATTCCCACAACACTAACCTTCAAGGATTACATTATCGCAATTGAAGTAATCTGTGATGTATGTTTGCGTCTACCATTGAAGCATTGTATTATAAAAAAGTAACAAGAGTTCCAAATCATAAAGGCCTGCACTAGAATACAAATGTTACAGAGCCAAATTCCTGGTTCCTTAAACTAAAGGTTCCTCAATGACAACTCGTTTAATTATCCAAAAACATTTTATAATCACTTCCACAACCTATCCACTTTTATCTGTTATTTAATTGCTAAGGTCAACAAAGGAACCAGCCTTATTAAAAAATTTAATGGTTCACTACGCCCACCGTAAAATCCGCAAGTGCTTTAATTGTGACAGACAGGGCCACACCGCGTCGGCCTGCCTGACACGTTATATTAATTACATATATCTTGGAAATTAAAAAATTGTAGACAACTTCAGGTGGCGCAAAGGGCACTTTGGCTCGGACAAAGCTTCCTGTTCGGAATATTGGAGTCCACCTTGACGTTTTCGCCAACCGGGAATTTCCAATGCTCGTCTACATTTCGTCGCCAACTCATTAGGCTTCATCGCCTTCTTTGACTATAATTAAATTGCAGACGCCGTTTCTTGATGACTAATTTCTTGACGGTGGGATGTACTTTGTCTTGTCAATTTTAAATCCGAAAATTTTGCATTTAGTTTTGATGAAGCCAAAGGCTTTATGTATAGGCCTTGGAAACAATTAATATTTAAATTTGATATTTCCGATAATCATCTGTTATGTATGTAGAAATTTACTTGTGTGAAACAAGCTGAAAATTTAATTTTTGTAGCTGACAAAGCAAAAATAAAAAAGGAGAAGGCATTTTTCCATGTCAAACAAATGGGTCGCACAGACATTGTTTCGTTACTGCAGCATTTGGAATAAATGCATTCATTATGTAAGTTAAGAAAATTCGCTCGGACAAAAAGATTTAATCATAGTTGCCCCCGACGATTAAAAACACATTTTGATATTGGCCCCTTGCTCGATATTGACGCTCGAGTAACTTCTGTTGTGTCTGTTCGTCTAAAAGAAGAAGGAAGTATGTATTGTAATCTTGAAATAATCACTTTCCGAGAATTCTTCAGATCTTCACGTTTCAGGGTCCCTCGAGGACGAAAAACAGGTTTTCTCAATTCCGCCTGTCTGTCTGTGGCCGGTATAACTCAACTATTTGTTGGAGGAAGACGATATTTTGCATACACATTATATAGATACCTGACATGAAATACACCATATGAAAAGCGCTAGACAAGACTATAACACAAAAGGCCAAAGGAAAAAATCCCACCTCTGGAAGGCTTAGTATTTTTACCTCACGTTCAAGGCTCGACTGATAAGATGAGACGTGTCCTGAAACGATGCAACATCAAAACTGTGTTCACTTGCAAGGAAACTTTGGGTAACGGCTTTAGATCGGTGAGACAAAATTCCAACTTTAAAAACTGCTGGCGTATGTTGCATTCCTTGTTCTTGCGGCTCCAGTTACATTGGACAGACTGGTCGTTCCGTTGATCTAAGACTTCAAGAACATAAAAGCAATTGGAAACACAAACGCATCACAAAATCAACCGTAACTGAGCATAAGTTTACAAATGGCCACACCTTAGAATTTGAGCACGCCAGAGTACTTACCAGAATACATCACTGCCTCCCGCGAGTGATACGTGAAAACATAGAAATAGAAAAACATCCAAATAATATAAACAGAGAATATCGTTTTAAGCTTAGTAAAACGTGAACTCCTGTGATACACCATCTAAAGCGTTACAACCACTGTACGTCATACGGCCACGCCCCACGGATTACGTTGCACTGGAATGACGAATCAGCGTTACATCACTCCGCGCGCCTAGCACAGAGGACTATAAATAGCTCCACACCATATATATATATATATATATATATATATATATATATATTACTTACTATATTGCTAGCGGCTATGAGTTGGGGGGTCACGAAGGAAGTGAGACAGACAACTCAAAGAACACGACCACCAAAGAGTATGGTCATCTTGCGGTTTCTTGCTGGAGTTTACAAGATGCAAGGCACATTAAGCCAGAGAATGCTGGGTGTTCATCTACAAAAACTACTCGGTTTAAGCCAAAATTCTATGTTAAGAAGAATCATTCGAGTAACAGAGAAAGCCTCAAAGAGTCTATTGTTAGAATGACCTTTAGCTATTTTATACTTACTTCAGCAGCTATTAACGCTTTCGGCGTTTACTTTTCATTTTAACTGATTTTTAAAGAAAGTAAATTTGCAATTTAACAAATCAATATTTAAATACTTCGTCTTTATTGTACAATGTACATTATATAAACTAAAATGCCATATAACCAATTAGAGAAAATTTACATTTATCGCTCATATAATGTTAAAACAGAAATACGTATATTACATATTTTTCGAAATATTGGTGATATAGATCAATAAGATTTAACCGACGTAGACAACAAAATATACAGGACTACATTTGAAAATGATACAATTATATCCGACGATTACAAGCACAATGCTTATTACATATTTGTTGGTGCTAAGTACTGACACGTACGTATATACAGTACGTGTCACAAATAGGTTAATATGTCGAACATCAATCTAGTGAATTATATATTTCGCTTAAGTCTTAACTGCGCGATACGAAGTTTACGGCGAACGTCAAATTATTTAACGTTAACTGGATCTGGGAACTTATCAGATCCTCCAGAAAACTCGAAGCGAGCAAACTGGCACCACAATACGTAATATTTGTTTACTTGGCATTAAAAATGCTTGGGAACTGATCAGAGCCCGAGACTGCAGAAAGTACTCAAGTCGAGTATCGAGACGCAATCCCTTTACGCGCAACTGTCTGGTCTTAAATAGATCTTTCTTACGCAAAAAGAAAGGGTTTTATGATCCTTAGCTACCTCATACCATTCTGGGCTTACATGGTCCATTGTCCGTCGAGTAGACTAACCAGCCCTCGAGCTCGGGTTTATTGCTTTGATTGCATGGCTAGCCCTTGCCTTGGAACAAAAAGGAGGCTGGGATTCGGACTCGTCTCTATTGTCGAAAAAAGGTTGAACGCACTTTCGTTGTATCGACTTGGTATCTTTTCACTTTCACTCCCAGCCATTCGGCTGCATAACTTAATCTTGTCAACTTTCCAGGAGACGTGATTATTTCTTTTATGAACCTATAAGTTGGGTGCATCCATGCTGTGCCGATATAGAGCAGTTTTTTAGACAAAATGCAGCTCGTTGGAAAGTGTTTATGGTGGGTTTGACACTTAGGCTAAAACGGCGGTAGCAATTTGTCATCCCTTGCTGCACACAAATCAGTTCCTGAAGTTTAGAGAGCTTTCCCAAATGCAATACACACAACTGACTTCGAACACTCACTGGTTTGTAGGCTACGCTGCATATAATAATAATAATAATGGACTCTTATTTTTCAGTCTAGACATGAACAAATAATAATAATAATAACAATAAAATTAGTAACATATTACATCAGTTGTTGGGCAAAAAGTGTAAAAATTAAAATAGTAATGCAATAAAAATGTATAATAGCACTAGACGGAAAATCGCAAGGCAGAGTTCAGTAATGTAGTGAAACTACTACTGATCTCCCACTCAATCCTTGTTATCAACATTAAAACTATGTCGTGCAAACACAAAAAAAACAAGATACATAATTTAAAAAAAAAATAATAATAATCAACTTGCAGCACACCAACATGGGAATTTCGCTATTAACTTTATCGACTATTGACTCTCGAAAAGATGACGGCGCATATGTTTTTTAAACGAAATTACACTAAGACTCTTAAAATCAGCAGGAGTTTTTTAAGCATTCTTGACATATGTATAAACAGCAGATTATTGAAGTATTTTAAATGTTTTTTTCCGAAGTTAACAATTCATTTATATATGTTGCTGTCACTGAAATAAATTTAGTATTAATGCAACTGAAAATGCGAACAGGCAGTCAACTGCGCTAGAATACAGTTTATGGATTTTGTATGCGTTAAGACTGAAATAGACTTATATGCGATTAACATCTAGCATCCGCAGAATGAAGGTGTTTTGTTTTCAGAAAACACTGAATACTAGGATACTAGATTTTAAATCATATTTCTCTCTAACGCATACAAAGCCCATAAACTGTATTCTAACTCATTTGACCACCTATGTCTTCATTTTCCGCCACCAATCTATATGAATCCACAAAAAAGCGGTAATATACAGTATGTTATTTTCTGGTCGCTTTAAATTTTGGTCAACTATACTACTCTGTAAAGGTTATTTTACAATTTTTTATTGTAATGCAGAATCTTACTGTGATAAAAAATAAATGCAAAAAGTTTAAAAATTATAACCGAAACACGTTATTTAGAAAGTTCATAATCACAAACTATATTCAAATTTGAATCGAACCATTTTCATGTTGATAATTATAATAATTACTACAATGTAAATTGATTTAAATTTTATTGTTGTTTTAATATAAAAATACCATGGCACATAAAACTGCAAATGCAGTTTATGAACTGTCAATTAAGAGTTCTGCAAATTTAAATAACAATTTAAATATTGAAATACATTTTACTATTGCCACAAATAGTGCGTTCAAATAATTAACATTAAATAAAGTTTAAATTTCGGCTATGTTCTGAGCGACTTTTATTAATAACTTCTTCAATAAAATTAGGCCTACTGTTTTTTCCACTTTTGAGCATTTATTTTTATCGCGATAGGCTACCGACATGCAGTAACATTATTTCAAAGGATCTCTTAAAGGATAGTATAAGTGACCAAAGTGTTAAATTTCTCATAAAATAAATACAGAAGATGCTATGAAGGCGAAAAGTGAAACACACTGTAGATGTAAATGAAAAAAAAATATAAACACGAACTTTTGGATTCTGCTCGATCCGAATTTTTTTGTAATATATTCGAGTGCAAATTCTGTTAAAAATTTTGTGAAAGAAACATGACATGGCACCAAATTTGGTAGATGTGGGAGATTTTGCGTTTTCAATTAGATTTACTGAATAGTTGTCATTTAATAGTTAACTTTAATAATACTATACTGCCATGGAAAATGAAATAAAACTGAATTGTTATCATGTAACAAGTATTTATTATTTTTATTTGAAATAATGTCAACTATACAAGAAAAGGTCTTCCATACACATAACGTAAAAATAAAAATCTCCTATCCTTTATCTAATAGACTTGTCTGTCCGGGACGCTGTTTTGTCTGTCCGGGACGCTGTTTCAGCAGCCAAACCGTAAGAGATAGAGAAAAAAGTTATGAAAGTTATATGTTTGGAATAGTCATGTCAGTTCAGAAACCGAATTTCAGTCACGTGACACTTCCGGTTTTCGAGAAATCACGTGATTTCTCGAAACCCGGAAGTGTCAGTACGCTGTTTCAGCAGCCAAACGAAGCTGCGATCCTCTGCGCCTTAAAACCTCGATCTGTTAGGCAACCACTTTGACAGCTTCCAGGTCTGGGTACAGTTTTTATTTAATACGAGTTCTATTTGAATAACGGTATTTTTTGTTTTTTTTAAATGAGACATTTGTCTCACTGGGTTGCTAGTTACTACCTAATCTGGAGCAATGCCATTTTTTTATTCCCAAGCAAGTCCCTTCCATACACTTTTTCGCTATTTTGTACAGAAAAGGCAGTTTGCCTCAAATTATTTCATTTTTTAACTGCTATCAGCGCCCCCATTTAAGTTTTTGAAACTCGAATGTACTAGAAATAAGATGCGGATCAAAGGAGGACAAAATCCAAAAACTCACGTTTTGTCATTTACACATACGAGTATAATACCACTTTTCCTTATACAGGTCTTCTATATGGGTTCATAATGTTAAGGAAATGCAAACTACCATACCAGGGCCAAAATCAGAGCCAGTGGAGTTTAGAAGTTTTCAAATTTTTAATTTAGTGCCCAATTCTGAAATTCAGCACATATCTTCTCAATAAAGCTCTAATAATTCTGAGAATATGTGGGATGTCTTTTTGTAGCAAATGTTTAACGAAAATAGAAACCTGCAAGTTGATGCAATTAGAGTGGGAATATTGACGTTTATGTCGAAGTTTGCACATATCAGTATGGGCCAATGTGGGCCTGAAGAGCTGTTTGTTATGTTTATTAAACTTTTTGTAAGATATTAGCGACAAAGTTTCTGTACAGAAACAAGACCACAAAAATAAAAAAAATCTGTAAAGGTATTTACTCAAGATTTCCCTCGCAGTGGACGTTGTGACACAAAATTGAGGAAAGCTGTATTTTCGATAAACATATATTCCTTTATCAAAATGACGGTTAAGCGCAATGTTTTAATATTGTTGACATAGTGTTCTATCTTGAGTTACTCAAAATTAGGGGCGAATGGGACAACCGAGAAATCAGGAAAATTCCAGATTGGCACGGGCCCAGCTGTCCGCTTTCTGCAAGCAAAAGCAATTGCCAAGGCGGAATTGTTCTGGGCTAGTTTATAGTTTTATGAGGATACTTTCATAAAGACAAAAAGTGGGAGTTGTGACACTAAATAATTTTAAAAATCGAAGGAAACTGTGGGTAAAAATATCTTCACGTTTCTAATAATACTAAATTAAATTTTTAAATGAAAAAAAATATTATCCTTAATGAGATTCGACCTAGTGCCTGCGAACGAGCCTGAACATTGGATTCCTTTGTTCATCGGTGAACCACCGCTGCGCTGACGGCGCTCCAAGTCTATTTAACGTAATGCACTTATTCGTTTTCATTTTTGTCTTATACAATAGTTATCCTGTATTTGTTGATTCCTATTTTTGGCCAAGATAAAGCCATCACTATGTACAAATTAGTACTTTTATGTATTCCTAAGTTCAAGCAAAAATAAACAAAATTTTATTATTTTAAGGTGCTCACCCTATATACATTTGTATGAAATTGTACCGGTTTCATTCGAGATAGATATATAATATGTATGCAAAATATTGTCCTCCTCCGATAAATAGTTTTTGAGCTATTGTGCCAACAGACAGACAGACAGACGGAATTGAGAAAACCTGTTTTTCGTCATCTAGGAACCCTGAAACGTGAAGATCTGGAGAAATCTCGGAAGGTATTTTTTTCGCGATTACAATACTTCCATCGTCTTTCAGACGAGAGAAGTAAAAACTGGAAAACATTTCCCGGTACTACTGAGGTAACTAGGGTGTGAGGAAGTCCTTAGTCTTTCGCCAATACTTTTTATAATATATATAGACAAGGTCATCGAGAAGTTGACACAAAAATGTAAACATATGGAGCTGCAAAAAACAATGTTAACCCCTTAAGATGCTTTCCTAAAAGAGATAACAAACAAATATCACCTCCCTGTTAAACAAATACCGTTAAACGGCAAATGTAAACACTTGAACTCTCCGAACACAATCAATATCCTTCAGGAAGTATGGGTACGGCTAAAATCATTTGTAACATAAATTAGTAAACAATAAAAAATTAAATAATTTATTGTCCTTTCTAAGCTTAAGCATTTACTGGAGCGAATATTGTTTGTAGGCCAGGACACTGTAGCATAACGATGCTGACGTCGTTTTCCGTATCCGATCTGAGAGATATGCCCAATGATTACACATTATATTTAAGCATCGCATTTTCGAAATTCAGACCTTAACATGTGGAGATTATTCTTTGGTTACGTTATCCCTTAAACCAAATAAGGGTTTTAAGTTTCCGCACAAATAAGATTACATAGATGAAACCTATCAAAATGGGTGTCCGGTTAATAGAAAAATGGTTACTAAAGACTTTCATTTAGTAAATTGGGTACCTTAAAAAAATTCCGGTTATTAGGGGACTCCGCTTAGAAGAGGTGTACGTAACAAGATATTTCACTGTATTTAATCAAATTATAATATATGAACTAAAAGAACTAGCAAAATGGTTAGAAAATATGTTTTCCCAGTATTTCAAAATTTAGTTGTTATCCACATAACTTCGTACCATAAATTCACAGTAGTTAGCAATTACTACTTACGTCTTACGCTTTTAAAAGAGATAGACTAGAGTTCATAAAGTTGATAAAATTGGAGATAATTTGAGTCTAGTTGTCAACAGTTTCAGTTCTCAATTGAGGAAGTGCACGAAACTGAAGATGATTTGAGACGAATTTTCAACAGTTTTATTTCTCAGTGAAGACAGTTAACAAAATTAGAGATGATTTAGGACGAATGGTCGACAGTTATATCTCTTAGCGGATAAAGTTAACAAAACTGTTAACAACTCGACTCAAATCATTTCCAGTTTTGTCAATTTTAGCACCTGCTAGATGAAACTATTGACAACTCATCACAGATCATCTCCAGTTTTGTCAACCATCAACTGAGAGCTAAAACGGTTGACAATTCAACAAAGATCACCTTAGTCGTTGTCAACTACATTTGCTGAGAAATATAACTGTTCAAAATTCAATTCAAATTACCTCTAATTTTGTCAATTTTATCAACTAAGGGCTAACCTGTTGTCAACTCGCCTGAAATCATCTCTAGTTTTGTCAATTTTATCCACTGAGAAATAAAATTGTTGACTACTCCAGTCAAATCATATCCAATTTTATCAACTTCATGAACTGAGATATAACGGTTGACAACGCAACTGAGTCTTTGCCAACGATATTCACTGAGAAATAAAACTGTTCAAAATTCAACTCCAATTTCATCTACAATTTTTTCAACTATATCCACTGAAAAATAAAACTGTTGACAATGCGACTCAAATCATCTCCAACGTCATCTACTGAGAACTAAAATTGTTGACAACTCGATTTAAATCATCTCCCGTTTCATCCACTGAGAAATAAAACTGTTCAACTACATTCACCGAGAAACAACTGTTCATAATTGTCTCCAGTTATCAACTTCATGGACTGAGAGCTGGAGATGATTTGAATCGATGTGGAAAAACTGGATTTGACTGAATTTTGAACAGTTTTATTCTTCAGTTGCTGAAAAATCAGTTGAGTTACAGCCTTTTTAATATGCTTATTAGGAACCATCTGTTGTTTTTGAATTGGCTACATTACAGACAATTATGCACAACATGGCTTTTAAGAAATGGCAATAGTGTCTTCTAAGGTCTGCAAATTCTCAACGTAACGTATTGAATAAAAACAGTTTCGAGGAAAAGAAAACTGTTGCATCGGTGGATGGTAACAATAAAAGAAAACGAGAAAAAGATTTGTGCTCTTCTCAGCTAAAATTTAACAAAATATGCTTTTTTAACGGAATAATAAACAAACGCCGTTAAACGGAAAATTGAAACACTTGAACTCTCCGAATACAACCAAAATATTTCAGGAAGTGTGGGCACGACTAAAATCACATATACCATAATTTAGCAAACAAAACAAAAACAAAAGGAATAATTCATTGTCCTTTCTAAAGCCCAAACATTTACTGTAACGAGTGCTGTTTGTAGTCAAGCACGATCATTGTAGCACTACAATGTCGACGTCGTTTTCCGTATCCGAGTTGTGAGATATGCCCGATGATTACACGTTATATAAATTATATAAATGACATTCACCTACCTTGCGTTATCCGTTTCATTCTGGTGTGGCAAGGCATCGCTAGGCCGCTGCAAATAAAAGTCTAATTAGTGCGTGTTCGGAAAAAACATTCAGCAATCGCTTTTTCTCTCCGCAGAGAAGGTTTCCTTTCGTCCCTCGCGGCGCCATTTAAAAATAATAACAACCGTGCATGATAATGCGACGCGCAATAAAAGCAAGAGCGCGGGCGAAAAACTGGACCGACTTCTTTCACTTTCTTTCCAGTTACTCCAATACGCAACTATGCAGTTTCTACTAAAATCGCCAGGACACGCCGCTGCGAATTCCGTTATGGAATAAACATTGCCGCAAAAGCGCCGAAATATGGAAGATATGGTTTGACAAAATTAAACATTTGGCTAATACAAATTGTTTAAATAGTGTGAAGAATGTAGTTTTAAACTATATTAGACAAGGAAACATTTTAATTTTTCTATGTAGTAGGAAATATTTAAAAAGCTTCACAATTTTTCAAAAGTTGCGTTTTAAGATCATTATGCTATTAAAACGTTTGGTGTTATCAATGTAAAATATAACACAATTCCAACAGCTCATTCCAAGAAAAATTGATTTGCCGTCCAAAGTTAAAAGAATGGAGTTGTCCATACAAAATCATGACTTGAAATAGATTGCGGATTATTTAAACAAGTAAAATAATTGTATCAAATATTGGCTGGAATCCGAAAAGCGAAGATAATCCTAATTAAAAGAGACTCGTCAAGCAATCCAAAAAGCTATATCCTTAAACGTAATTCACATATGCGACGCTTATCACAGACGCTTTTGGATAACGAAGCGCATTGCTAAGTACATAAATAAACGTTTCGTTGAGAAATAACAGTCTTCGCTTAACGTCAGGACATTAAATTGAAATTAGTTTCGTATATTACCTTAACAAACCATTGCAATTGCAAAAGTTGAGTGAAATCCAAATTAATTAAAATGCTGAAATAATTTCACTTAGTATAAGTGGTTAACAATGAACAATTGAAGTAGAAATTTTACGCTTGAAAATATTAGACAAAGTTCAAAAAGCTATTACTAAAACCCTGTTAGTGTGACACAAGTGTCTTCTCTGAATTCTAAGCGAGTCTTATCGCTGGAGTACAGCGACGCTATGAGGAGATAGAGCACTAAAACAAAAAAAACTGACATAACGTTATCCATTAGCTTATGTCGGACAGCGGAGCCTTGGCCTTAAATACGTTTCGAGGCAGACCTCCAGGTCCATAAAACAGGCATGGAGTACCCAGAGATTTCCTAGATAGCGGATTAATTGCTGAAAAAAGCAAGGAGCTGGGTCAACCAAAAAAGGTAAACAAACGCACCATTCTCCTGGTAATCTAGGTGAAACAAAATATTATAACACATACCTGCATGTGACAATCGGCCAGCAGAAAAATACGAGATAACCACGAAAAATGAGGATTCACTCTGTATTTAACGTAAATACGCTATGACAGTAGCACCCCAGCAAAGAATGGCGAAGTCTTTGTGGAAAAAAATGTTCATCTTAAGCCCCCGACTTCGAGCCGGTTTGTAAGAACACTGAAAGATGGGTGTCCAACGAAAACCCAGAAGAAGCCTTCGCCATCGAATTAGACGCGCATGACCAAACAATCTATACGTTACCAAATTATACAATTTACCAAAATGAAAAAATAGGTAACCTGCTCCACATACGGTCACTTAAAGTGACCTGAAAAATGTACGAAAAAGCGATGCACAAAGGCAAATCAACAAAAGCTACTGTGTAACGGCGAAAAAGAATTTGGGCCCCGCTACAATACAACTTCTGAGATACTACTAGCGACGTTTAAATCAATTGTTATTGAGACTAGTGCGCATTCAATGTTAAGATACAACTATTGGCGCTAATTTACTAGACATACTACAAGAAACAAGAACGTATATAAAACTAATAAGCTTAGTTAAAATTCCTTTGCATGATACAGATATTACTACGTCAAACAGAAGGCTATGTAATAGACTCATATAGGACAAGGAGGATTATCTTCTGCAACACTATATAAGAGTTAGAAGAAAATGTAAGAACACTGAATGCACAAGAAACAATAACTAAAAAGGAAAAACCTTGACATATGCAGGTGACATACCACAACGACTGGATACACTAGAAATAATAAAAGAAAAACACCGCATACTTAACATGTACAGCATCTTAAGACAAACACCAAAACTAAATATCAAATTAGGCAAGGAATAAACAAGAGAAATAAAAACCACTAAGAGTGTACCAAAGAACACTCTCCCGAATACTTTTCAATCTACCTCTCCAAGAATACAGGCTAGGCAACAATAATATTAAATTTTATATCTTATGCTTACTACACTCTTCTAATACCTTAAAGAGAAAATTATCTACAACGCCTACTGTACACATTCGTAATTACAGCAAAAAATGACTTTTTTCAAACTTTACATTTTTATTACACTTCTAATGTTTATTGATGTGAGATAGGTGATTTTCCAGTTGAATACCTCTAAAATGGGTTTCCTTTGTTTTTTATTAACTCCTGTTTTAAATAGAACACCCGGTATATTATTACATTTTTGAATTCAGCTTAAAATGTTAGAGAAAATTTGTCTCTTCAACTAACGTTCTATTTTGTACTATTTTTGTAGAATTTGTAATTTTTCAACTTTTGACAAATGCTTAAAACTTAAAAATCAAATTTTTGGTTAATTATAAGATCACTGTAAAAGGCAGTTGTGTGAGTGTATCACACCAGATTTTTCACGTTTCTATTGGGCCATTCACTAGCGACATTAATAATGACAATAAGAACAATTAATATATCACTGTGAAATCTGTAAGTAATTTTTTTAAATAATATTTTTGACAACTCTTCCCTGTTTTTTTTAAAGAAAATAAATTTTACATGTTTGCACATTTCCTTTTCTTAAAATCGAATCACAAATCATAACTACATTTTCCATATTTACTTCGCAATCAAATATCTAGCTATGACAATAAGCCTGGTACTTAATTTAAGTGACATTGTGCTAGTAAACGTTGTGCGCTAAATGTAAATATGGCCCAAAGTAACTGGGCACACTAAGAAAAAGATATAAGTTTCCAATAAAAGAAAAAAATGACTGGCCATGGATTCTCTAAATACCCCTATGTAATATTGTAAAGTAAGACAAGAAGATGTCCACAATTAAAAATAAGGAAACAATAATTACAAGAAAATGTGATGCTTCACAGTAACATAGATCAACTGCTAAATCTTGTTGTAAGAGTGTAGAATTTACTTATTTATTTTTACTTTATTAATGCAAATTTTCTATAAATTCTTCAAATATTTATTCCAAAATATGTAAAGTGATAGAAGTTATTTGATATTATTACATTTTCAACTGTCAATATAAAATTGTAAAGGAACGAGTTTTCCGAAATAATCGTATTTGAAATATTTAGAAATATTACACGTACTTCTTCAAACTGCGATTCTCTCCTACTACTTACGTTTTCCATATTTACTTCTAAATCAAATGTTTAGGTATGGTATTATGTTCGATACCCAATTTACGAGTTTAGTAATTCTCGGTACATATATTTAATCATACGAAGTGTGATCACATAATCCGGGAATAAGCAAAAATTATAAATGCTTAATACCCTTCCTAGCACCCTCGTTGGCTTGCCACACATTTATTCCAACGTCGATGCTACTTCTCAAACCAGTTTTGGTTATTATCACTCTTGAATGCTTTTAATTCCAATATCGTATCCACTTCAATCACTTCTACCCAGCCAAATCGTGTTCCTTTCATTCGGTTTTTGAAAAGAGTCAAACCAAAGAAAGAGTGTCAAATCACACAAATATGTATTTTTTAGTCGACAAAAAACATCAAATAAGAAGAGGCATGTGACAAGGGGCGTTATCGTGGTGTAAAACAAACCACTTGCCCATTTATCTGTTAGTTTGCGGCGTACGTCATTCGCAAATGTTCTAGTAATCTCTTATAGTATTGGGTGAATTGAACGTTTTTCATTGCGAATATTGGTCTCAAGATCATAACCATACACCCAAGGTTCATGCTCTGATAACAGCTTCATGTTTACATCTTTAGTCACTGAACGAAATGAGATGTAGAGATCATGAGCGATATCTCCAATAGTCACTCTCCTGTTCGATCGAACATCTAGATCTAGTTTTAATCGTTCCTCGTCATCAATCGATTTAAAACTTTCGAAATCGACCAAGCCATTGTACATAGTCTTGAGTTACTGCATCATCTTCGTAATATCAACATTTCATACGTTTCTTTTAGATTCTTTCCAAGTTTGAAACAAAATTTAATTTTCGCAAGTTGCCATGCTTCCTTTTTGCGACAAAGCGTAAAACCACAGGTTTACAAAGACTACATTAAACTCATACGAGCGAACTGATCAATTTGACACATCAGTTTAATGATAGAATGTTCCTAGATTGTGGTTATTAAGGCAAATATAGTATTAGTAGTTGATGAAATCAAAGCCCATTGATTGACTTTTAGTAAAAAAAAATGAGCAGTTTTGTGATTTCTACCGGCTGGAAAATGTTAAAACTGGAGTAGTTGCTTGCCCTTGCTATACGGCGGCTTTGCCCCCGAACATTCTATTCGAAGACTAAAACTCTGTGTCCACTGACCGACGACAATTGCAAAATATGCAGCGGCGGCATGCTCCAGTTTGCGACAACAATCACTATTTCAAAATCGCCCACAACTTACGCTGCAATAAACTATCAAAGTGCATTGAATTATCCCGGGTTCACACGTAATTTCCCCGTATAAGGCGCGATACTATCGGGTTAAGTGCGCTGGAAATATTACTTACATGCAGCAGTGGTTACATTACAACTGGGGAAACGCTCGACGTTACAAGCAAAGATAATTTAAAGCCCCAGGCAGCAAATTCTTTCAGTTGCAGGATTTTTAATGTCTTTTATAAGTTTTCTCACGACTCCTTTTAACGTGTTAAATATTTTGTCAAACCCCTAACGATTGCATTTAAGATATCAAAGTTTTTAGTAGGAATCCAGTTGTGTTACTATATTTATACTGTAAGAATGGAAAGCACGCGCTAACTTGAATTTCATGTCTCCAATTTTCTAAACTTGACATCATCTTTCTACATGTTACCGCATACTTACTAACCTTTGGAAGTGAGTGTTTGATACAAAAAGGTCATAACATAATTTCTAAAATATTAGCAGCTAAAGGGCATAGTAGTGGTCCCAAAATAAATCCCTGGGAAAGCCCCTTGGCGGATACACAGACAATACTCGTAATTTTTCGATACTAATGCAACATACATAGATCTGTGCTAAAAATATACTTTACTGAAAAATTACATCATGTCAGCTTAAATAAACTAGACAGCAACGAGGAAATTGCAAAAATTAAAAACAGTTAGCGCCACTGAATATTATTTACGTATCGAAGCTTGATATAATTTCGCCAACCCAAATGAATTGTAATAAACAACGTTAGGAGTACTATAAAATAAGAACTTCACCTTTAACAAATCAACGTACTGTTCCTGTAATTGCAGTTAGCTAACTTGTCCATTGACATTTGCCAGCTTTTTTGTTCTTGGCTCGTAACACTAACATTTTCATATCCGGAATTCCAATTAATCATGATTAACGCGTCACCCACAACCTTCGCGTAAAAAGTGCTCCGACCGCCAGCCCCATTGAATTTCGGCCAATTAGACCTTTCTAGTAAGAATGGAAAATATTTGTTCACGCAAGGCTGTACTATATAGAAATATTCGTCCAGCAGCTATCAAATGGTATGTAGTTCCAAATACTACTTTGTGAGGGCAGACTTGTTGAAAAAAGTAACAGTTTCAATTTTACCCATGTTAGATCGTCTCTAGACGGCAATATAATTTACGTAAAGTTTGAATATAATCATGGTTCAACTCTTTTGGCAGTTCTTTATTATTCACAGCTGCTGATGCAATATCAGTTATCTAACTGAAAAGGACAATTAAAGTTAATTTTACTAAAGTCATTTAACGCATTGACAGCCTCTATACATAAGTGTATACCTAACATCGACGCATAAGCTTTACCATTGTCTACATTTCTACATCACCTTTCACAACGTGGTCTAACTTTGGTTCAAGATGGTATGAAGGTGTGTGCCTATTTTCTTAAATTTTACCGTTTGCAAAGAAAATAATTGAGGGAAACATCTACATACTCTGTATTATTGCATATAATCGAAAGTTTCAGTAGTTTCAGCTCTTCAGAATCTTCTTCTTTTTTATATCAGCATGTGTGCCTGTTTCTTTTTTCTCAAATTGCACTGCTTGCAAAGCAAATAGTTGGAGAACACAGTTTCAAATCTTTCCTAATGCGTCTAATCCAATGAAGGTTGGATTTTAATTTAAAATTCTTTAGAGACTCTTCTTCTTTGCTTATATGAGCTTGCGTACCTGTTTATTCATGTGTCAAATTTCACTGCTTACAAAAAAGATAGTCGAAGGACACAAATCTTTCTTTTTGTATCTAACCCAACCAATATATGTTTCTGTAGTTTCAATTCTTCAGAGATCCTTCTTTTTTTGTATGAGTCTGTGTGCCTGTTTATTCTCGATTTTCAGTGCTCACAAAAAATAGTCGAAGGGTACAGTTTCAGGTCCTGTATTATTTTATATAACTAAACTTTCCGTAGTTTCAATTCTTCAGCAATTATTCGTCTTTATCCATCAGGTTATGTGCATGTTTATACATTTCTCAAATTCTTGTGTTTACACAGAAAATATCGAAAGGTGCCAATGAAGCATGTTAAGTGAAGGTATTCGAAGGTCCAGAATTTCCTAGACCTGATCGGGCACGTCCCATTTACAATGAATTTCGAGGCGCTGTTGCGCAAGAAGTCGGTCACATGTGAATGTGTAATAATAACCGTATCACCCACACCGGCAATAAGCAAATATCGCGCCGATATTGGCTCGAGATAATTTACGTGTCCCACATTAATGAGCAGAAACCTGCACGTGGACAATGGGATTGCTTAACGATTATTATTGGGCAATGCGATTGCCGCATAGTCCTAATTGGAGCAGGTTATTAAACGGAAGTGCTTACAGGTTGGCAATCTTCAGCTGCTAATGCCAATGGCGTGAACAATGAACAACTATTTTTTCTAGAAGTTTAAAAGTTAAGGCCGGTTGAAACCAGTAGCTATGATCAAATCCTGAAGTAACGTAACCATTCATAAATGTCATAGTTGTTACGTGCCTGTGAATGCAGTATCTTAGCGCGGACAGGCTATATGAAAGTGTTCTGTCAGCACATATTGCTTCCTGATATTTTAATATTCGGACTTATTGGTTAATTAGCTGCCGATTAAACGCCCCTGCAATGGACAATATAGGTTAGGGTTGTTTGTGGAAGTGTCATTCCTTGGCATTTACAATTGCATTGGGGTTTGTTAACTCGTGACTACTCAGAAGACCTGCAACTTTTCAAACGACTTATTATACATGCAAAATCTGAAAATTTAAAGGACCTTAATAACCTTTAAATTGCAGTATTTGTGAATACAGACAATCATATTTTCTACTATAACTAACCAAGCACTAAACAGATTGTAAACCTGAAATTAGCAACAGGGAAGTGCAAAGAGCAGCGAACCAAATGAAAAATAACAAAGATCCCGGTGAGTATAATGTAGTAGGCGTTAATAAATTGACACTTCTAATGGAAAGGCTTCAAGAACTGTTTAATAAATATAAACATTCTAACTGAAAGAAGCCAATCGTAAGATTACTGTTCAAAGAAAAAACCAGTGCAGAATATGGCTATTACCACATATGTATAAGCTATTTACGAAGGTAATAACAAATCGCATCAATACACAAACAAGTTGATTTTAAGAGAAATGACAGTACGATAGACCATATATGAGAATTGGTGCATAAATTTAATGAATACAATCAACCTTTAATAATGACATTTGTAGACTACAAAAACGCATTGGACAGTATTGAAATATGCGCTACTATACGTAGATGCGTTACAAGGAAATATAGTAAACAGCAAATACATACGGCCATACAGCTAATAATGGATAGGTACGACAAAGTAACGAAACCAATAAACATAAACATATGAGTAGTACGGCAGTCAATTATATGGCACTTCAGAACTAATTGTCGGACTACGGATGAACCAAAACCAAAGTGACGGCACATTCCGATATTACACCAAAAATAAAAATAAAAGACATATACATTGCCGACGTCCGAGAGAACATATATTTAGAACAAGTAATAACAATAAACAAAGAAGTCCAAGAAAAGGAAATATCACGAAGGATCGAACTAGGCTAGGTTGCGTTCGGGGAGTTATTAAGGTGCCTTAAACAAAAGTATATGAATAATGTGTGCTGCCGGTTTCCACCTACAGCTCTGAACGTGGTCCCTAATAGTGGAACTGATGCAAAAAATTGGCAGTTAATCAAAAAATATTTTGAACATAGTACAGCCTGACAGAAAAACAGTACATTAGAAATTCGACAAAAGTCAGTGATGTTGAATTCCAGAATTACAAGGTCAATGTGTAGATGAACGGGACACATTGTACGATACCATAATGAAAGATGTACTAAGAAGATAAAGATTGGAGGCTGCACACAGGAAAAAGAAGCGTCCTATGATATTTCCGGAATATCAGAGAAAAACTGGACGCGAAAAGCACAAGACAGACACAAATGGAAACAATTAAGAAAGACCTTTGTTCAGCAGTGAACCGATACCAGTTCAACGGAGAGTAAAAGTAGTGGGAAAACATAAGAGAACTCAAAAACCCTACTTTCTCATAAAATGTTTTTAATGATCAGGTAAGTTTTCCATTTTTCACATTTTATTTTATTTATTTTATTTAAAGAATATCACATGGTCAACCAACAGGTAAGAACCCAATTACAGGTTGACACGAATTACAAGATATTATTATTCTGCCGCACTTAGCCAAACAGCAGCATCTCCAATGTTCACCAATGGAAACACTACTCTCCAGCACATGTAATACAATCACATAATTACTATATTTCATTTTATATATCTTCAACATTTCCTGTGATACTTTCTATGTTGGTGCTACATATGCACAATATCATGTAACATATAAAGAAGTACTGCTGTTATTATTGTTGCTTTCCGTATCTTTGTATCGCTCTACTTGACCTGTACAGCACCCGTAACAAAACTGAATATAAAATATATTACAATTTTTTCCCACACTGTAGTCTAAATACTAAAGCCATCGTAATATCAAAAGACACTGGGAGGTGTAAATTCATGTAGAAGAAAGTATCTACGAACCAAATTTCCAGTTATGGTGATCTAAATACAGAAGTAAGAGGTACAACATAAAACCACTCAATATAGAACAAAAAACATCTGAATGTAGAAACAAGGAGCAGCCCATATAAAACTGTAATAACGTTTATAATTATTTATCCAGTGGAACCAATATCCGAAAGTACAAGAAACAGAGACAACGGAAATGAAAGTTTTAACAAGAATAATAGACAAAATAAGAAGAGACAAAATAACCAATGTAAATATGTATAAGACAAGCTTATAATATGTAAAAAGTAAATGAATGAATAGCAAATAAAAAAAGGAGAGTAAAGAGGATAGGGTAGAAGGGAGTATGATTATGAAAATTGCCAGAGCTAACATACCAATAGAACGGAGAAGAGACAGAGGCCACCCGATTGAGAGGTGGAGAGGAATAAAACAGACTTGAAGTCTAAATAAACCAAAGAAGAAGAAGACCCTACCGTCTGACATTTAGATATTTATTCTCAGTCACAAATTATCATGTGAAGAACATTACATGCGCTAGTCACGAATATATGGAAGAAGGAAGAAATACCTAGCGAATGGAACAAAAACATCATATGCCCAGAAACTGCAATTAAGCAACTATACAGGCATCTCGCTCTTATGTACAACATATAAAGTCTTCACAAATATCGTCAAAAGAAAGCTACAGCACTCAAAGGAGAATATCAATCCGGTTTTTGAGAAGAAAGGTCCACTACAGATCAGTTATTTACAGTTAAAAAAATATATAGCAAAAGATGGGAATTTGATGTAGATACACATAAAATCTTTGTGTATTTTCTACAAGCGTATGACTAAATTGACAGGGAAAAACTATACAAGAAAATGCGAAAATTTGAGATGCCAGAGAAACTGGTTGTTCTAAAAAAGCCTACAGTGACCAACATGGAAGCACAGGTTACAATTCAAAATCAGTTGACGGACCTTTTCACGATAAACCAGGGACTGAAACAGGTGATCCACTTACCGCTACGCTATTTAATTTAGCTTTAGAATATGCTATAAAAAGGATGTCAGTTGGAAGATCAAACATGCTGTTTAATATATCTACTCAACTGGCAGTGTATAAAGACGATGTAAATATAATGTCAAGATCTATCTCCTCAGACAAAGAAGCATACATCCAATTAGAGCAACAAGCAAAAGAAGTAGTGTTATCTGTAAATACAGAAAAGACGAAGATGTTGAAATAATCAAGATCCAACAGGCCAAGGCAACAATAGGAGACGACAACATTGAAGTAGTAGCGTATTTCACTTAAAAGTTAACATACCAAGAAATGGAAGCGAAGAAAGAGAACCTGGAAGTAGAATTATTTTAGCCAATAGAGCGTATTTTGCCTTAATGCCAGTATTTTGAGTAACAAACTCGCATATATCAAACAATTATACGGCCTATCCTATGCTATAGAAGTGAAACATGGATTCTTACACAAAAACAAAGGTGGTAGTGAACCGTTTGGAAAGATTTTAAGGCGAATCTTGGAACCTGCGAAGAAAAAACGGAGATAAAGATACAACCATGAACTATACCAATATTTAAAAGAACTGCCAATTGAAACATTCATAAAACTACAGAGGTTGCAATGGGCAGACTATGTTATAAGCATGGAAGACACAAGGACCCTCAACGGAAAGATTTTTGAATTGATAATTTGCTGTATCTACCCACAAAATGTGACCGAAAATATGTGGGTAAAAATGAGAACCAATTTTCAAAATTGCTTAAAATAATAATTTTATTTAAATGATCTATAGCAAAATGTTTATTTAATTCGTTTAAAAATGCAAATACAAATTGTGCTACTGAAAAATATAAAAAGCAATTGTAAAATGTTCTATAACCGCAAATATATAAGAATAGACCAGAGAAATTGGTAACAAGTTCTAAAAAATTATATACGCAAAGATATTTGTACATAAATCTGTAATTTGATCATCTGCTGATGGTCTTCATTAATGAGACTTCTCTAATAGTATAGAATTACATACATCATGTTTATTCACTTTTCAACATTAATGAAATAACTGATTTCAATTCTAAACAAATCGTGCCCTACAGCTAATAGTACCATATTAAGAACGAAGTTTCGTATTTTAAATACCGAAGCGAGTTTGCTATAATTGTTTGGGCTATTTTATTCAAGCACGATTTCTTTTCAAAAAACATAAGACATATATTAAAGTTTTTAATTTGCACAGAATGTAGTTTTTTCTATTATACTTTAATTTATTCAATAATCAAGTGAAAGTACAACTACATGACATAGTTTTTTTGAAATTTTTAGCAACGTATAAGCATATCTTGTAAGCACTAGCTTTAAACTACAAAACTACAAAATACGCGAACACCTAACGACCTAACTAACAATGATTTTCAAAGAATTTTCGCTCTGCAATCCTGCGATATTGACATCGATGAAAACCCAGACACCTTATGGTCCTTAAGTCCTTACGTGTACAAACAGAAGAGAGCCTCAGAGAGTCACATACTTCTTCAAACTTCAATTCAAAACAAGATTGAATTAAAAAAAAACAGCGGCATGACAAAACTCAAAGAAGCAGGTATATTAGATGAACATAGTCAAGAACAAGATCAACAATATTGAGTAGAGAAATCGAGAAAGGATGGGGCGTGGACAAAGATAAGTTTGTAAGAGCAATTTAGAACTAGTTATCCATAATAAAAGTGACGAAAAAGTTGAAACCATCTAATTAGTCAGTTACGGATACCCACAAAACTCTGGTTGCGATACCAATGCAATTGTCGAAGAGTGGCATGGATATGTAACGGTCTAAAATGGGTTTTGGCAGTTCTAATGCCTTTGCAAATTTCTCTTTTGGTAAGTTTAGAAGCTCTTTTCATTCAAATATAGAGATGGTGGTGGAATTAGGTCACTTTAAGCGCCTGTATGTAGAGCATGTTGTTTAGATTAATTTTGGTTGATTCTTGGGTATTTTCAAATTGACACTCCATTTACGTTGGGCGTTACGCGTTAACTTCAGAGTACAGATAATTTACGGTGACCTTTCCTGAAAATGGCCATCTAAGAATGAAGGTATAGGTCGGGGCTTGAGAAAGTATTTCACCCTTTTAAGCTGCTGTAATTCCGTGTCAAAGTCAAAAGTGGATCAAACATGAATATTTGGATTTTTTATTTGGGCAGAGCGCGAACTAAGTGAACATGTGCACTTAGGATTCAGTGGAAGCCCGTTGTGCCGCTCCCAAGTCAGGTGTGAGTATAGCCAGGTTTCTGGTAATCTTTGCGGCTTATCAACATTTAAGGTATGCGATTAAACCAATATTTCTTGTGGATTAAGGTGGAGGAATTTATTTGTAGACATCCTTCTATGAACGGTTGTACTCTCTTTTATACTAGTACAACCAATGCTTCCTGTAGTTCTACGGGCAACAAATGAGTTAGATTTTGCTTATGTATTTCATCTATCGCATTCCAGACGTAGCAGTGGCAACCCCTTATGCCCGCTCTTAACTTGTAACCAAAATATTCATTGTTTACGACTTCTTACTTGCTGTCATAGTTAAATCATTTTAAGCAATTTCGGATTTCATGTAACGTTATGTATGTACTTGTTAAAATAGCCAACAGTTCTATTTCATTTAGCGCTCATGGTGTACAGCGAATCCTTGTTTTTATAACGATCTAATTGTAATTAATTATAAATGGGCTTCTCTCTCGAGAAGCCTCTGCGACAAGCATTGCGTAACACGATTTACATTAGAGATTAGCTTTTGACAAGCGCATAATAAAGCTTCATCTCAGTTAGTGTAAGTTCGCAATTTGAAATCAGCGTCTATTTAAACAATTATATTTTTGCAACATAATTCCCATATACTATTTGGATTTCAAGAATGTAGTGTTACTTTTCTATGTGATTTAACAGTAACTTTTTGGGTTGTCTTAAATATAACGAAGCCAGAGTAATGTAATTATTAACTTTCAAATTATTTTGCATTAATAGATTTGGCATCAATTCTACGGTATCTCACCGACAATTTGAATCTTCTTCTTTGATCCATCATGTTGTACCTTCCGAGTAGTATATTTATTAAAGCCTTGGCCATTGAATTTTCCTTCTGGTATTTCCTCTTATTTGATCTACCAATACTTTCTCGTTTTCTTCAGATTACGATTGTATATGAGAGAGAGGCCCTCAACGACAAGCAAAATTAGTGTAAACTGCTAGTTAGACTGAAGTTATCGTTGTCACAAGACGCAACTGACGCCAATTTTCTTTCTGTTTCATAAATATAAGGGGATGTGGAACTATCCACAAGCTGTAAAGCACGGTACAAATATTGCTGCTAGCTGTATTAAGAACCTTTAATAACACATATACGAATTAATGGCATGGCTATAAAATTGAACTTAATATTCTACCGGATTAGATGCAGATAGCTAAAAACTCGATGATAAAACGGTTGGAATAGAATACACTATTTTTAAGCAAAAACCATTCAGCTACTTGGGGAAGAAGATAAACCGTTGTTACAACAAATATGCCAACGAAAATGGATAACATGCGAATGGCCTAGCAATTAGACAATATCACTTATAATTCCATTACAGAAAAAGTGCGCAACTAACAACTGTGAAAATTATTGCTTAACTAGCGTTCTGCACCCAAATTGGGCGCGAAATAATCCATTTAATGCAATTTGTACAAGAGTGATCCATTTTGTGTTAGCTCCACATAAAAAAGGTCACTTATAAAAATTTGAAAACCCTACTACTGGATTACTTGCGTCGCCCTGAGTCGATTGACACCAAAATCAGCCAATTCGGCTCACGGGTTCGCTCTCAAAGTGGCGTCAAGCAAGCAAGCAATGAAAATTATTATGTCGGATTAATACCCCAATCCAGCAAATGTATGCTGTATATTGTTACGTTTAGATTGCGCCTCCACAGTTTCGCAGATATATGTGCTGTAGTGAGTGAAAACGGACGTGAGTTAATAGCACCGGCGATTAAACCAAAATCCTAGGCATCGCCGTGAAATTAATTCGCGAAAAGTGGATAGTGAGAAAACCGAAAAGGAGCTGAGTATAAGAGGATAAAGTGAATAACAGGACCGAAAGCAGCCCAAAGTTATTAGCGAAAACTGCAATTAGAAAGTACGTAAAAGCCCGCACAAACGGGCGAAGGTCGAAGCGGCGCGCGCGATACGCGAGAAGTCGAGCGCTGCGCGAGGTGATACAGCGATAACTGCTAACACAGCAGTTCCAGCGATTCGAACCAGGAAAAAACGAGTTCACGGAATTTTATATACAGATGAATAGCGAAAGAAAGCGCGGAAGAAATAACGAACAGGAAGCGGAGGACGACCCCGAATATCAGAAAATTTTTGGCCGTAACAAAAAGACGTTAATATCGCCCGAGCAAAGAAAAGCAGAGCAGGAAAGAGAAGAAAGAGCAGCAGAACATCGAAAAGAGGTCAAAAGTAACAAAGAAGACAGGGAACAAAGTAAAATGGACGAACTGAAAGAAATGATGGTAAAAATGATGCAAGAAATGGCCAAAAACACGGCAGAAATAAAGGAAGAAATTAAAGAAATAAAATACGAAATAAAGAAAAAGGAAGAAAAATGGGAAAAGGAAAAGGAGGAACTGAAAAAAAGGATTGAAACGTTAGAAGCTAGAGCGGAAAAAGAGGAGAAGGAAAAGAGAAAGAACAACATTATAATAAAAGGTATACCGATGATAGAAGAAAACGCAATTGCAGGAGTAGAGGAGTTCTTGATCAAAGAATTAGAAGTAACCACGAAAGTACGGAAGGTAAATATAATAAAAAAAGAAAGACCGGGAATGCTACTTGTGGAAATAGAATCCTTCGAAAAAAAACGTGAAATAATGCAGGCCAAAAACAAGCTGAGGACCACAAAGGTGTATATAGATGACGACCTAACAAGAGAAGAGAGAAGCATCCAAAAAGAGATCAGAGATATCGCGAAGGAAGAAAGAGCTAAAGGAAACACAGTTAAAGTAGGCTATAAAAAAATAAAGATAAACGATGAAGAATATAAATGGAACACAGCAGAGCAAGGAGTAACAAGAGTGGAGAGGCAGAGAACAGAGCAAAAAAACTGCTAAAATCCACAAAAGAGAACAAGGACAGAATAGGTGTAATAATGAACCAGGCAATGAAAAAGGCTATGATCAAGGAAAATCAAAACCAGGAAACAGCAAAATGGAATGAACAAGAATCAAATTTCGCCAAAGATACACAGTGTGAGGAGAAAGAAAGACATATGAGGACGAGACAGTACAACAAAGCATTACCAAACCAAAAAAAGAAACACAAAACAATTAGAATCGCAACATGGAACGTAAGAGGAACATACGAAGCAGGAGCACTGAAAAACTTAGTAAGAGAAATGATGAAATATAAAATAGATGTAATAGCATTACAAGAGACGAAGCAAAAAGATAACGAGATTAGAGATATAGATGGCTATACATTGTTTAACAGCGGCGGGCAGAACAGGAGATTAGGAACGGGATTTCTGGTCAGTAAAACTTTCAGGAATAATATAATAAAGTTCACGCCCATAACTGAGAGAATGAGCTACCTAAGAATCAAGGGAGAACACAGGATGTTGAGTTTACTAAATATACATGCACCGACAGAGGAAAAAGATGATGAAGAAAAGGATTGCTACTATGAGATGATGGACAATGAGTACCAAAACATGCCAGGTTACGACATAAAAATAATATTGGGAGACTGCAACGCAAAGATAGGAAGAGAGGAGATTTACATGCCAACAATAGGCAGATATAGTAAACATGAAGTAACAAATGAGAACGGGAGAAGACTAATAGGTTTTGCGACAGAAAAAAATATGAGGATAAGGAGCACACAGTTTCAGCATAAAAACATATACAAGGGCACATGGACAACACCGAATGGGCAAATAGTAAATCAGATCGACCATGTATTAATCCAAACACAACATGCAAAGAGTATAACAAACATCAGAAGCTACAGAGGAGCTGACGCAGACTCAGACCACTTTTTAGTAGGAATGCAAATAAAACAACAAATAAAAGAGGCAAGAGTAAGGACCAAAACGAAAAGGAAGACCTATAATGCGATGAACCTACTGGAAGAAGACGTACAAGAGAAGTACCAACGACAAATAGAGAACAGATTTAAAAAAGTGGACGAGAAAAGAAACCTGGACGCAAAATGGAAACAACTACAAGATATAATGCTGGAATCAGCCCAGAAACTTCTAACTGGGAAGAAAACAAATAAGAAGGAAGAGTGGTTCAACGCAGAGTGTACAACAGCATTGAATAAAAGAAACCTTGCCAGAGAAACAATGATAAAATTAAATACCGAAGAAAGTAAGAGAAAATATCGGGAACAAAGGAGAAGAACAAAGAGCATTCTAAGACAAGCGAAACGGAGACACAGAGAAAAAGAAATACAAGTCCTGGAAGAAAAATACATCAACAAGGAAATACGGAATTTTTACCAGGAAGTAAAAAAAGAGAAAAAAGGGATTCAAAGGAAAACAGTGTACTGCAAAGATAAAGATGGAAATCTGATAGGAGGAGAGAAGGAAATAATAGAAAGATGGAGAGAATATTTCAAGGAGATGTTGAATGATCAAGGGATGCGGACGGAAGAAAAGGAAAGGGTTCGTGAAGGAGAAACTGTCAGGGAAGAAGTAGCAGGAGCAGAAAAGGAAGCACCGACAATGGAAGAAGTAAAAAAAGTGATTAATCGATTAAAAAATTACAAAAGTCCGGGCGAAAACGAAGTAAGAGCAGAATTAATCAAGTACGGAGGTGAGGAAATATGCAACAGAATTAACGAAATAATACGAGAAATATGGGAAACAGAGACTATGCCAGAAAGCTGGACCAGAGCAGTATTAATACCAATACATAAGAAAGGGGACAAGACAGAGTGCAGCAACTACAGGGGGATAGCCTTATTGGACACTACGTATAAGATACTGGCAACATTAATAAAAGAACGTCTGAACGGATACGCTGAGAAGATTATAGGCGAATACCAATGCGGCTTCCGAAATAACAGGTCAGTGATGGACCAAATTTTCACCCTAAAACAAGTACAAGCCAACTGCTATGAGCACAAGTTAAACATTTACGCCCTGTTCATAGACTTTAAGCAGGCATACGACTCAGTGGACAGGGAACAATTGTACAATGCAATGAAGGTGCTAGGAATACCAAAAAAACTGATAAACCTGGTGAGAATGACACTACACGGCACAGAAAATAAAGTGAAAATAAATGGATTGATGTCAGAAGAGTTTAAAATAAAAAAAGGTTTACGACAAGGAGACCCTCTTTCAGCGGTCCTCTTCGGTTTGGTTTTGGAAAAAATAATAAGGGAAAGCAAAATAAACGAAAAGGGAACTATATACAACAAGAGCCACCAATGTCTAGCATACGCGGACGACATTACACTGCTAGCGAGATCAAAAAAAGAACTGTGTAGAATAGCAAGTAAGTTAGAAAAAGCTGCAAGAGGGATGGGACTGACAATAAATGAGCAGAAAACAAAGTTCATGGAAATGGGAAGAACGGAAGAAAGAAATGGACACAGACAAAACATAAAAATAAGACTAGGGGATAACCGTGAAATAGAAATCGAAAACGTAGAAAGTATTGTGTTTCTTGGCACGTTAATAACAGAAAATAGTGACGGTAGTAAGGAAATCGGGGCAAGAATAGTGAAAGGTGACAGATGTGCGGGCGCTCTAAATGATGTGATACGAGCAAAAAACGTGACGCGGGGGACTAAAGTTAGAGTATACAGAACAGTAATACGACCGACGGTAACGTATGCGTGCGAGACGTGGGTGATGAACAAAGCAGACCAGAATAGACTCGAGGTATGGGAGAGAAAAATACTACGAAGGATCTATGGAGGAAGAAGAGTAGGAGAAACATGGGAAAGGAGAACCAACGAGGAGGTCAGACAACTGTATGGAGAACCGAGTATCATAGGGGTAATCAAAGCACAAAGGGTGAGATGGCTGGGACACATCGAAAGGTTAGCACAAGAAAGAACCACAAAAATCGTACTGCGTGGAGGCTTAGAAAGCACACGAAGGAGAGGAAGACCTAGAAAAAGATGGTTGGAGGCAGTAAGGGAAGACCTGGAGAAGATAGGAGTAAGAAACTGGACAGAAAAAGCAAAGGACAGAAAGGAATGGAGGACAATAGTCCAACAAGCTATGGGCCTATAAGGCCTAATATAAGCTATATGTATGTATAAAATTGAACTTAATATTCTACCGGATTAGATGCAGATAGCTAAAAACTCGATGATAAAACGGTTGGAATAGAATACACTATTTTTAAGCAAAAACCATTCAGCTACTTGGGGAAGAAGATAAACCGTTGTTACAACAAATATGCCAACGAAAATGGATAACATGCGAATGGCCTAGCAATTAGACAATATCACTTATAATTCCATTACAGAAAAAGTGCGCAACTAACAACTGCGAAAATTATTGCTTAACTAGCGTTCTGCACCCAAATTGGGCGCGAAATAATCCATTTAATGCAATTTGTACAAGAGTGATCCATTTTGTGTTAGCTCCACATAAAAAAGGTCACTTATAAAAATTTGAAAACCCTACTACTGGATTACTTGCGTCGCCCTGAGTCGATTGACACCAAAATCAGCCAATTCGGCTCACGGGTTCGCTCTCAAAGTGGCGTCAAGCAAGCAAGCAATGAAAATTATTATGTCGGATTAATACCCCAATCCAGCAAATGTATGCTGTATATTGTTACGTTTAGATTGCGCCTCCACAGTTTCGCAGTTCTATGGGCGCCTTCTATATTTTCCGATATCTGTAGTACCGTATTTGAATTTCCCACGCTCCCCGCCTATTTTGTTTATCGGCACGAGCAGCGACATGAACTTGACTTTTTATTTCCGGCGTCCTTTCCGTTTGATACTGTGATGGTAAATAGTATTAGCGCCGTTTAAATTATCCAGTGGTTTTGCGAGCAGGCGGTTTATGTTTGGTAGAATTTGCCCGTGCTGATGGTGGCGGCTTATATGGCCCTGGCGATTTGCTGAGATATTTCTTTTAACCCAATTCGGCTGGATAAAAGCGCTTTGCTGTCCCATTTCTACGCATTCGTGATTCTATTTTGGGTTTTTCTTTTTCCTTATAGCTGCAGGTTGTGAGCACCCCTTAATCGCTATTCTCACATTGAGGGCGTCAACTTAACGATTATGGACTGTTTGGGGTTTTACCTCACACGATCCTGTGCCAGCTACGCGACCTTCCTAGTGGGCAGAAAGGGACTCAACAAAGAAAATGTGTAACATATTTTGATTTTCCTTTATTTAAAACCGTTTAGTACTGTGGGCCGGTACTGTGTACCTACTTTTATTGCTACAGTTTCCCGCCGAATTCCGTCAGAATGCTGGAAACTTTAGTTTGGAACTCTCGCTGTTATGTACAGTTCCCTTCACGAACTAAGTACCTGAAGGCACTCGGTGTTTTTCTTTCACCTTTTTAAACTGTAATTCGTATTCGTACTTTTTAATCTGTATTTTAAGCTAATTTTCTCCCAAGCGGAGTTTGTGTTATGAGGTGCACCTTAAATTTTGATCTAGATTTATTACCCTACGATAATTGTTGTTTAGCAAATAATCACCTGTACGTTGTACGATATCATGCCGAATTCGTGATTACTATACTGTGATACTAGCATTATGGTTTTGTTATTGTTACTGCTACCTGTGCTTGTCTTGAGATTTTCTTTTAAAATAATTATGCTATTAGAGTTTACGAATTCTCTATAATACCTGGATACACTTGTCGTTTATTAAAAAATTCGTTAGTGCTCATTTTGGCTTTTTAATTTAACTATAAGTACTTCAAAAACTGCACGCCGTCCCCTAAGTTAGTCCGGCCGGCAATTTTATCCACGTAGTCATTAATGTTAGATTTTTTAGAGATTTAACCGACGTATAAGTTGATGCTAACAATATGTGTAGTAAAATGCAGTAGAAGCTTTGTGAAGAGACAATGTACAAGAAAACAAATCTTTAACGTTAGACAATTGGTTGAGAAATCCTTAGATTATAGCAAAGCCTTCAATAATGTTAACTAAAGAAAACTGAGATTGCAATTGCTAACATGGGAGTTCCATTGCATTTGATAGAACTTGTTCGACCTCTATACGTAGACACCAAAACATTAGTTAAAGTCAACGGTGTAGTACTCGTATCGGTAGGAGCATTGCTCAAATACAAGGATGTATCCTTCCGCCCCTGTTATTCAACGTTTACACGGAAGAAGTCATGAGACTGGTCGTTGATGGATGGAAATGTGAAGCGCACACAATAACTGACGATACAGCAATTGCTGCAGAAAATGCCGACCAACTTGAAATGCTGCTGCAAAGACTTGAGCAAGTAAGTCATAAATATAGACTCCAAATAAACAATCGAAAAACAAACATCTTCATCGTCGATTTGGAAAACAATAATGCCCGATGCAACCAATGACAATTATCCAATTTACTAAATTTGGACAGACAAGAACATTCACAAAGAAGTTAAAAATGAATTAGTTAACACCTTAGTATACCTATTGTTCTGTATACGGAAGAACCATGAATGGTTCGGGATGCGGATCGTAAAGAATAGACGCGTTCCAGATGCACGGCGTATAAATGATACAGTATTAAAAAAGATAAAACCACCACATCGTCTTTCTTCAATGGTTAATGACGGCACCCTACGTTTTGTAGGCCACATCATACGTCTAACCTAGAGTCTTGAGAAAGGTGAAATGTACTTTAGAATGGAAATCTCAGAAAATTTAAAAGAAGTTGATTAAAGATCACAACACATCGTACTGATGTCATGGAGGAGGAAAAATAAGTAAATTTCAAGGTACTTCAATACTCTCAATTGAGATCAAGAACGTAAATTACAAGATGGGCGAAAAGAAGAAGGTGTATACATAGAAGAAAGGCCAGGACAGGTGGAGAAGTATTGGCCTGGGATTGCCTTAGAGAAGGTATGCTGATGAATTAACAAAATTACGTAAAAACCTAAATCGGGGGAGAAATTGTTGCAATTGCAATTATAGCCTTACTCATTATTTTAATTAGCTAGTGCTATTATCGTGCTTTTTATTTAGGACGTTTAAATATTATTTAATTGTGCTCTATGGAGATTTTGAACAATAAGTTATGTCTCTGGCACTACATCTTAGTATGCAATTCATTTCAACTCTTAATAAAAATGCCTAAATTTAGATATGCAAATTCCGACACCCACTTTAGACAGTTTTGGAGAAAATCCATAACTATTGGTATTTCACACTAATCTTCCTTTCTCTCGTGACAAAATCTGCTTGGATTTAAAACAGGTCAAGGTAAAAATTCCAGAGTGCTAATATTATCTTTGTGATTCATTAGTGTAAAAACTTTGGAATTCAGTCAAAATTAGTCAATAGACATTTATTAATTTCTAATTAGCTAATTACGTTTTTATATGTGTAAGAAAAAAACCGCAATAAAATTGTAGTTATTACATTACATGTAACTTGCCATAAAACATTCGATCCTGGTTGCCCTCGTTGCTCTTTCATGTTAGAAATAAATCAATAAGTACGTTTTCATGGTATCCTGACTTAATAATAATTAAAATAAAAAAATACCATCAATAGGAATCGGTGTTTCGCAGGGTTCCATTCTAGGTTCAGTTCTATTTTTAACATACATTATGTTCCTGCATATATAAGTCATTACAACAGATTTCAATCAATATATAATCGAGTGAGCTTTTAGGGAAGACGTGATTTATTTAATTTGTTCTTATTTCAATGAAGATATGGCAAGACAATGGCTTCAACTTTACGCAAAGACCCAGTTTCCGTTAATTAATATTTCCAAATATCGATAAGCACCTACCTACTATAATCCCAGTTTAGAATATGGTTAGCACTCATAATAATTTATTTGTGTGTTAATACTGTTCTTCCTTTTTACCTTCACAATGGAAGATTTGTTAGTTAATAAACCTAATGGTTCAAGGATTCAATTTTTAAATACGACTGGCAACAAGCGAATTGTAATTATGTGATTGTGAATTGCCTACTAAAAGGTTAAGGAAACTAAATATATAAAATTGTTATTAAATAACTTATTTAATTAGCTGTGTAATATTTTTAGAAGAGTTGCACAATTATGTCTACTTTCATTTTAATTAGCTTCAAAAGGCCGTAATTTATTTCTTCAATTTTGAGGAAATTTTTAAATTGTGTAATATTCATAGGAATCAACACTTTTGTAACTTTATTGATTATTGATTATAATTAAAGCTTTTTTAAAATTAAATAGCTTTTTGTATGTAATTATTGATAGATTCAAAATTCATTCTAAATATATTTTTTCCAAACATTCACCTTTGAAACTACTCGCGTTAATATAATAGCAATTTATTATAATTGTTCCCATTTTCAACTAATTATGCAAAGCAATCTCGAATTTCAGAAAATTTCGACCTCTTTTCGTCGGTATGCCTTAACATGATAAATGTATGTCTTTCAAAAAGCGCCTACTCCAAATACTCATTATAATTTGCATTATGTTTGGTCAAGATTGATCATAACTTTGCATTGTTTAAGGCTTTTCCTTTCTAGCGTTTTACAAAAATTCATTCATCATTGCTCTCTTTTCTAAATACAAGTTGAAATTTAAAAATCTGGTGTGATACACTCACACAACTTCCTTTTAAAGTGATCTTATAATTAGTCAAAAATTTCATTTTTAATTTTTAAAAAATTTTCAAAAATGTTCAAAAATTACAAATTCTACAAAAACGGTACAAAATAGAGCGTTAGTTGAAGAAACAAATTTTCTCTAGAATTTTAAGGTGAATTCGAAAATGAAATAATATACCGGGTGTTTTATTTAAAATAGGAGTTAATAAACAAAATAGAAAAAAAAAACAAAAGAAACCCACTTTAGAAGTATTCAACTGGAAAATCACCTATCTCACATCAATACACATTAAAAATTTAATAAAAATGTAAAGTTTAAAAAAAATCGTTCGAGCCGTTTTTGAAAAAATCGAAAAAAACTGAAAAATCACAAGAGTAAACACCTACTTCCGGTTATGCGATTTTCTTCAAAAGCTTGCTGTCTCATCTACATAGTACACAAAACTTATATATGAAGTTTCAATGCCATACCTCTTTTCGTTTTTGAGATATTCTGTTCACAGACACACACACAGACACACAGACAGACCAATGAAAAAAAATATGTTTTTTGGGATCAGGGGACTCTAAAACGTAAAGATCCGTTGAAAACTCAATTTCGAATTTTTGGGGTGAATCCAATACTTCCTTTATAGTAAAAGGAAGTAAAAATGCAAATTGGTTACTGTTAGTGGACGTAAATTCTGCACATTGAAGAATCGTGTTCTATATTTTGCTCTCTTTAAATTAATTTCCAGTATCGGTTAGTTCATTTATTCAAAGTTTATTAAAAGCGTCACATAAATTAAAGCAATACGAGTGTGGAAATCTCTATAACCTACAACCACTACCCGAATATCACATTTAACCGCAAGGCAATTAGCCGCTGTCCTAAAACTCCAATTCATTAAAATGCTGAGTTATGCACTTCAGAGATGTCCTTCAAAGGAATCCTAGCGATTTTAATGCCGCAAACTTTAAGCCGACTTTTGGCAGGAGGTCGTTGAATTTTCGGTGTTGGACGTTGGTTATATTATAATCTCGTTAATCTTTCATGCCTTGATCAGCGTGAAAAAGGTCAGACCTAATTGCTTTTCCGATCTTCAGTGGTTTTATATTTTCATCTGTGTCTCAACCCGCGGCTTAAATGTACGACTTCTTGTATTTTCATCGTTGTCAAAGTGTTGATTTGCTTGTATAATTTTAACCTTTGCGTACCCACATCCGTTTATGTGGGTGACACATGGCCACACAACTGGTCTTTCTTCTTTGCTGCTGTGTTAATTATGTTGCTACTTTCCCATCTTGTATATAACTGCTTCTAACATCGTTAGATTCTACGTTTATTAATTTGTTGTTTAATTTCTATTGCTTACTACGTATTTGTATTGCTGTAATTTATAGAAATGTGCATTAGGCATTAAAGCCCCACTGTTGCAAAAGCCGGATTGGGGAATAGTGGTGAAATTGACACTAGATTTGACTACCTGGGAATTGCAGATTTCTGTTTTAGAAACGGAGGTTCTATCGCGAGCTACACTTTACTACTTTCTGTAATTATTGTAATTAATATCAGTTATAATATAAACAATCTACTGCAACCTTGATCATCGTAGAGCATTTCTGCCTTCGCAGTTTCAAAATGTGTGCTATAATTCTCCTCTGTATGATCTTCCACAGTCTTGGACCTGATTTCCTGAATACTTGTTGGGTACTTCTTCTGCCCATCCATTTCATTTTTATCATTTGCCTGTAGCACCATGTCTTACTAGCTTCCAATCCTCTTTTTTATACGCTGATATCATCATATCATCAATGTTTCACATCTATATAGTGCTACAAACTATACTACAATCAGCTATTGCATCTAATATAATGTGAATATTAGAGTACTACAAAGTAGAAAAATGTAAACGTTCAAAGTAATTTCAATTTCCCCAACCGGGGGCGGGCTGCTATAGGAACCTTGCGTTTCTCTTCAGCCAATACCAGGGCAAGAGAAAGCAGAGGTGGAGAATAGGAGAGAAACCAAGAAAGGTGGAAAAGTATTGCCACGGCATTCGCCTCAAAGAAGGTAGTTCTGTTGACTCAGGAAAACCACCTAATAATCTGAATCAGAGCAGACGGCAACTGGAATCGAAACCATAACCTCCCGAATGCTAAGCAGACGTGCTAACTACTTTTCTACAGAGCTTGGTAGTACTACAAATACAAGCCACGGATATTTATTTTTAGATAAATACAAATACAGCTTCAAACACAGAAAGTACTTGTTATTCCCATAGTGAGAAACTTTAATCTAACAAAATCTTAGTGCTGCGTAAAAACGTGGAATTTTTAAATAGCTCTCGAAAAAAAATTGGTTTCGATGGTGTAATTTCTACCCACAATAATTCTTTATGAATCCAAAAAGCAACTAGGGTTTTCAGCACCGGGATACCCAACCGAGGCCTTCCCGGGATTCTACAAAGTAAAACGAGTCCCGGGACCACAGCCACCACAAGCGAAGTCCTGAACCATGTCAACAGGTGTACGAGTATACAATATCAGAGAATTAGGACGGATATTCACGGGCGTATCATTTATACCTCGTGCACATTCTACATTATTTGCGTTTTGAGTAGACAAGCGGGATATTGTATATCTATCAGCGTGAAATCTAAATACTACCAATAGGTATTTAAGTACCAGTGTTCAACGATATTATAAATATTTAACTAAAAAGTAATTTATTTAACTTTTCTTCGGCATTTGCTTTCCAGCTGAACACTATCTCCCTTTCGAGATCTTCGGAACTAGTTCCAGGACTTAAAATTTAGCTGGTAAGTCTCGAATGCACTTTTGGTTCAGGAACTTGGAAACCCTAAACGCAACCAAGCAGCCGTTTTGTGGCTTCATTGAGCATTGAAGTCTCTGGCCAATTCCATCTTTCCTCCGTTGCGCAAGCCAGCATCCTTGTTGCATGATGACAGCGTAACGTGCCGATGTAACACGTTTAATGACAATTATAATTTACCCGGCTGCATAACGATAATGAAATCCCGGCGCATCATTAAAGTTAATGAAAGTGATTTGGCAAAGTTCACCACGCCGAGCGGAACGCAGCTACCGATATTCGCATTATACTAAATAACAGCTGGCTGAACGGCCGTTAATTATGCGCATATTTACGAGCAAACGGCATCCTTTATCCTACCATTGTTCCAGTGTCGCAAGAAATCAGATTGCTGCCATAAAATCAATGTTAATGTCTCAAGTGTAAAGAATTTCAGCGACTCAGCGTTTCTGTGCGTGTCATATTTGGTCGCAGACCAAGGCCAGCCTGGATTATTAGATCGGCTATTTGAAGAATGTGCTGCAGCCTAACCTTAGCTGACTTCATTGCAAAAATTATTAGAAATCGAACCGCGAGGAGCGTCCTTTGTGCCGTCGAAGGTCCAGGGGATTGATGGATTAATGCACTCTCCTGAACGCCACGGCACCCATGCTACATTTGCAATTACCGCAATTGTAATAATTATAGACCGAGGCTGCTGGCCATTTTAATTACAACACTCGCGATTATGCCTAACCTTAGGGCTTTATTTACAAAAAGCGATGGAAATGGATCACTGGCACAGAAGAAGGTCCTTCACTCGAGAAGGTCATTACAAGAATTTCGAGATTGCAATAGAGTTATATGTGTATCTCTATTTAACAAATCCAGAGGAAAAAATCGATGTTGGGAAACTTCTCCGCAAAACTATTTTGATATTTTTTACTTAATGTAATTAATTAAGTTAACTTAGACAATGTCACTGCGAAACCAAAAGAATGTTATCTGGTTGAGCATTTGTAACAAAAAATATTCCTAGAATTATGAAATGTATGGTGTTTTTATTTTTGCTTAACAAAAAATTTGCGAAATAGACATTTTTGGCTGAAGCATTATTTAAAGAAATGTCATCAGGAATTTATATTGATCTTCTTCTTATGGCTTCTCTTAACGAAGATTGGCAATCAGTAAATCATTATATCTAAACTCTGTACTGAGAAACTAGGCAGAACTGTATGCTATCAAGCAATGTCCTTTATTTATTTTTGCTTTCGCTACTGTGTGTTCAATGTATATGGCGAATACATTATGAGGAGAACATCCGAGTACTGAACAGGTGGAAGTGTCATACGAGAAGTCAAAGTTACTAATTTACAAAATGCTAATGACACTGTCTTATTTAATTAATTGATAGAAAAGTTAGAAGTGGAAAGAACGGTTTTGATATTAACTACGAAAACCGAACATTATTATCATTAACAAGATAAACCATAATGGGCAACTATACTTTCACTTTATAATAAACTGTCACTAAAAAGTATTAAATGTAAGACTTTATGGAAGAAAACTATAAAGAAACCATAGTTACTCTTGATAAAAATACTCGAGATACATTATAAATAATCAAAGTCTATTGTGTTGTAGTAAACACTTTTGTACCTTTTCTATTTTGTGTTTGTAGATATTGCAGACGCTCAATAATTAATATTTTTATGATTATGTAGTCGACTAAATGAACATGTTAGATATATTACGTTCGAATATTTTCAAAGAATCAAGCCGAATCCCAAAGTTGTTTCAGGGACCGGGGTTGCATTTAAAATTCTCAGACTGGGCAATTAGTGGTCGATTGTGGATGGATGTGAAATGTGATAACACAGAGGGTTGAATTCCAATGCGATTGCTCTGAGGTAATTGTTGAAGTGTATATTGTGGTACTCAT
>OW679196.1:162008865-162207561 GCA_940337035.1 Agriotes lineatus | reverse complement strand
ACATTCGCGTTCCGTAACCGAAAAGTTACGCTCAGGTTTCGTAAGAGTCCGACTAATGTAACAGATGACTTGTTCTTGGCCATCAACGGTCTGAGTCAGCACGGCGCCGATACCAACATTGGAAGCGTCCGTCTGTACGATAAACGGGAGAGAAAAATCGGGACACGACAAAATGGGTGCCGAAACTAGGCAATTTTTGATGGTTGTAAATGCGACTTCGCATGACTCGGTCCACTCAAACTTCTGAAACTTTTTCAATAACGACGTCAGCGGAGCAATAATGGCTGAGAAACTTGGTATGAAACGCCGATACCACGATGCCATGCCGACAACTCGCCGTATCTCCGAAACGTTTCTAGGTCGCGGCAAGTTAAGAATCGCCGAAACTTTATCGGGGTCGACTAAAAGTCCTTGGGCGTTAACGACATAGCCCAGGTATCGTAATTCTGGTTGGCAAAAATGGCATTTATCACGACCCAGTGTTAAACCAGCGTCGTTTAGTCGCTGCAATACTTCGTCTAGAATCTCGACGTGCTTTTCGAAAGTCGGGGTACAAATAATCACGTCATCTAAATAGACAAAGACGTAAGGTTCCAATTCGGGACCCAACACATGGTCGACGAAACGTTGCCAAGTCGCTGGCGCGTTATGAAGCCCAAAGGGCATGCGAGTAAATTGAAACAAACCGCGCCCGGGTACTGTGAAGGCCGTTAGTTCCTTAGATTTCTCTTCCATTTCAATTTGCCAGTACGCGGATTTGATATCAAGCGACGTCATGAACCGGGCATCGCGTAAGCGATCCAAAATCGAAGACACGTAAGGTATCGGGTAGGCGTCCTTCTCGGTGACGCTATTTAATTTGCGAAAGTCAACGCAGAAACGATAGGTCCCATCTTTCTTTTTAACTAGTAAAATCGGGCTCGACCAGGCTGAACGAGAACGTTCCACCACGCCTGATTTCAGCATCCTGTCCAACTCAGCATCGATATGCGCCTGCATTGCGGGAGAAACCGGGTAGTACCTTTGTTTAACCGGTGCCGCCTTAGTAGTGATTTTATGTTGAACGTACTTGGCGCAGCCGAGTTCGGGTTTAGCGGTAGTAAAATGTCGGTTTACGAGAGTGTCTAATTGGGCTCGTTGATCCGAGTTCAGGTCGAACATAGACTGCAAATTGCCGGTAGGAGTATCAATGGCCGCTACGCCGGGTTTTGAGAATTCCCACTCCCCTCGAAACACGTCTGGGACTATTCCCACTGACTTCCAAAAGTCTATCCCCAGGATCAGGGTGTGCGGAACCTCCGGAACTATCAAAACATCGATAGCTACCACTCTGTTATTTAAACGAATAGGTAAGTGCAGGGTACCTAGACTGGTCACGGTCTGTCCATTAGCCACTGAGCAAACGGGTCTCAGCTTCTTATTTATGCGCAGGCCTACAGTACGCAACACGTCCCAACCCTTAGCTCCTAAGATCGTTCGATTCGCTCCTGAGTCCAACAAAGCTAACAACTCGAAACCCATGATTTCAACAGTCACATGCGGTCGACGGTCATCAGATGACCTTTCTAATACGTAATCGAGAATGACTTTATTTTTTTTAAATTTGGTCTCGCGCTCCTCGATAAGTCCCTTCATAAATTTAGTCGAATTGCTAAACACGCGCGAGGACACTGCTCGACCGTTCAGCGTCTCGCGGGGTCGTTTCCCTGTCCCCTATCTCTTGTTCGACAACGAGGACAAGTGTTTACGGTCACTTCAGGTTTGCCGCAACGGTAACAGAATTTCTTGCCGCGGGGTCGCGGACACCTACTGGCTCTATGGCCTGGTTCGTTACAGTTCCAACACCGTATGCTTGACTTGGGTGCCGGTTCTCGATTCCTCCTCTCGGGAGTATTAACGTCACGCGTTTCGACAATATCAACTGGGCACGTTTCCGCGATAGGCGCGACCTCGACGTATGCCAAGTCTGTTTCTAAGTCAGACTTCTTTCTAGAAGGTGGCACGTAAGTTTCAATGGCATAGCGCCGTTCCTCAATCTTTCGTCCGTATAGCGCTAGCTCGTCGACCGACCGGACTTCCGTCAATCCCAACTGGGTTTGGTATAAAGGTGAAATATTATGCAACAAAATACGCAACTGTTTCTCTTCGGGAACCGCTTCGGTCAGGCGCGAAAACATTGTGCGCATGATAGCGATATAAATGCCCATACTTTCCGTAGGGCCTTGCGTGCGACGTCTAATTTCGTCCAACAACCGTTCATCATAATTCGCAGGCTGAAACTCTAGACGCAATAAATTGACTAACTGTTGCCACGTGTTAGGGGTCGCTCTATTCGCGCGATACCATAGCAATGCGTTGCCCGAAAACAAATCGATGGCCTGCATAAACAACTCTTCTTCGGTAAGGTTTCTGGCCACTCTGAGTTCGCTAACACGCTCGATGAAAGCGTTGACCGACAGACCTTTCGGGTCACCTGAGAATTGTATGTTCCATTTCGAAACAGGGGTTGCCTTAAATGAGATCGTACGCGACATCGGCGCAACAAAACTCGGAGTCGACATAGTTGCCGCCGTCGTAGTCGTAGTCGTCGTCGCGACGGTAATGGTAGGTGCGACACCGGACGTCGATGGCAGCGCTACGGCGCTCTCTTCCTCAGCCGTAGTCGCAGACGACCCTAGCTTTACTTGGTTAAGTTCGTAGGTTAAACGTATGAGTGATAATTCCGCGAACGCTTTTTGTTTGAGCGCTCGCTCTTCCTCCGTTATAGCTGAACAATTCGTCAGACGGTTCATTCCGTGATAAAATTTCGTTTCGATCGTAGCCGCTACTTCTTTAGTCGGGTTAGCTAAATATAGCTGAATCTTTTCTTCTAATTCGCCAATCAATGTTGTCACGGCCGTGAGATCCTCCTCGAGCGTATACGGGTACGGCGGTCGCGTATCCATATCTGCGCGTCCCTCCTCTCTCAATACGTCGCGTAACCGGGAGCGCAACAAGGTAACCGTGCCGGAAGCATCACGGCCTCTGATTCTCAACTCGTATTCAGCCTCCGCGCGAAGCAGGCGTTCAATATGTAGCTTTAGCACCATGTTTACAACCGGGAAAGGACCGACTTGTGTAATACGTCGTATAAAAAGAAAAACGTTAGCACGTGTTTGGTAAGTCAATTACGTCAGATATCCGAACCAAATCGTAGACGGTCAAGACGGGAGAAATCGGGAAAAAGTGGTTTGTTACCTTTCACTCGCCCAATGGCTTAACGGGACTATCTGTCCATATCCTTTGCGAAGAGACCGAACATAAGCGAAAAAGAGCAAATTCCAAAACTAGGCGGTCAACGAATGGCTTAACGCGCCTACTATCAACCAACAATGGTCACAGACAGTACTGCGCCCGAAATCGAGCGACAGAAAAAGAAAAGAAAGAAAAAAAAAATCCGAAATGGGGTCGCGCATTGTCACGCAACAAGGTCTCAGACGTTAAAGCGTCAGAATTAAGACACACGGATGGGCTTAACGAGATTACTCCAGTCCAATAACAGCAAAATTAAGACACACAGCGCAAAAAAAAGGAAACCCCAAAATGAGGTCGAGCGTTGTCGTGCACCAATAGGCTCCAAACGTTGGAATAGCCAAAATCAAGGCACAACGGGTGGCTTAATAAGAAAAACAAACATACAAGGCCTCAGACGTTGGAATAGCCAAAATTAAGACGTACGACGGGTGGGCTTAACGAGACTACTACCGTCCAACAACAACAACAAACAACAAGCCCCACGCGATTGGGCCGCCAAAATTAGCCTGTTACGGTATTAAAAGGACTTTACGACACCCACCCAAGGTGAGCATCGCACCACGGAATCAGTCCTGAAAACATGACACACTTGCCCTGAGATCGGTTCGAAATAGGCTAATAGGCCACGGCTGGAACGCTCAGGGAGTCGGGCGTGAGTCACACGATACGTTCTGGGCAAGCGCGTTGTGGCATAATATATACAGGGTATGTCGAAATTATGAGGGCGCCACCAAGCCTGTCGTAACCCGGCTAACCGGGCCTGGACGGTTAGACGGGAGCGAAGCATGCAAAAATACTCCGCCACTAAGATTATTCAAGAGTTGCAAGGTCAAACAACAACTTCGGGATTGCCTTAAGCAAGGATTGTGATTAGGTGTCCATCCGACCACGACTACGCAGCTGTCCCACTCACCTGCACGCTCACAGCTTCCTCGTTCCGTCGTACAATAATTCGTACAATAAAGGGGCGTCTATCTGTAACAGAACATGCACAAACCGAAACAAACAATAGTTCCCTTAACTAACCAATCATATATTTCACTTCGAGTTACAATGGGGTAGCAGAATGCGTCGCCCTGTATCTAACCTTACTCTATAATTAAGGGCACCAGCTGGCACGCGCGCTCTAAGCTTAACGACAGATGTTGAACATTAGTGAACAGCAATAATAGGTACAAAGATACACATTGCCTTATGCAAGGGCAGCGACGATTTACATTAGCCTTCACGGCCTGAACTGTCTGCAGTCTGAATGAATACACTAGCGTAGTAATGAGTAGTAATGAGTAACACTCGCGTTCACAGCGGTAATCAGGTTAAAGGCACATACCTTAATGCGTGGGCGGCGAGGGAGCCTGGTACAGCTGAGTTGCGACGAGCTGCAATCGTAGGTGGTAGGTACCTTCGGTGTTACAACGGCGAAAGGGGGTGAATGCATAACCGCCTCAATGGCGACGGGAGACGCGTCAAGACGCGTACAACGGGACGACGAAAATGATGGGGGCCTCACTCGTTCTGCTGAACCAAATCCTCGTAGGTCGAGATGAAGGGGGCACGACCCCTCACTAATAGTAGCAGGAACTGGGCTCCAAAACACCCACGTTACGCCGAAGATCACTCGACAAATTTCGAATCACCACCACCACACACACAAGCGCTCTCTGCAACGGGCTCTGGAAGACTCACCGAGGGAAGCGTCGGCAAAAGGTCACCTTCGCCGCGTCCCCCACGTGACTAAACCACAGCGAATCGCAAGGCGATGAAATGAAACCAACCAATGCGGGCCACGCTGGTATCACGCCGCCACAGCGTGCTATTCAGAATTCAGAAAAACGCCATCAGAGGAGAGCTCCAACCGACGACAAATACTGCTTTTTAGGCTAACTATGTGCGAAATCGTGATTCTGGAATTAGGCGATGGAGCCAAATAAAGAGCTAAAAGGGCTTAGCATACGGGCGCGCTGCTCTAAGCTTAGGCGGCTATTCAAAATACCAAAATGACCTAACTAACGGCGTGAAATGCAATTAAGCATCTGAAATAGCAAAATGACTTAACAAAACTATTGGGCTATTAATCATTGCTGCGTATGCATCGATATGTGATTGGTCAGAAATGACAAACGTTAAATTAATTTCAAAGTATATTCATTGCTGACCAATCGCGTACCTCGATGCGTTGATCTTTTCATAATTTCCCAATATTAATTTTCCTAAAAGCCGAGTGGCGCAGTTGGGTAGGCGCTTGGCTTGCATTAAGCAATTCCTCGGTTCGAATCTCGCGGGGGCCGGAATTTTTCCGCAACCTTGGCTATCGGAATCGGGCTCGGTGAGACCATTAAACAAGTGATAATAATTATAATGTCTTTAGAATTTGGTTTTCATTTTACTGCATATATTTAAATTTATTTTTCAATATCACATTTGTGCAAAGTCTTCTCCTTTTCCTTTTTTTATTCCCATTTATGCCTTACGGCGTTGGGCGACGCTCGTATGATTTCTCTGAATCTTCTTTCCTTGAATGGATGCTTATTACCAAGATCAAGAGGCCCTGTTCCTTCGGGATAACTGGCTTCTTCATGCATGGCTGAATATTCACAGCAACCCTGTATGCAAGACTATTCATCCGCTACCCGGAGGACGGTCTCTCTAATAGTCTGGTCTCCCTAGAATTATGCAAAGTCATAGAATTAAATTTTAAAATGCGTCTGTAGGATATTTCAACCCACTTCAATTCAGTTTTGCAATAAAAGATAGTGATATAAAATAATTAAAATATATGTTTTCTGTGTTACACCTGAAATACGGGGTGATGCAATCACGAGTTGAGTAAATTAGGTGATAGCTCATATACACTTACCCTCATACAGACGTTTTTATACTTTTTTTTAAATTATTTGCTTTAAAAACAAATATTTCAGCTTATTTGAATGGTTACAATAAAATTAAATAAAAAGGTGTTATTAAAACAAAGAAGACTCATATTTTAGCACTGTCTGCGATGGGCCGATTCCAAGGCAGCCTGATATGTCCAAACGTAAAATAGCTAGATTTGTCTGAATGTGAGCTTGCATAATGCAAGTGTATGTACTGTACGTTTCTAAAAGTCTCCGAAGCATGCCCAAGGAGCAATAAAACGACTTTTCCATATTTCAGAGCCTGCTGGAGCACGAAATGTTCAATAAGCAGCCACGCGTTCTCCGTGCAAGCCGTTCGAATTCCTCCTAGTGCATTTTAATTTTCACCGGCCTTGCAAGGCTGCTACTTTTCCTGGTTTGCTTAATTCGCTTAATTTCGGCGCGGTTGCTTGGCAGCCCATGGCTAATGGGGAAAATTCGGCCGCGGAAGTAAAAGCAGGAACATTCGCTTATTTTTTTTTGAAAATGCAAACAATTGCACTTACGCAACTCCGATTCGCTCTCGTTTTCGTGGTATGTCACTTTGGCAGGCCGCATGCTGTTAGGACAATTGGACTTCCCTGTATGTTTTTACGGCCTGCACATTTAAATTTGTTGGTTTGACTACCAGAAACTATTACACTGTTACATACCGAACTCCACAATCTCCGCTGGAGGCGCAAGGCGTAAGATATTTAACCATTACTCGAACGCTCCAGTTCAGCAGTGGTTTCTCCGTGGTTTGTAGGAGTAAATTTCTTTGATTTATCTGTTTGTAGCTCAGGCTTAGATGTTATGCCTTCAGCGCTTCAGCTAGTGATGGTTGCTCGAAAATGAATTAATCTGAAGTTCAGAAAGTTGGAAAAGAGAAATCGATCTGGTAGAAAGTATAGAAAAAATGGAAAATTTTGCAACTAAAAGTAGTTCTTTAAATTATGTGTGCCTCTAAGACACGAAATAATTATCAAACAAAATAATTGTCATTCGTTTCCAGTGTTAATCCTGCAGCAGCATTCTTCGCAGCATTCCTCGCCGATGTCTTATAAATTTAAAAAAAAAACACTTTTTTGTAACGCGCTCTTGGAATATTTATTGAGCGTAAATGTTGCTGGAAAATCTCGCAAATAAAGTAATAAATTTTCACTTGGATCACGTCGAAATTAGTGTGCAACCCGTAAAATAAACATTTGTAGCTATTTAGAATTTTCTTAATCTGAATTTTTTAAGCAATTTTTAGATATTATTTTAAATATTTAGGATTCGTGCGTTTGGATCAAGTGCTTTAATTTACTAATTAAAGTTACAATTCTAATTAAAAATATCGCTTTACGAGAATTCTTGGCCACCCACGGAGAAATTTTGCGCTGAACAAAATTTTAATTTATTCGCGTTGGTGCTAATTACAACTACTAGTTTTTGCTGGCTAGTTCCATTAGCTTGTTGAAATGAAAAAGTACGCCAATTAAATAGTTTGTGTAATTGTAATTAATTCTAAATGCATGTCTGCTTTTTGTACTTGTTTTATGATTGGTTTTAATTCATGGTTTATACAGTATTCAGTTCGGTGACTGTATAGTTTTCTTAATTAAACTTAAACTTAAGTTTTGAACTTATTCAATAATTAGGTTCAATTTTTGTCGTTCAGACAAAAGTAAAAGTTAAAAAATATATATTTTCCTACAATTCTTATAAACTGTACTTATGTTCTTTCTAATTCATTTTCTCGTTGTGAATCGACAGTTTCCGCTCCATTAGGCAGCTACTTTAGCAAAACCTATATTTCACCTGGTTTTACTACTGGATACAGTAGAAATTTTAAAGAAATTCTTAAATTAATCTAGATATTTATTCAGACATGTCTAAATTACGTACACAGAGAAGAGCATCGAGTCAAAACACAATCGCGTTCAAGTAGGTTTGCAGTCTCACACGTGTTTTACGTAAAAGTGTTAAAGAATTTTAATTCACTACTACAATCGTTACCATGTATGCTTAAAGGTTCAATTATTGCTTCTTCTCTGAAATCTAGGAATACGAAATTAATATGTTTCGTAATTGGACCCTTCTTGATGATTTGAAATAGAATGATCTCTATGAGCAAGAACGCAAGGCCAAACTTTTCCTTCAGGCATTCGTAGGCTACGTTAACTCACAAAGGAGTGAATATAGCTGTGGTTAAAACTGTATTAATTTATTTAAAAAAATGTGTATTTATAGACTAAACTAGGTCTACGACTGCAAACGTAATAGTGCAATTCTGAGTTGCCAATTCAGCACGACCAGTAACATTACGTATATTAAAAGTATCAGCTGTATCATAACCTACACTGTTGAAACTAGACCGTTGACCAACAATAAATGATATTACAAAACGTAACTACTTGTGATACATACTGCATCGCCAAATACAAAAAAAAATACATGTTCAAGCAGAGTTTAAACACTTCCACTACATTATCTAACTGCCAAAACATTTTTTACTGCATTTCAATACTATGATAAACACAGTTCATCTATTTCTCTAGAGTAACCTAATCAATAGTTTGGTAGCGGATACATGGTTACGTATAGCGTCAATAAATCACCTCGCGAAAGGCCTGCAATAGGCAGGCGATTATAAAAATTAAAAGTTTCAGATCGACACGCTGTGCAGCCTAAATCAGCGGAGAACTAATTTTGGATATTACGCTACGCGCAACTGTCTAGTGTCGCAAAGTGAGTAATTAGCGTCGCAACCGACAAATTGCGTTCGCAAATTGAGTGTAAAAAGCACACAATGTAAAACTCATAACTCGACGATCTTAGGCCTCTGTAAATTGCAGAAAATCCTTGCAAAAACAGCAGGTAGCTACTCAACCCTTTTGGGCAAAAAATGCTGTTTGTTCAAAATTCGAGGTAAGCCCATTAAGGGCCGCAAATAAAACTCTGGAGTGACGCAAGGTCATAAGGACCATAAAACAATTCCTAATTTTCGGCACAAAAACGAAGCACAAAGGTTAATCTCACTTAAAAAAACGCAGGGTTCACTAGGCCACCAAAAGAAGCAATAAACAACCCTCCACTTACGCAACTAGGGAGGCTAGGGAAGCTCATTCAGATCTCAGTAAACTCAGTTGGTTTACAACCTCCGGCACTCCGCATCTAGAAGTAGTGTGGCACTTATGGAACTCACGTCACTGTTAATCCGTTTGTCAGAATGGCCTGTCGAAATATCAGCGTTAACAGCACATTAAGTTGTTTTATTCGCACACTTTTTATGTGTGTTTGTACACCAAGAATGTTTTTCTTGCAACCATTGTTTAATATTTGTCCCCATTTTTCTTCTTTTTCGGTGAAGATTGTGTATAGTTATTGGCTTATAATCAGAGAAAACTTTGTATAAGTACTGTTATTTGATAGTTGATCGAAAAAAAATAAAGAAATTACATATAACGTAACACAACATTTTCTTTAGTATTATTAGTTTTGTAGCAGAAGCATTACGACGTGTAGGGTTCATGAATCGTCCCGCAAAAGTTGCACAGGCCATCGTAAATAGTAAAAACTTCATAACGGTAACCTATGCAGACTAAATCGAGGGGAACTAATTTCTAATGTTACACTACGCGCAACTAAGTAGCTAGCGTCGTAGACTGAGTGCTTAGCGTCGCGATTGACCAACTACATCCGTTAGAGTAAAATGCACGCAACTTAAAACTCTGATCTCGGCAACACTGCGCCAACTGCGAACTGCAGGAGATTCGAGACCAAACAGGAGGTAGTCGGGTAATAAAACCCTCATGTGGTAGATGTTGTTTGAACGATAGTGACGTAACAGTTTGATGAAGAGACATTTTGATGCCCTAGTTTAGAAACGAGGCAGAATCGTTAAATTGCACATTTTAGAAAGGCCAACGGCAAGCCATCAACCACGGAAGCGCCATCATTTGATTCCATAGAATCACCCCGTTCAGCTCATACAATCTAGTTTATTTCAGTAATTCGGTTTATGACTCTGCAAGTCGTCTGGCTTGTTTGAAACCGCGCATATAGGCAATTTTTCTTATATAAGTAAATGGTTGTTGTTTTCCATAAAGTGCTAGAATTATCATCAACACCCGTGGAAAAGTACACCCAAACCTATATCTTAGTTTTAATTTGTAAGTGTATTACTCTTCCATTCTTTCTTCTATTATAGGCCACTGGTCTGTTTTTAATCACAAAGTGGTTCTATGAGCTTCCTATTTCTTGAAGTTTTGCTGCAGTTCTTTCATTTCTTCCACATGTGCCAATTTCTGTGTAGTTAGTCTAGTTTGATATGAAGTTACATCTGATATTCCTTGATTTATTTTTGGTGTATGTTCGCATTTTTGTCTTTTGTACGAAATTAGAATCATTTTGCCCTTTACCAAATAAGTTTAACAACTGCAACTGCCCTCTGTATCTTATACGATATTTTTGAAGAACCTAAAATTTATTTTTAGCTTAGTAGTGGTCAACTGGTCAGCCTCGTAAACCTAAGCATACCTCATTCACCATATTATTCCTGTAAATAACACCTTGGATTGTTAATAGAAGAGTGTCAAGCCACTGATGTTTTTTTTATTTATTTAGTTTGTTTAAGCTGTGGCAACATTGCTGAAGCACTAAGATTGCGCCACAGCGTATTTTAGGAATGACACTTCAATGATGTTTTACCCATCTAGATTGTATTTTTTTTACCATTCGATAGTTGCTGTTTCTCAGCTTTACTGCTGGATAAAGTAGAAATTTTAAGGATTTTAAAGACGTCCATCAATTAATCTAGATGTGTATTTCGACGAGTCTAGACAACTAACGTGGCGAATTTGTTGCAAATACAGGTTAACGAGAGGTTCTAGCAGGTAGTAATTTCCTTGCGAACTCAGCCACCGAATAGTTGCAGTTACATGAAATAATCTCTGAAACCTATCTGACGCGTTCCACTATTCACGCTGTTTATATGGACATTTCGCTACAAATAAACACCATGAACTTAAAATAATAATGCAGATTTTATTGTTTTGCATTACATAAAAGCAAATATAATTTAATAACCTTTCTTAATTGTGATTACGCAAATAATGAAATGAGTAACTCATATTTTCATGTAACTCTAGGCTATTTCGTAACTTTTTAAGACAGTTCAGAATCGCATCATTATCTATTTGGTTTGTTAGTTAATGATTGTTTCGTTTTTACACAAATAAATTATTATTACCGCTAATGACCAGTCTAGTAGAACTAGTATGGAAGTAGAGGTGTTACTGCGTGGTGTCGAAATGTCCTTGTCGAAATTATGAAATATTAATTCAAGGAAAGTAAACCTTTGATGAAAGCTTAATCTATTGTCTTGCCAAATATTTTATGAAATGAGAGCAAACAAAATAAATCACCTCTGCTTTAAATGGCGAACTGATTATACATTCACTGAAACCTCTCCTCATAATTTAAGTAAAAACTGATGTGGTTGGAGCATACTGCATGTCGAAAATGAAACTGGACCTAGAATGGAACCCCGCGGTATACTTATTAATACAATTTTCTATAACATAGTTGTGTGCATTGTATATTACACTATTTGTCATTACTACAAAATCTGTATATATGTATAAATATATGTCTGTAATTTGATCGTCCTGCACACCGACGTTAAAGAAATTGCGTATTGTGGAAATAGGTCACATTTTAATCTTGAAAAATAATTTTAGAATTACAAGGATACATGATTTCCAACAATAAACATTAAATTACATACACTAGACAACTTTCCACACAATCAATCACCAGAAAGAAGTTCAAATTATGTCATCAAAGGATGCGCTGCGGTAATTTAACATGTCCCGCGTTAATCTCAGCGGCCATAAATCTGCGAAGCCTCGGGCCGTGTTTGTTTTACTCATAGGTGTGCCTGTAATTGTCCGAAGTGACTGAATAGAAATATTTTCCCACGAAAATAAAACTCCGGCTAATCGCGAAGGCTTCAGGTGCACCCCTCGTCCCGGCCAGGCTTTCAATTAAATTCGTGATTGTGAGCAGATACGTTCGCAAAATGATTTTAAAAATCGTGCTTGACCTAGAGACACTTATGTCACGTACAGCTCTTAATACGTCCAAGGCTGAGCTTAATTACACCCACTTGGTGCGTTTCCCCTTTCACGCCCAGCGATTTTTGTAAAGTTCGCTGGGATAACTGGAATGTCCAGTTAAACGTTTGTTTATTTGATTTAATAAAAATAACACTGAGACAGTTATGGTTAATTTTTTATTACGTTATTATATTACATGTAGTCTTGGCCCCAATGAAAACTGGATTCTGTACAAATATCATACATTTTTATATCTTTCACTTTTGAATGAAAGCCTCCCCCTTTTCCTTACGCTTTTCTTTTCCTGGACTCTTTGCTACGATTTTGTCAAGTTATTTATAATGTCGTTAGCCCACTTCTTTTGTAATTTTGCCACGCATTTACTTGTCGTCTTAGTGTCTAGTTTTTATGGCATCTGTTCGGTGTTTATTAGATTATCTAGCAACGTGGCCGATTTGGTAGTTTACCAGTAGGTTACTATTTCCTTTTTTATATATTATTGAAGAGTATTTCAATGTTTTCAACAGGCCAGTTTCTTCTTTTTCAATCATTCGACCGGTGTCTTTCTCTTCTTTTTTTCTTATTTCTGTGCCTTGTGCGTAATCGGATTAGGTTTTCATATTGGCCACTAGCATTTTATCGACGGCTGAAGAGAGCATTAGGGTGAAAGATTGAATCACTAACGTAGATCTTTCAGGCGATGAAGGTCATACAATGTACGTTAGCTTTCTAGGTTTGAGTGTGGTGACAATCTTTTTATTTTTCGCTATCTGTAACGTCTTCGTTGCAAGCACGCTCCATCTATTACCTTAGTTGCTGTACTTGGTTTCATATTAATAGTTTGTCTTTCCAGGTTTTTTCTTCTTTCAATTAACTTCTGCTTTTATCTCTTTATATTAGTTTCACTTCTTGCCCTTATCAACCGATCGCTTACACGTTTGCAATATTTTGAATTTTGCAAACTCTTACTTTCAAGGCGCCCTGAATGACAGCTCACTATTTTATTTTCGATTGATATAGAATAAGAACAACATAAGTAACATACGTCTATTGGTCTATGTATTACAAATTGAAATTTCTTTAAAATAAAACTCATTATACAAATTACGTACATAAAATAAAAACAAACCTCTTCGGGTTGCTAGATGCTTCTCGAATGCCGGCGAAAGTAGGCAGCCAAACCAACGTCTTAAAAATTGGCGGTGCTGCGATTGAAGGCTTGCGGTTTTCAGGGGTTGTTGCTGTAACTAATCAAGTTGAGCAATTAAGTTGCTGCGTAAATAAATAACGCTGATGCTCGTAAGTGTAAATTGTTTGCATATCACGTTAGTGCTTTGGCTTGTATCTGGCCAACTACGCAGCCGGTGGGTTTCCGGGAAATTCGGACGGAAGAGCTGTGAAGGCTTCCCCTTAGCAAGAAGGGAAGCTATCCATAAAATAATTTGAGTGTTTGCTTATTTATAGCGCCGGTGACAAGCCAAGGTTTCTCTTTGCATTGACTACGGGTGGCTAAAGTAGGAGATCGTATTCAGTTATAAAGCCGCTTAGAGATTTAGACTGGCATACCAGGTGCTTTTTACTCAACGATAGAGATAACGGGATCCCCATAAAGGGGTGTGGCTGCGTGGGAGCTTTGGAGTGAACCACACTTGTTTTTTCGCTTTCCAGGAGGCGGCGGAGCTTAATGAGCGGGTCAGTACTTCAGGAAAATCTCATCGCCGATTAGCGGATAGGTGTACTTAGACTGGTCAGGTTTCTAAGGGCCGTGATTTGCTCGGCTGGATCGAACGAGACGCACTTAGTTGTTCTTGCTGCAGACCTTGGAGATGGAGCCCTTCCTAGGGGTTAGGCCGGCCTCAACTTGTTTTTACGGGCTAAGTATCTCGCTTTTATACATTTCTGGAGCTATCTTCTAGTGCAGTATTTTGCAAAGACATACATAGGTGCGTACGCTCCCAGCGGAGCGATTTGCATTTATCGGAATTTTCTTTGCCCTGGAGGTCAAGCCCAAATGTAAATGAAGTTGGCGACGTGCAAATTCCAGTGCCCTAACTGCATTTTAAATTTAATTTTTGCGATGATAACGTCATACGTTAATTTTTATAGTACTGTTACCTCCTTCATGCTTCATCTTCAGTTTCTAATTTCTAGATAATCATATACTAAATTCTCCTATTCAAAGAAGGAGAATCATGCTTTGTAGAATTTCAAAGCGTTTCAGTTAATATTTTTAAGTTCTTTTGCTAGTATTATTTTTTCTTCGTGGTTTAGGATGTTTATATTGTACCGGGTGGGCATAAATAGCTGTGATCCCGATATTCATGGAATTAACTACTTATAAATGTTGGTTAGCATTATATTTCAGTTATAATAATGTAATTATAAAGGAATGTCAGTTGTGATGACATGAATGACATTTGATATTTAAATTAGATGGTTGAATTAATCATTTTTTAAAGCGTTGCTCATTCCAAAAGTAAAGCGATCACAAACATTTATGTCCATCCTATCTGTTTTGAGCAAAGATATACTTCAGTATTTGTAACACTCGTTTCGTGAAAATAATTCGGCGCGTTTTAATCGTTATTTTCAGTCGTTGTTTCTTAGCATTCTTCTGTTCTATATAACTTCAGTATGAGATTGTAAGACAACATTAATCGAAAGAGTGCTAAATAGTGTAGTATTGACTACACGCGAGAATACAAAATTGTCTTTCCAGACTGTTAAAAAATGCAACGAAGAAGATACGAAAAGTTGCAAAGCAAGACATTTTATTTTTATATGTTCAGATGTTGTTTATAAGATTGGGAAGTGTCAGCAATTTACAGCATTTTCTATTTTAACAATTTTTTTTTCTGAAACACAGTTTGTAAGATGGTGACCGGGAAAAGCACCTAATGGCGCATTCATGTGCCAAATATGGGCTGGTAGAGTAGTTTGAAGTTCCATTGCTTATATGTTGACAAACTATTTGCTTATATAGAAAAAATGAGAAAGCAATACGCCACCACGGTAGATTAAGATTACAGCCATTTATGGCCCATGTCTTTAATTAAAATAACTTTTAAACTAATTTCTTTAACATGACCATGTACCTTGTTATGTTTCAGCACCAATAATCACCACAATCGCCAAGAGTCTTCCCGACAGGTTATTCATAGTATATTTTAAGAAAAACCGTTTACAAAAATTTCGGGCTGTTTATAAACATTTGTATTGGTGCACCCACATAATCAAGTTCTGAGCCATTTTTTTGAAATTCCAACGTAACATAAAAAATATCTATAGCTAAAAATTATTTATTGATGTCTTCAAACTGGAATTCCAGCGATGACAGTTCTAAAAGGAGCAGCTTCCAAATTTGAATCAGCCCGTGGCTGAAATTATGTGGCCGAGGCATTGGCATTTTAATGCCAGTCATACAGCTATGGGCGGATGATTTCCGCTTTCTGAATTTCTCCTGGGCTTAACCAGCTGAAACTATAGTATTAGATAAAGTCTGCTACACAGGTTAATTTATGGACATCCGTCCTGGTACCGTTGGCGGCCTTGCCGGAAAGTTCAGGGTGACGTATTTTTAGTGCCGTTGCGGCTGAAAAGCGACATTCTACATTGACGTCTCGGGAAATAAATAGATTAGCGAATGGTGCAGTTGACTCGTGCGTTGATTTTCTGAGCAATAGTTTAAATAGTCGTCAAAGATTGTACTTTTCCTACTCTATGCTATATATTCATTTTTGAACTGAATTTAATTGAATTAGTACATCATAGATTATTTATTTATGCATTTATTTCCATATACACTTTGTTAAGCCTTGTTACATAGAAACCATTATAATAAACTAAGGGGTGTTTATTTGAATTTGTGGTCTAGTTAACTTTGGAATTAATGAAATAATATCGTGCATTACATTATATGGTTGGACACATAACCCCATATTTAATTCAATAATTGCTTCAAATAATACACAAGTTAATGTTAATGGAAAGCTATTAGTCTTATTATAACAAGTAAGTTACTTTAAAAAACATTTGCTAGTTGATATTGCTAATAAAACAGGTTACAAAAATCAGCTACGTGTTATGACAGTGTTAAGTGAGTTAGTGGCTTTTAATGGATAAATTATTCTTCTGCATTTATGAGCTAAAATAGTACACCCGTTTCTCCCAAGATACTGACCTTGTTATCTTAAACTTGATGATTTCTTGTGTAGAAGCCGTCAGCACTATTTTATTAGAGGCGTATATAACGTGTATCAAATACATATTTTCATCATTTTATACTAATGTTTCAATGTTGATAATATTTACGCATTATTTGTTGTGTCATCCCTAACCCCCAAGTCTTCTTCTTCTTCATCTTCTTCCTGTTAATATTTTCATTGGGTTGTTAATTTAAGAGTATTTCATATTACGTATGCATATCCAATTCCTAATTGTTTTTGTTAAATCTATTTCGATTGTTAATGTTATGAATCTTGAACTAAAAACAAAAATTTTTGTTTAATGCACTAATCACGTTTTTCTCTTAGTTTTATTTCGTTGATAAAATTAGTTTTTTTTCCTCTTCCAGGCAATTTTTGCATACTTCCCATTTCAGCATACCTTTTAATAACTCTTGGAATGGTTCACACCGATATGTTTAATTGATTGGCTGTTTGTTTATTACTGCGTCCTTTGTTGTGCACATATTTGTACTAAACTGCATTTCTGGTTTGTCCTTGATTCGATAACATTGTCACAAATAGTGCCATTTGAGCAAATTGCTTTTTTACTTCTTGTTTTCGAGCATATAGCACGTCTACTATTCTTTTCTGGCTATTTTAAGTTTGTATAACCATTTTGGAATTTGAGTTACAATGCAAGACATTTTTTTCTGGAACAAGCTTTAATATGTAACTGTCTTTAATGTTTATTTGTTAATAGGTCAGTCGACTTATTATTTCGTGATTGTCACCTATGACTTGTAACAGTAGACGTGTTACTTTAAATTTGAACCAGACATCTTGTACGCTTTAACATTTGAGTAATTATTTGCCCTGCTTGTCGGGTTAGCTAATTAAGTGTATACACGGAACCCTCTTAATCATCCAGTCGTCGTTGAGAAGCGTCCATATCTGCCAAAAACAGAAGACTGGTCTCCCCTGCAGTGTTCTCGGGCTAATACTAACTTCAAACAATTCACAAGAAGAACCTATTTGTTTAAAGATTGTCACATTGCTGGTGTGTCAATCAAGCGTATATGGGCTGTTATTATAGGAGTTTGACATCGCTGTTATTTCCCATATATTTAGGCACGTCCTCTCTATATTTTTCTTGTCACTATGTATTGGTGGGCAAAACTGTTACACCACTATTGTGTTTTTATGTATATGTTCTTATTAACCTTCTTCCTATTAATACGTCTGTTGGGTTGCTAATTTAAAAGTATTGCGCCACTAGTGTCTATCTCAAGCACTTATGCATATCTTTTTCTCTTTCTTCGTCATCTATTCTTTCTTAATATTCTTTCGATTGTGTATCTCAAGAATAACACTTCAACGATGTCTTCTTTATCTAGTATTTAAGTCTCTTTATTTACTTTATCTTCATCAGTGTTGTTATAGACTCTTAACCAAATTAATTTTAGTATCCTTAAGAGCTTCATTACCGCACTCTTTTTGTATAAAGAAATACATTGAACCAGAATTTATTGAGGAAGATAAAATATTGAACAATATAGTTTGCTTATGGCACTTAACGAGACTCGTTTGATTGCCTCAAAACTCGGCTCACCGTCTCGTTTCTGGCAATCAAACTCGTGTGGTTAAGATGCTCATAACCAAACTTGTATCGTTAATATCTATTGCGTCCGTACTGAGGCTATTACGATATTCGTTTGCGTATCGTAATAGACACAAAGCGATTCTATAATAAAAATACTAAAAACAGAGCAATTTTTGTTTAAAATCGGGGCAAAGTAGATAAAATACTGTATGATACTTCGTTTATAAGGCATTTTGTCGCACTTACTTCTTAAGGGCACTCCTCGCTTCGCTCTTCGTACCCTAAACCCGTGCGTGCTAAAAAATGCTTCTTATAAAACTCGTATCATAATATACTATTAATTGTTTTTTGTTGATGTGCTTATTGACTTAATATTTTGAAATTGTCATATCTCTAGTGTCTCCTTCCAGTACTTATAAATATCGCATTCTTTGTCTCCTCTCTGTGAATATATCTATCGACCTATTATTCCATCAGTAACAAACGACTTCCGGGATTGGACCGTGTCATTATTAAGGTCGAAGAACTCAACGTTTCGCCCACTTTCGTAAGGGGCTTCATCAGGAAGAAACGCAAAAGAGCACGGTAACTCAATGTGTAAACCACGCCAGGGGCGAAGTTCTTCTAACGATCGGAATGAGAAAGGCGAGAATTTATAGGCAAATGCATCGCGGTTCAGCAAATGCCGTCGCGTTTTGGTGGCGGTGGGGGGGGGGCTTAGAAATGAGCACTTTCCACATAGAAGGAAGGGAAAAGCCTTCGTCCCGATTGAGATTGTTAGGATGTTTGTAAATCTCCCTAGCTTTGCGAATCTTTCTGCTAAAGAAGAATGGGGATTGGCAGATAATTGAAGTTTCATCAAAAAGGATTTTATGGCCAGTATCGCGTTGGTGTTCGGCGATGGCTGATGATTTAACGAGACCGGATTTGAGACAGCGCTGGTGATCAGAGATGCGAGTTGTCACTGAACGACCAGTTTCACCAAGAGCAAGGGACTCTATAAACACCTTTGGATGACATAGTGTTTGATTTATCTTAAGGTGAAGGAGGAAGAACCGTTGCAAAAGAGTTTCGCCTCTGGCGTGGTTTATACGTTGAGTTACAGGGCTCTTTCGCTTTTCCCCCTGATGAAGCTCCTTACGATAGTGGGTGAAACGTTGAGTTCTTCGACCTCAATAATGACACAGTCCAATCTCGGAAGTCGTTTGTTACTTAGTGGCAATGGCCGTGAAAGCCTCCGAAATTATTATTCCAACAGTTTCAGATCCCCGTTTTATATCCCATATATTTGTGCACATTTTCTTCTTCACTTTTTTGCAGTTGTTATGTTTATTGATGGTTGATCATGAGCGTTGCGTCACTCATGTGTATTACATATACTTATATATACCTTATTTCAACTTTTATTGCTACTTATACAATACGGATTAAGTATCGAGGTCGGTTTTGACTCGATTCGCCATCTTGTTTTTGGGTTTTTGAACGCCCCAAGACCAACTTATCAATACCGCCGCCGATGAAAGGAACGCCTTCTTCATCTTCTTCTAGTTAATATTTCTATTTGTGCCTTTTCGTTGTACATCTGTTTCTGTTTGCCCTCTCTTTACTTCCCTCGTCTGAAAGACGAAGGAAGTATTGTAATCGCGAAAAAAATCACCTTCCGAGATTTCTCCAGATCTTCACATTTCAAGGTCGCTAGAAGATGAAAACCAGGTTTTCTCGGTTTCGTCTGTCTGTCTATCTGTCTGTCTGTCTGTCTGTCGGTTGACGGTTAACTCAAAAACTGTTTGTAGAAAATTTCAGACAAATGTGTACAGGGTGAGCATTTTAAAAAAAATAAAATTTTGTTTAATTTTGATTTAACTTAGTATTAGATTCAAGTAATAATTTGTGCATATCGCAGGCTTTATTCTTGCTAAAAATGGAACCCGAAAGATGCAGAATAAATGCTGTACGATAGAAAAAGGAACAACGAATTAATGCGGAACGTTAAATAGAGCTGGAACGCAGGAATTGGAAAGGGCGCCGTAGCTCTGGAAGCGAAAGCATAAACTACCTCCAAACAAAGAAATCGAATGGGCCGCCTCGTTCGCAAGCCCTGAATTCGAGTCGCATCACCCGTATAATTTTTATTTTTGGTTTAACTGAGATACAGGAAAGTAACACTTTACTTTTGGCGAGAATCTAACATATACAGCGTAAGTGCTTTTTCTGCTTTACAGCGTAAGAGGTGTCAACGGAAAGAGGTCCTATTTAAACCAACCGGGACGCACGTAGTTACGTACTGCTCCGTAGTGCAGCTAGAAATAGCCCATTCTCCTTGCAAAGCATTGGGATTGCATATGCACCACCGGTAAAGTTTTTTTTTAATATGAAAATGTATTTAATTTATTAGAAAAGTGAAGATATTGTTATTCCTAACTTAATTTGTTTTTTAAAATTATTTCGTGTTACAATGTCGACGAGGGAAGTTCTGGGTAAAGCCTTTTACAGATGTTTTAGTTTACCTCTATTAATGTGTATTCTGTATTAGCTTGTTATATCAAATATGTTACAAACCCTTTGGATTTATATCTTTAATTATTGAAACTTCTAATCGTATTAATACTATTACTAAGCGCCCTATAGACTTAATATATTGGTAAATATATTTTTCTTGTAAATGTTTCCTCACAGCTTTCAAAAATAGCATTAAGTTTGTGCTGTTAACCATAAATTTTGTTCTTCATTTTAATAATTTGCCCTTTTTAGTTTTATTGGGTGTCTGGGCAGTCGATATTTATATCTTTTCGACACAAGGAAATTATATAATAATACTAACTGTTCCCCAAATCGTTAATATGTTATATTTCTACCTGCTTATTATTGCTAATTTAAACATAAACCGCAACCATTTTTATAATTTTGAAATCGAATAACTCCTTTTTAGCACCTTTTGTTAATTAAAACTGTATTCAGCTCCGAATATTTCCTGTCCCCTCAATTTGCTCATTATATAAAAGGAATTTTTCTCATTTACTATTCAGCGAATCGAGAGCAGATATTGTGCAAAATTTCCGATTCGCGGCGAATTTTACATATTACCGATACAGCAAATCTGTCGGAAATAATCACCGTTTATGTGCATATAAGGCAGCAGCAATTAATTTGCCGTTTCCTTATGCTTACCTGTAGTTTAATTTAAATCACCTGATCGGACAGGCGGTACACACATTCGTTGCTCGTGCAAGTACCAAGCACCGCAATTACAGTGAACTGATATTAAGAGAACGTTCACTTTCTTTGTAGGGCAACTAAATCAAACTTATCGACCTTTGGTTGCGGAATGGCCCAAACGGGAGCTTACTGGAAATTCGGGTTCACAATGCAACCTTTCTATATCAAAGTTGCCCAAGCAATTGTCCAGTCGCGAAAGTGCGACAGATGGCAGCCCTGAAAATGTTATTAATTGTTTTGTGCTATGTTTCGTAACGCAATAATCTGTTGTCAATCTGGTGCGATAACGCTTGTCTACACCTATTTTAATAGGCTCTAGTCTGAAAAGACAATTGACTCAATTCAATTCAATAACTTGCTCGCTAATTTGTTTGCTGAATGGCATTCGTTTTTTCAGATATACAATTCTCTTATCCATTCACCATTCTTAATGATTTAGGGTTCCGTTTGAGCAAATTTGATAAAATAAATAGTTATTTATTTTACAAAAACTTGTAAATAAATCACGCACATTATTTTCTAATAGAGGTGTTGCGTAAATGTACAGAAAATTTCTAATTTGTAGCTTATTATTGTTTAATACGTAGTATGTCAGTCTCCTCTGAGTTTATTCTGAGCAAAGGTGGTAATTTTTTAACTCATGATGATGTTGCATCTCATATTTTTCAGTAATTAATAACTTGTAAATAGGTCTCATAGCTACTATTATTGCATTGGACTACTGGATTTCATTCTTACGACTTTTCCCCGGCATATAATTTGTGATTTTTGGATTTGGTAGCGGAATAAATGACAAAAAAGTTTTGTAGTTTTCTGGATTTTCTATTTAACCGCAAATTCCTGGTCGCCAAATCTGTCAGTATCAGCTATTTTATTTATCATTTTTAGTATATATTTATTTAGATTCTTCATATATTATACATTTCCACTGTTGATTTGATTTACTTGTTGATACCAACATTTTGCCAAAATAATACTCAAACAATCGCGACTGCATGGGTACATTCGAGGGCTGGCCAGCTACAGTGTCGACGAGATGGGTTCTTTATAATATCTTAATGTTATCAATCATGCAAAAGGACGCAGTCAGAAACGAGAAAAGCTCAAACCACATCATAATAATCTGAAATGCATAGAAAAATGACAGCTAGGTTATAAATAAGTTTTCAGTAACTAAAACACACATACCGATAGTTAAATGTCAACAATACATTATTAAATGCAAATAGTTTTAATAAAATCAAACGTTACTAGCCAGCATCATCACGAATAATCAGTGTTGAAGCTAGTATAGAGCAAGCAAAACTCGAGGTGGGAGGGCAGAAAGACCTCCAGGTGGGATTGTGTTGGCCCAATGCACAAACGCGTAACGTTAGACAACAAGAATTAAAATTGACAAAAGCAATTAAAGATCGAGATGGATTTTAAGAACCACAGTTGAGAAATGGTAGCACTCAGCACAAGCAAAGGAAGTTCGCAATAAAACAGGACTAGTTATGTGACGTACAAATTTTCAACAATGTAGACAGCAGCCAGCAGCGACCTTCCACAAGAATAAAGCGCGACGCAACAGAGCCGGTAGCTCCAGGACAAAGACCATGTGCATGTGATCTCGAAAGCAGAGTTACAAAATTTCAGAAAGGCTACAGGTGTTCTATTCTGTTCCCTGAAGCAGAATAGAACAGCTGAAAAATATCAGAAGCATAAAATACAAGCGCCGCTACCACAAAAGAGTGAGAATAAACTACCAAAAAACTTACCTCAAATGTCGAATGTGGGCTGCTAAGAGATACATATTTGCGCTTCAAGTATCGGGAGCGAAAAGTGCAACGAACACACGGTCAAACCGAGAAGTGCGGCGCGAAAACTTAAAACAATTATCAAGGTAACAATATATGGAAATAAGTAGCGTTTTTCCAGTAACATTCTATAGTTGTCTTGATTTACCTATTTATGATAAATTCGACCTCCCACCCGACGTCCTAGTGACATATAAGGGTCAACCAAAGAAGAAGAAGATAAATGCGCATATGCGAACTTGCCAATCGTTAATTTATTAGAGTTTATTGTCATACCTGGGTGAGCACATTTGGCCCTTGTAGTTACTGTGTAATTTCAGCTCATCATTTCAGCCTTTATAACTTCTACTTTGTAAGCTTTTCAATTATACTAGATTAGTTATCCGTGGAATTTTCACAGTTGTGACAGTTGATAAGCAGTCTTAATACGAAACTGACAAAAGTAAAAGACTCACAAGTTGATCCCAATTTACGTAGCAAGAAATAATTTATTCCAAAACGTGCTCACTCAGAGATAGTATTGGGTCCTAACTGATTCGTAAGAAAATTATTTTCAAATTTCCACGTGTACTGTGACATAAATTGTTAAATGTAATAGCATGTACAATATACGAGTCGTAAAAATTACAATTGCGCGAGTGCTCCATCTTTTAGTACTACACTTGTTGTCAATACGTTTTATAACACACTCGATCAATTAACTGTTAGCTAATTGCCAACTAGGCCAAAAACGTTTCGCAATTCGGATTTGGGTCATACTTTATGGCATGGAACAATACGTGTTGAGCAGTGTCCGAGCCCTCACCGCAGTGGCATGCGTCGTCTGTAGCCTCCCAATCTGTACCAGATATGAGGGCATCAATCTTTGGATCAATTCACAAAGTACTTTTTGAAAAGCGTTGCTTACAGGATTAATAAGTTTTATTTAAGAATATTTTTGTCAGTTTTTGCTGCAGCTCCGTGTAGTGTGCATAGAAAAATCCAGATCTACAAAAGCATGGTGCTCCAACTTTACTAGACGATTAATTAAACTAGAAATCAGTGGCAGCACACACATACGTGCGTGTATTGCCAAAAACGTCGTGCCTAAAAGCCTCGGCTTCTATTCTAATTCGCTGAGCGTGTAAATTGAATCGTGATGCAGACTTAGGAAACGTACAAGAGATACGATGAGGTCAGATGTAACTGTGTCAGGTTCTTCCATAGGAAACGGGCGTTCGCGGAGCAACCTCTAGCGCCGTCTGTCAATTAAAGTAAAATCCAATGACATATTCGAAAAGCACTGCGGTAGAAACGGGTTGTGAATGAGTGAAGCTGAGTTTTACCGTATTCGTAACCTAGAATCGTGCATGCAGGAAATTTCAGTGCAGAAATGGAAAATTGTTGTTATTAGGAGGCTGATGATCCGTAATAACAAGCATCTTTAGCGGAACGTCTTGCAAATCTACCTTTAATGAGACCAAGGTTTTTTTAGATTGATAAAATAATATTCTTATACTGCGAGGGAACTGAGCAAATCTCCAAAGTAAATTAAATCCTGCGATGCAATCACGGCCTGTTAGAAGTGGGATTCTTAGGTTTCATGTCTAACCAAGCGTTGAAATATCAAGTTATGGAAACGCTAGTTGAATTACATCCAGCCTCTGGTGCGTAATAAAGAGTTAATTGCTTAACAATTACGATCGATTACCTAAGCAAACTGCTTCATTTCAAACTTGAATGCCTGATTTCTGGCAGTATAGGAGAGCCACACTGAAAATATTTAGAAACTATTAGTAAAAGGTCATTTTAAGAAATATCAGAATTGCTATTCAAATTCATTCATTTATTTCACCCCTTATATATTCTACAATTTTCTATTCTATAGCGGCTTTTCCACTTCTCTTGAAATGCTTCAGATGTGTTTTTATAATATCAGTCTGAAATAGATAATTATTGCAACAACCACCTAGTTAGAACCCTTTTGATGAAATTAGAGATAATTGTTCTTATGCAAATCTTGCTTTTGGAAAACAAAATGGTAATTATCTAACTATACATGCAAAAGATTTTCAATTTACGAAAGAAATTTGATCAGGAAGACCCTATTTTTAATCGAAGACATCACTTGAAAGCAATGTGAATTGACATAATGCTGGTACAGTTTTGTTCATATTTCCATACACATTTGCATGGCTTTTAGCAGTATCTCTAATTGAATTGCAAATATGCAAAATATTGCCATTTGAATCCTTTTATTGCTCCAATCGGATTAGAAGGCAAGGTTGATGATGCAAATACAGCTTTATTTTGTATTTAAATCGCAGTTTTACCATTTGTTACTTTCTGATTTGATGTGACTTTTTATTGTTTTTCACAAGATAAAAGTTAAATGTAAAGCCAAACTTAAAATGCCACTTCATTTTTGTAAAAGCAAGGAAACGTAAGTCGACGTAATGGTTTGGAGAGGAAGGCGGGCCGCTGAAGTGGAAACAACCTTGCACCACTCGTTCACATGATTATATTGTGTAAACTGTCAATCATTACCAGCTGCGAACTAATAGGTGTTAGCGCTACCTCCTCCTGTTGTACACACGGCTGAGAAATGAAAATTATGCTCCAAGAAATTCAGTTTCTGTGTGAGTGCTGCACTGACCTTACATTTTTATATTTATTTGTAAATTGCCTTCCATTTCTAGTTGTACCTCTGACGTGCAATTAATTGCAGACTAAAACAAATGGTTGAGAAATAAAATCTCGTCGAACTTGTTTTGTAAAAATTTCAGTTTCATAAATGAGATATTTAATGTGTCTCCACAAATAAAAGTCAATAGATCTAGCCTCTTTCAATCCAGCGCTCATGATAAGTAGTGTTAAGAAATGCTCTAGCTAGCAGACTGAAATACGCTGGCGCTCCGTCATGCATGAAGCACTACCGAATGTGCAATCGCAAATCTTCCAGAAGTGCAGATAAATAACTCTTCTAACAAATTTCGTTTATTCAGCTAGTGGCGGTGGCAGCAAGAAAAGGACCAGTTAAGTAACGATATCAGCCCAACGTTTCAAGAAAATTGTTGCTAATGTCGTGTTTGATTATTTTCATGTAGATTTTCTGGTGCCACTGATGGTTTTTGTGAAAATTCACCAGAGAGATTCCCACAGCTGATAGTCGACGCACCAGCAGAATTCTCAGCAGTGCTGGAGCCTTCTGTATCAGAGTTTTGTCTCCTTTCAAGCTACAGAATCGCTTTTCCTTCCTTGTCGGAATTGTGACGCTGCACTGAATTTTGTTAGTAATGCATGTTGGATTGTGACCAGCCTAATAAGTTTTGTTAGTAACAGCTTGTAATTCTGTGACGTCGCCGTTAGGGTCATTTCTCGTACAAATTTTTTTGTGTAGCTTGTAACTTCCATATACATATTTTTTATATAGTGTTTAAATTACTTGGTACAACGACGCACATGATTTTATGAGTACATTAAACGTTAATAGACGAAAAAAGGGTAGGTATACAACTGTCCGATTCCAACTACCTCATCAACGCCTATGTCGTCCTCTTCAGGGATACAGAACGTCCTAGTTACCTTAGGCAAATCATTTTTCCTGGTCCTTCAAACACCATACTCTTTGCATCTTTCTTTTATAGGCCGTTTTTCTTCTGTCGTTGATTATTGTTTTGTTAATTGTCGTAATTCTCTCAGATGTCTTTGTTGTTCTGATATTACTACAGCTGTTGTACTTAGTTAGTTTCTAAGTTTTCATTTTGTCACTTCGTGACTCTTCTTCCTTTCTCTCTTCTGTTTTATCCAAATTCTTTTTCATACATCTGGATTTGGTTGACTGTAATGCTAGCTTCTAGGAGGAACGGGGGGGGGGGGGTAACTGTAAGTATATTGACGAATATAAGCAACGAATAGTAAAATTTTATTTTTAAATTTTTTATCGTTATTTTGCCTTTTCTAGGGAATGATAAATAATCTACCCAACTTCAGGCTGAGGTGAATTTCCGTAACGAACTGCTCATTTTGCTACATGAATTTCTACTTACGGAGACTTGCAAAGTCGTCACCAAGTTCCATTTCAGCTGCTCAATCTGAGCCCGACGGTGTTGGTAGCAGCCTAATATGGGTTCAGTCGCTACCGGAAGTCTATTCTGCTTTAATTACAGTTGACAAAAGCAAATTGTGGCTCTGTCAGTTAAGCATTTTATTCTGCATGATTGATGAAAAATCCTTATCACTCAAGTATTCTAACAGCTTTGCGATTTTAAAAGATCGCGAGTTTAGTCAAGAAAGACTAGTAATATATAAGTTGAAAATAAAGGAATCTGACTATCATAGTTAAAAAAAACAATCAAATTCAGCTCGGGCAGCTTGAAAAAGATTATAGATTGGCACTAAGGCCGTAAATGCTTCGAAACGTGCAAATCACATCGCACTCAAATGAAAACTGTGAACGATACCACAGAATAATACCCTAAATCAGAATGGCCTCTCTGTGTCGGCGCTTTTGATGTCAGCATACTCTATTTTTGTGACCTTGAAATTGTCCGCCATGATCCTAGTGGTGTGCAGAGGCGGTAAATTCAAAATTATGCGCCTAAATTTTAAACTGAACAGAAATAATCCGTACGTCTAAAGTCCAAGCAATTTATATGGAAATGCACATTACACCATGTGCCACTAAAAGATCTTTTCTGTGTACTCATATTAAATTAATATTTTAAAACCACTTGCACAAAAAAACATAACCTTCTTATAAGGGGTCATTGACCGCCACAAGTACACGTGTAAAATATGGAAAACAGCTGACTGCACACCACCAGAACTCGCTCATGCGCAAAGAAAAAACTAGCTGAATTTTAAGCCGACATGCCATTCTGTATTATTCTGTGACGATACCCTGAGCCGACGTTAATTCTCTAGTTGCTAACGGCTCGGCTAACTCTTCAGCTGATATGAAACCAGTGACGGCGGCATCCCTATTTCAAATCGACATAACAAGCCATATATCCGGCATGCTTCGTTAATAGATTATTGGACGACTTTCAGTTTGTGTATATTTTTTTTTATAGTCTTTATGCTATATGTAAGAACAGGTAGTATACTAGACTTAAAAACTTTGGCTTTAGAGAGTCTGCTGTGTTCATTAGTATATAAGGCTAAAATCAGCAAAATGTATTTATTTTTCAATTATACATTTTACACTGTGTAGGTATTCGTTTGCACTATATACTTTCCTAAATCTAACTTGTTCTACTTGCTGGAAAGGGTTTAATTTTCTGCCGACTCTATTTGTAATATTTCATATAAATAACCTATTATATACACAACGTAGTAGACTAATCGGCCTGTAAGCATCTGTTAAACATTTTCAGTAATGTTTCCCTTCAACTTTGATAGATTCCAGTATTATTTCGACTTATTTTCAGACTTTTCTGTTTAGCGTTTCGTTCTTATTTTCTGCAGCCTTCCAAATCCTATATTCAGTTTCTTTATCCTATTATGCTCCAAGCCAAGTTAAGAAAACATAATTTGAAATCTAGTCAGGTATGTTTTGTTAATAGTCAATACGAAAATAGGTAATGGTTAATTTTTAACAGTTTTATAGAATAGATCAGATTTTCTGAAGGATACTTGATAATATAATTGCTAACTATAAATTTAAAACTCGTTACATATAATATGATATAATCTACATTTGTATTCGTGCAATAAACCTCTGATATCTTTAAGGCGGATCTTTAATTTGCGAGAAGATTCCTAGATCATTAGATCACCAAGTTATCTGATTATACGGGTACCAACATTTCCTTGTTTTTAATTAATATTTTATGCTTATAGTTAAAGAGTCATAATTTCTAACTTATCAAATTTTTTGATCACGCTGTATAGTTCTAGTTCATTGCATAACTAGGAAATCTTAATTATATACTATATATATATATCTATATATATACTAGTTCTGTCATGTCTTCACAGTTTCCAAATCACGAATAAGTGGTAAATCAATTGAAAACAACACTAAAGGATATTTAAACTGACTATTTGTAATTGTGAGTTTTGAAGACTTCAGTTTTGTTTTAGTATATATTAGCAATGTAATACCCTATAGATTCACTAATATACATGTTTATGCCGAATACTAAACCTATTGCGTTGCTACAGTTAGATGTCTCCCTATTTTATTCACTATCGACAGATTACGAAAACATTCGTTCATTCATATCGACCCACAGATGCCATTATCTAAATCATTGTGCCTTAGAATGAGTTTAATTGAGTTGCGGCTTTCTAAAACCACTGTCCACCAACACCTTCAGCCCTAGTTGGGAAGCCCCCAAAGAGCAGTTGGGAATTATGGCCAAACTAGCATTAAAAAGTAAGTCATTGTGGCACGCTTAATCTCGAGGTGTCCGGTAGAGCTAATCGTAGGCTGGATGGCTATTCCCGATGTCAAACGTTTTTGTAATGGTACTTGCCGAACTTTTAAGGACTTCCTTAATCTTCTCTATAGATGGAGACGACCATTAGACTCCTGCGAGCATTTAAATAATATAAATGTTAAGTATAATGTGGAAATTACATCTTCAGCCATCACGTAACAGGTTGACCTCCTGACACTGGCCGAGCCGACAAGTTCGAACTTTCTGCAGAATTTCGAAACGGATTGAAGGCTGAGATATATACTTTAAGCATGAACAATGTGCCATAATTTAAAAACATTTTTTTAAATTTTGTTTTGAAGAATATTAACATCTTTGTGAAAAGTTTTGGTGTGGCATCTCTCTGTTGAAGTCATGAAATTATAATTTCTATTTAATGCAGTTCTGGAGAAAGCATGAATGAACAATAAGTTACGCTATGTTACGTTAACAATACATCGTTCAGTTTTTACACCTTTACATAGAACAAACAGCATATGTTATAAAAGCGCATCATCTTCATGCTACTTTTACTCGAGGTCGTTATGAATGCGTTAAACTCCTGTGCGCTTATCGGAGCTGCATTTTCTAATAGACGCAATTAACAGCATTTGGAGTTGGTTATTGCACCCTTTACTTCTTCAACATTCCGAGCATCCATGTTTTCTAATCGTTTTCTTAGGTTAGTGGACTCGAATCCGGTTTTCCTTTCAAATATTTACGAGCGGTCTCGGATTACATTTCGAGCATCGTTTTTTCATTCGTCAGTGGTTGTATAACGATGAATTCGCCAGTTTCTAATAGTGAGTCTTTAAATAACCTACCATATATCGAGTTGGAATAGGATTTGCGTCATGCTTGAATAGTATTCACATCACAATCAAAGTACGCAAATAGTCATCTGAGCGAAAGTGATTCAGGACTCGATATTTCAGGTCATAACCTGGGTTAGCACTGACAATAAAAATAAGGTAAACCATTGAAAAAGGACAGAATAGATTTACAACATTTACCTGCGGATGGTAGGTAGCTGAAATATTGCACTTAATAAAAAAAAGAAGAAAATATAGAGCGGTCAAAGAAGTCAAACTATGCTTGTACCCCAGGTGTACATGACAATCCGGGGAATTTTTACTTACCACCTGCTGATATAAGCCTAGACATGACGTGGAAAGCCTTCCAGCAGACCAAAAACACTCAATGCATAACGGGTCAAAACAAGAAACAGCTAAAACATAAAAACATTTATTACATTATTTAACGCTGCCAAGTTCTACTTACCGAATTTTTTTGGACAAGTTGGAGCATACAGGACAATGAAGCATAAATTGCATGCGATGACATATTTGTTGGTTTATAACTTTAATGGCCCTCAAGAGCCCTATATCTGCTCGAAAAGCGCCCGAAATAACAAGACAAAATGAAAACAAACCCTAAACTATTCGCTGAAGGCAAACTCAATTCTCGACTTCGCAGTTTAAAGGCAACTATGATGGTGAATATTCAACTCATGTACATTAAAAAAATTCCTAAAAATTAGGCACAATATAAAATGAAAAGTATTAATGTGTCCACTGAAAGAAACTTTGAATAAAGAACTGCTTGTTGGCATATTTTATTTTGAAGATTTTGTTATAGCGAACGATATTGACGAAAATGCTATTCACATTATAACAAATTTATACTGCAAGAAGTAAGTGGTACAAGAAGAAAGATAAGAGGGTGAGTTAGGCAACGGTGCTGGTTACTCCCGCAATTATTAACATATTCTATATTCTGAAGCAATAATCGTCAACGTATTTACGCAAAACCATACTTGTAGAATTATCAACGAAAAAATCGAAACAATATACATTATGTAGACGAAGCTGACGAGAAGACCTTGAAGAAACAACAAAATATTGCTTAGTATTGACAGTCAGTATTGCCTAAAAATAAAATTTGAGCATTTGTGCTATATATAAAGCATAACAATTGATCTAATCTGGTAGTAGTAATACGTACAGCAATAGAAATGTTATAAATATTTGGAAACTTGGATTTTACAAAGGAACTGAAAAAAGAAATAAAGACAACAATTGAAATAACAATAAAAATGGTGCTACGTTTTCTAAACACTTCTGTATGGAGGACATAGTAAAGACTATATGAGAAAATTCTAATCATTTGAGCTGTAGTCATATTGAAATCGACTTAAAATTTAAAGAAACTGAAAGAATCATTAACATAGGGCTAAAGGGGAGGGTAAATAAAGATCTAGAATTAATAACAGGTGGGAGAATACGCGAATTGAGGTACTCCACATTATGAAGGGGGCTAAAGTATAATATTGTACAAGGTTAATTCAAGAGAAAATATGAGAATAAAGAAAATAATACAAGGCAAAGTAAAACCTCTTGGAATCTTAAAAAAACGGTTTGGGTGCAGTTCTTTAGAAAATCAGTAAAGAAAGCAAGGATCACTATGATTAGCATCAAGTTTCGCTATGAGTCGGTATCTTGAAGAAGACTTATGCACTAACTCACACGTAAATAAATAAAATACCAAAGAAATTAACAAAACTAATTTAATATTTCAAACGTATACATACATGTACTAATTGGTAAAAACAGCCATAGTAACAATAACGCAACTGCCGATATATTGACAGAAACCCCAACTTCGTAAACTCTTTTCTACAGTGCTCTCCATTATCTGTCTATTCCATCTTCATTTGGTAAACTGTTAACTGCTTAGTTTTCCAGACATCCCAGATATAAACAGTCACAGATACCGAGGTTTTTCGAGGAATTGAACTGTTGGAAAGATCTACGTACATTCCCGAATGTCCACATTCTCGAAGTATTACAAATTTCCCGAGTTGTTATTATATGAAAAAGCGAATGTGTATTGGCACAAGTTACTTGAATTCAAGCTCAAAACAAATCAATACAGTTTAGAAAGCTAGCTTAATTCATGATGAACAATAAGAGCCGCACACATGGGGCGCTAAACCTCATTGTATGCATGACGTCCTATGGTTGACATTTTAAATTTACAGTTTATTCAGTGCTAATTGCGTTATAAATTGCTTTAAATTACCATCAACAGCGCACCTGTTTTGCTACAGGTGCAAACTTGACTGCTGTAGGTAACGAGGTCCTCGAATATGTAAATAATAACGTGACAATTCTGTCAGTTCATTCCGTTTTAGCATAATTACAACGAGGAGCAATTGAATTAGTTGTAGAATTACAGCAAATGGCATGATGTAGAATATTGTAAATATAAAACTCGTCCTTTGCTAAGTTTTATAGTATGTATTTAAAAATATGAACTAGACCATTACCAGCTTATGGTTTTCTTCATTTTTCTAAGCTTAAGTAGCCGTGGTTTCGTAGAGACAATGTGGTAGTTGCAAGTCGTTGTTGAATTTTTAATGTTTTTTAACACATTTTCCGATTTAGCACAGATAACATTTTTCATGTACTCGAAAGGTTCGTCGATTACCCTCAAAAACTATTAATAGAAGCCCCGGATTTAGGTTTAGATATTCCAAATATGCAGTGTAGCAAACTTCAAGAAAATGTGGAATGGGTATCATTAATGCATTTAAGGAGTACCGTCGGCAGAATCAAATCTAAAACGTAGCTATAATGTTTTTTAAAAGGTGTCACAACGCAGCTGATATTCCAACGTACCGCCAGTCCACAAAGGGTTAAATGCTACTTAGAAAACTAGATGTTTAGAACTATAGAATGAGGTGGTAGAATAACACCCATCTCATTCATTTTACATCAAATACCGTAAGAAAATCGACAATGCATTTACATGCTTACTATAACATTAAACAAAACAAAAATTATTTGATTATTTTAACACAATAACACTGGAGCGGTGATTAATTGTGCGATTTTATTTTAATTGGGACAGATATACCGGGTGTCTTAAAATTAATTACATCTAGTATGCTTTGAATTTCCCATAATGCAATCTAAAATTTTACTTGAAATTGGCAAGACTGTAAGTCTATGTCAAATTCGAGGTAAGTAGGTTAGGTTTTGCGGCAGTCTGTGTCAAAAGTGACGCAAAACCTAACCTACTAACCTTGAATTTGACATAGACTTACAGTCTTGCCAATTTCAAGTAAAATTTTAGATTGTATTATGGGAAATTCAAAGCATACTAGATGTAATTCGTTTTAAGACACCCGGTATAAATGTACAATAATTACTAACTAAGGGATTAGGATGCTTGATGACGCGCTGGCGGAGGTCTCTTCTGGTTAGAAGGTAAAACCCGAGAGGCTGCTTCAGCCTGGACGAGGCTGTGGCGGGAAGCCGCACTTTCTAGAGATTGTGTAGTGCCGGACGAGCGAGAAGTTCTCGCGAGGGGTCTCAAGTTGCTATATTTTATTAAAAATTGCTATACGTTTCTCCAAAGGCCAATCAGAATTATTTGATCCGTATCATGTTGTAGCTGATTCAAGTTCGCGTATTTTGATATCAAACACGACCCCATTAGTGTGCCATGTGAAGTTGACAAATTTAACCACGCGAATTTATCTTTGGATTAATTTGACCATTGGGTCTAATTTCTGTTAACTGACTGGATAATCAGTAGAGTATTTTATGTGGGTATCTTGATATCCAGCTAGCTTGTCTTTTAACCGTTGCTTAGACAAATGTAGGCAGATTGACTTTATTCAACGGCTAAATGTTTTTCACGAAGCAGGCGATTTAACGGCTTTAGCGGTCTTTGTTGCGGAGAACAGAATTTAAAATTTGCATCAACTCGTTGTTCGATTTAAATGTAGACAGCGACGTCGCGCACCAATGGCCGTCGCGGGCCGTTGCGCGGAAAACGAACGGATAATAAATTCATCTAAATTTATTTGAGAAATATGTCCGTAGGTTTTATATTAACTACTAGAAATATATCTATAGTAGCAACTGATCAAGAGCGAATAATAATCAGCAGGTTTAGTATTTTAGAAAAAACTACATCCTATTTTATATGTACGCTATATCGATGAAGCGGAAAAACGTTAGTCATTCAATCAATAATAGTGCAGAAACCTCTGTTGCGTATGTGTGAACTTCCATGGTTTTAAAGCTCAGTCAACTAAGAGGTAACAATGATAATATCGATGGATCATAGAATATCCCTTGTGTTCGTCACAACTAGAATGCAAATAAAAGCAAATTAGAGCAAGCTTTTATGCTTATTTGAATATAGTTTTGATTAAGTACTCTATGCATGAGCATAATATAAATTTCAGTTACATGTGATACCCAGGAACGACATAAATAACTCTACAAAGATTTAAAATATACAGAAAGAAACGTGAGGGTATGTTGTATATGTTACTTACATAAAATGTCAACTTACGTTTGCTAGATTAATATAAACAAACTTAATTGAGAATTCAACTAAATACCTAATGTCTAATTAAAAAACAGTAACGTGGAATCTAAATTCACTAAATTTCTTTACCTCGCATGCATTTGTTTATTAGGTAACTAAATCTAGCTGGTGGAAGACTGACTCGAACTTTATCGGAGGTCTCTTTATATACCATGTGAACTACAAAGATATCTAAAAATTTGCAACGTTTGGGGGTTATTTAATTTTTTAGTCTTTCTGTTGGTCTCATAGTAAGTTCTTAAAGACTCTCGAAACGCACCCATCGCTATCGTGTGACAACCGCTTTGGAATATGTTTATACAACTAGGATAGTAGTACTATATGATAGGAACCCGGCAGAGCTTCATGCAAACAGGGAGTTTATGGCAATTTTGAGTGAACCTGAAAAGATATTTTGCAGATTAAACACACATTGACAAGTAAAATTTAACTAAGGCATATTTTTTCAATCATCCTATTTTCAGTATAAGCAGCTGCACTATGTCCGGTTCTTAATTAAACATCCTGTAGAATGTTGAAATATTCGAACAAATGATCAACTTCTGCTACAGTTGTTTCAAACAACGAGGATGCTACATATATCTAAAATCTGCAATACCAACAAAAACAATGGTTCTAACCGTACTTGAAGATCTTTTGAACTATAGGGAACGTCGTCAAGATTAGGATTTAACCTTGTCAGATTGTGTTTGAAAATTACCTGAAGAAATTTGTAGTCGATTTGTTTACCTTCAAAATGATAAAAAATAATAGGTAAAAAAGTCTGCTTTAATAAATTATAAGGCTATGGAATTTCATAATTCTGTTGAAGAAAGTCTTCTATGTGAAAGGTTCCATAAAAAGCATGAACTTCAGCTTCCACGCCTAAACTTTTATTCAATAAAAATTAATAAAGTGTTACAAAACCGATCAGCAGAGCGTGAATGGAAGTTTAATCGAAACAACAATTTTTCAAACCCGGACAAAAGATGTGCTAATCTGGCAGGGGATCGATCAGATGATGGGTTCAAAGTGAGTTCCTGAAGAACCACGGTCACGAAACGGTTTCGTAACGCAGCTTAAATAAATCACGGGGAAAAGTTCTTTTTGTGCCCCAGCGAGCCGCACTTAGAGCAAATGACAGTAATTACTCCCCTTCGATATGACGGAGGGCGTGCAAAAAGTCGCTTATCAAAGAAGTTTGCAGGAAATACACAATTTACGGAGTTCCTGTTCCTACTCGCTAAATTTTAGGTCTTCACGTTTGACCTTTCGCGTGATCCACGCTGTTTTCTCAGTTTTTGCTGCAGCGGTATTCCAGGTCTCGCATAATTTGACTTATGCAACGATTTAATAATCCGCGCGGATCTTTTGCAAGCTAATTATAACACGGCAACAATAAAAATTAATATAATGGCGACGCGAGTGGGTGCCAAACGTTTTGAGGTGGGCGTAGCCAGCATCGTGTTGGATAATCCGGTGCAACACTTGCATAAAACCTTATCTTATTCAAAAGGAGAAAGGGTTCATAAATTGCGCGGATTTTGCCTAAGTGAAATTCGTTGTTAGACAAGCAAGAGAAAGAAGTCCCGATGTTATTCACTTCGAAGCAGCCAGACGATGATCTATTAATTTCGCAACTAATGCAAAGTAAAGGTCAATTGGCGCACTTTAGAGTGGATGGTAGCCGACACTATTAATTATAAGTTAATGGCCCAAAATGCGATTGTAGCCGCTGGTGTTCGCCTGGTAAAGATGCTGTTTATGGCTATTTATTATCAAGATTAGGTCTTCGCGGTTAACATTTGAAGATCCTTGTATTTCCAGTTTGAGGATGATCGTCTACAAAGGCGCCGTTGTTGTGGACTTTCTTTTCGTTCAAGGATTTGCCACGGCAGTTTTTAAGAATGTTTTTAATTTTTGGTAAGAAATGAAATGGCGTAGGCAGTGAAACGTGTAATACCACGTATTTCGTATTGTTCCAAAAAAACTAATTCGTTTACTACACATTCATTTTAGTCACATTCATTTTTAGTTACTCCTGTAAAAATAGACTGTAACAAATCTCAAATAGAAGCAGATTTTATGATAATATAAAGAGCTTTTGTGATTCATTGTAACAGTTTAGTTCTAGTAGATACATTTTTTATGCTTAAATACTGCCAAGATGTTTAATGACATCTCTGAATGCTTCTAATTTACATAAGCAATTACTGGCGTAGCATTAGTATTATTTGTCTTCTACTCAGATCAATTTTCAAATATGAAATGCATTAAATTCGACTCATTTTCAAAAGAGCTCGATTTAATTGCACGTTTGTAAATAAAGAACAGAAATTGTAAAGAAGTACATTTCAGTAACCCAACACATTTTGAAAATTATATTGGTCCCTGCGTTGGAAATTCGATGATAAAGTCATCTCAAACAACTCGAAAAACCGTTTTACATACTTATCCAAACGTGTACTCGTTGTACGTGACTCCATCCACGGGCAATCAAAAAAGAACGTTGTGCAAAAGCAGTGCTGTCAGCAAACATGAAATACGTTCTATAGAAAAGCCAACAAAAAACTTTTAAGAAGCGATAAATCCGTAGTATGATGGACGGCTAGAAATTGATATCTCAAAATCTGACATGTTGTTCAAGAAGCTATTAAACATTTGCAAAGGTCTATAACATTTTTATGTTAGAAAGAGTTTAAATGAAACTGAAAACAGAGGTTACCTTCCGGTATTTACGAAATTGATTTAGATGAAATACTGTTTATTAGAACATTTAACAATTGTGAAGATGTTTAGATTTATGGTCTTTGTCTGATTTGGAGCTATCGAATGTAATGCTTCGAACTTTAACTTATGGCAATCTTACATTATTATACTGTTTTTTTAAATTTAGCAGCTAATGTATTTGTCTTTAATTAAAGTTCACTGTTTAATTTCAATTGTCCGTTTTGTAACGTGGCTTTTTCACATGCCCTACACTCTATTGTACTATAAATTTATATTGCCCTGTGCATGCTAATCAGCTTAGTCGTAGAAGCACAAGACCCGCTCTTACCTCAATGTGGCTAAAGGACTGTCAATATTGCTCTTGTCGGCCTGCTGGTTGTCACCTATGATGCTGTAATTATACGTATATGCAAATCCTGCCAGGAATCAAAACTGAACAGTTTACATGAACATACATATCTGCAAACAGAACATACATGCAGGGAAATACATAAAAAGAATGCACAAGGACAATACATAAATAGTATACGTTGCCAACGGTGTATTATTATTAAATAAATATCTACAGGCTCAAGGCTGATTCTATTTGCTTTAATACACGTATTAAATATAAGTGCAACTTATTAATTAACGACACCACGTTCAAATCAAACCTCGCGCAAATTGTTTAAGTCTCGCGCACAAAAATCAACTGAAGCCGTCTCTGTTTATTTACAGGCCGCGCCCGTAGCTACTTGCTGATTCATGCTGTCTCACACACTAGGAATAATGCTCGACTCAGCATAGACACGCCGCTGTTGGCGGGTACTCGCTCGTCAAATTATTACGCAAGAGTTCGTATTAAGCTTCTGGTTTTCTCAATTTCCCAGGCTCATGCATTCAATGGTAGGAGGGATTATAGTGACTAAACTTGTCTTTATTTCGCTGCAAAATCAACACGGTATCAGCTCCGAGTGTTGTTGGTAATTGCTCACAAATGGCTCATAGGTTGACAAGATCACCTGGCTTCTCCGAAGCTGGAATGGCAGGCGGAATGCCAGCTTGCTATGAACTGCTACGTCTCGACGAGGTTTCCCCAAGCTGGCACCCCCAATGCTTCACGTGGCGTCCCTTTTTGCTTGGGCGACACACACAGTTCGCCTGTTGGCAAGCGACTGCTTCCCCGCGTCTCTCCGGCGCCCACAGCTTGATTTTTTATTAATAACCGCAACAACTGAAATCAGCTCGCACAATACTACGCTCGAGAATTCGTAGGTTTTAAATGATTAATACGCTGTACCCTAATTATTACAATATAAAAGATACAGTTTAATTCTATACCTAGCAGAATAATGGTTAACTACTAGGATATTATTAGATTTATTTATTTATTTAGCTTATGGCTACACACACAGATAATTATAACAGATATACATTTCAGTAATAATAAAATATATAAAATTTCATGTATAAATGATATAATAGTTATGCAGTTTTACAGAAAATATAGGATACTAATGGTAATTACAGTTTAAAGTTGAACGTCCAGGTTGTTTATCCAGTCAATAGCTTCTGGTGTAGCATTGAGAATATCCTCTCTAGTGCCATTAAAGGCTCTTCGTCTGCATTCGACTATTAGATACGGAGGTAACGTGAACTAGACCGTTACAGTTTCTAACTCAGTTGGTTTTGTACATTTTTAGCTTTTTTTAAAAGCAGTGTTTTCTTTGCTAATTTGGCCTATAGTTGTATTAGATCAACAGTAACACGACTGAAGTGGATTTACTTTTTCAAAGAAATATTTAATTTCATTTCGTCGTTCCTAATTAATCGGTTTAGCTTTGCTTGAAAATATCGTTACTGATCTGATTATACCGTTGGTCACTATTTTTAACTCAATTAGGACTATCTATTCTTCTAAGTGAAAATCAGAGAATAATATGTTACAAACAGAAACAAGATTTTATGTTTATAATATCGCCAATAACTGAAAAAATTACCCATCTGCATTAAAAGTGCTTTTTAGGTCTTGTCAAAGCATTAGACAGAAATCCCAAAAATGTGGCATAGCAAATTTCAAGGAAAAGACAGGTGGACAAAGAACTAATAAGAAAGTGTCCACAAAGCATGTAGAACTTACGTGAGAACTAATATCCTGGAATCTCCAGAACTTCTTTTGAAAACTATTGAACGAAACAAGTGTGTTCATTAAGACCGTTTTTGTTCATAGTAGGACTGAGCGACATAATAAATGAGTGCCACAAAAATATGAAAAAAAAAATGCACTGGGGAATTAGCTTTTGCGGATTGACCGCGGATAGTCAGGAAGATATGGGTATACAAGAAAATATTTAAAACCAGACCTTGGACGAAGGTATATAAGAGTAAATCAATGGGAATCGCTATTGACTTAAAACCGAACAGTTAAAATATACAACAGATTAGTATCTTCATGCTAAAGATGGCAAAATAGAGGCTGGTATTTATCACGGAGTTAAAACAACAAATATACTACATTCTTTATTATGAATGAAAGAAAAATTAATAAGGCAACTACACTTGGAGCGTGTAATTCAGTGTATGTGTTAGCAAAACGTGGGTGCTAAATGAGCAGGAAAAAGCCAATCATCAAGCTTCAAAATGATCTACCAAAGAAGAAAAGTGAGAAAACATGCAGAAATAAAATTAGAAATGTGGGTATAAGGATCAATATATGAGGTGTGTTCAATTAAAGATAGAACTTTTTGAATAGTGTGCCAACCGCTCGGTGAGGGGGAGGAAAGGGGGCTATTATGGCTGGGCTTTGGTAAAGCAGCAACTTTGGGCGCATCCTAGCCATCGTCGGATTTAAAAATGGAGGAGTTTGAAGAGCAACGTGTTTGCGTAAATTTTTGTTATATACTCGACAAAAACTTTACGGAGACATTTGATATGCTTAGGGGCCGATCGTAACGGCCGAACGCAATGCTGTGAGTAATTCAGAAGTTTAGGAAGAACGTAGGCGAGTGAAGATCCCCAATTTGGACGACCATCCGCGTCATCAGAAGATGTTACGTGAACACAGTTGGCGTTGAGATTATTGGAAATTGCCGTTTAAAATTTGAGATGCATCTTGTTTCCGCAAAATTCACCATGCGTCAGTTCCTTTTCGGACAAACACGAAACACCCGTTGTGTCTCATCCGCCCTATTCGCTAGATTTGGCCCCAGCAGATTTCGCCCTGTTTCCAAAGTTGAATAAGTCCTGGAAATAATGTCGTTTTCAATTCATAGAGAATATTGAGAAACCACCACGCACTATTCCGAAAAACGAGTTTCAGAAAGCAATCCACCAATGGATATAACGCTGTGGTCCATGTATCACGATTGGAGAAGACTACTTTGAAGGAAACAATGCTTAATAAATTATACCATAAGAAAGACAGTTTGTTTAACATATTGCGAGACGCCTAAAGTCGGGGTAACTGGCAATCCTTTTAATTGAAACACACTCGGACACGAAGACAAAGCTACTGAGATTAATAAGAACACTTAAGTAGATACAAATACTTGCATTTATTTTTCTGCCGTTTACAGAAACCTTAAGTTTACGTATTTACATCTTCTTATTAACTACCTTAATTCTAAGTCCATTCTGACCAAGAAAGCTCGGTGGGCGTTTACAAAGTTCCCAATAACCTATCAGAGCTGGTCTAAATTTTGGACATTTGGCATTACGCGGACGTGACCGTTCATAATAGTTCTATGAATTTTTACAAGCTTGAGGATTTCCCATGGTGAAATGTGGCCTGTTCGGACCCTTAGTAAATTACCGCCATAAAGATCTAAAATTCTACTAAAGCATTTGGTCCCAGCTGCAAATAGTTTTTATGATCGAGTTGCAACCGTTGCTTCTTCTAATCACGTACCGGTCATATACATCACTCAATATTTCGGTTTATGAAGTAAACGCTGCATAAACTTACGCTAATCTTATTCGTGAGATTGGAATATCTCCAGCTTCCCAAGCGAAAGGCACGTTTCTAAACATCCGCTTGTTGTAATTTAAATATGACATTTTCCTACGAATTTTACCTTAAAATATTATACAGAGGGCTTACAGCTAACTAAAGTACAGTATATTCCTACATAGTTCATTAAATTAAAGAACGCAAATCGTAACAAACAAAAGTTGTGTCTTTATTTGAACACACCTCGTAGTTGTTCAACAACTATGGTGATTTGGACACCTTATAATAATGCAGTCGCACAGACACTCAAAGAAATTGTGTTATACTCTAAAATGATTTTGCGATAAGTAATCCAATCAAAAGTACCTCCAGCTAGCTACAGTGGAATACTGGCGCGATTCAATTCTGATATCCTGGATAGTTTTGTCTAAATCAATTCAGAAAGGGCGTAGTAAGTAAGCAATTATCTGAATATTATTTGTCAGGTGCCAATGTGTTACAAATATTTGCCGCAAATGATGACTTGTACTCCCTCGTAGAAGGGGGAGGATGTACAAAGTACAGACAAACACACTGTACAAATAATAACGTATATTGGATACATACGACTACAGGGCCGGTGATGACCGCTGTGCAATTTTTTTAGTATCTGAGGACAACGGCACTAAGATGACATCATTGTTACAGGCTATACTTTATCAAACCTAGTAAGCTGATCACAATCTAACCTGTCTAGTGATAATAGTCGAATCTGGAAGTCGGGAAGCCGAGCTGGTGTCCGTGAAGCAAACCCTCGAATAATACACATACCGGGTGACCAGTTTCAAAACTGAACATAGGAAATCATGGTATTGTTAGCTGTCATATACCTAAGCCTTCAAATATGGCAACGCTACGAAAGTATACTTGAGGGTACGCCAGCTAGACTTAGTCAAGATGGAATGCAGTTCCTTACAACATGCTATTACCAAATATTATGAGCGCCAACAAATCTTTGTTTACAATAAATATACCCAGATAGGTCGAGAACTTATAAACTCAAATAATCGCAGCAGGCAATAGTACAATATCTGAAATACAAAAGATAGCAGTAACCAAATCAAGCACATAAAAATATTAACAGTATAACATATTTATTTAGCATCAAAGTCACATAAAATATAGCCAGTACATAAACTTGTCCGCACAAGCTTGTAGTCGAGATGTCAAAACATTAATTAAGCAAAAGATGCTAGTAATAACACAATTAAACAATAGTTCAAGGTCAAACAATTTAAATGTAAACTACAGACTGAGAACAGATTGAAGGTACCAAGCAATTAAATATTGAGCTAACAGTAATGAGCTACAAGCCATCTTATTTAGATTTCTTTACGCTAATACACCTGAAGCTCGCAGAATGAATATCATTAACCCAATTTATAATCCGCTGAGTCCTGAAGGAAACCAACCGGATGTGCCGGTTGAACAGCACAACACGAAGGTCAGAACGCTACTCCAAGAACGTATAATTTCACAACTCTGATAGGGGTTGCGCCGACGCCGTCTAGTAGGTCGTGCTTTACTTATCTGGAAGACCAACCTTCTGCAGTAGATGGTTATATTGCCTCAAAGCGGGCTCTTACAACTATGCTGCAGCAGGTTGAGGGTGTTTGCAAAGACCACCAGATCGCCAGCGAAATATTACTGCAAAGCGAATTGCTCAGGTGATGAAAATCACGGTCAAATAAGGCACACAAGACGAAGGGAATGCACGCCTCCCAAAGCAGGCTGAATCGATACCTTAGAATTGGAACCTCTTGGGAAAATCCAGAACCTCCGGGAAAAAGCTAGAAACGCAGTACCTAATCAGTTAATTGTAGAACGCTACTAAAACTAAAAATGAAGTAACCACTGTATAACACGCTTTTCTGGGAAACGACAATTACATGATTGCTGCTAACTCGGGGCAATGTACGGAAAAGAACGTTATGCAAGCCGCAACAAGTCGTTTCGTATCTCTAAAAATCAAAACAAAAAAGATGCCTGCAGAACGAGATGAGGAATTCAACGCATAACAGAATACGTGAGTGTCATAAAAACAACTTAGCAAAGCTTGCAGGTATTGCAGCTATGAGAGCGGCCCATTAAACAACGTTTACACGACTACGACACTCGAAATAAAGAAGCGTTTATACGACTAAGTTTATGCAATCAAATACATTACAACGTTAAATACGCTTTTTACAAGTAACGATATGTCACACGGCTACTAGGAACATTTAATTTCATTTAAATAGCAAGGTTGCTTACATCAGAACTTTAAATTAAAGGGAGGGGGGAGGCTGAAAGTAAAAGTAAAGTAAATTTCGGGCACTTCATTCCATGTAGAAACATGGCTTATTTGGTTTTATTAATGTTGACAAAGTTTTTATACTGTATATCCTATAACAATTTTCTAAAAAAACTATGTATAGATGCAATGCCGCTTGGTAGAGTTTTATAAAACTGTAAAGACAAGTTAAAACATAGATATTTTCCTTTCATATGTCAAAATAAATTTTAACATCAACAGCTACAATGTAAAACAATAATTATAAAACTAGATAAATATGCAATTGATCGAATAGTTTTCTAACCAAACCATAATTCTAGCGTTTGAAACTGAACATACTCTAGGCATAATTGACAGTGACGTTGCGAAATAATTAGAAATGTATTCACATTTCCGTTGCCAATTAAAAAGCCAGATTGACACAACTAATATAAAATTGCTCTAGCTTACTTGGTAGCAATAGTACATCGCTTACAGAGTAGCACCATTACGATGATTACTTATCGTACACTTTTGTTTAAAATGTTGTAAACCGTAAGCAACCATCTGTGGTTCAGCAAATGTTAATTGCTTTGTGTGTTTTTCATTTTATAGTGTTACGTTATTGTTATGCATATTTGTACCATATTCATGCCTGACTTAGTTCAAGGACGCCTCGTCATGCACCACGATACGTGAATTACCTATATTAATAAATAGCTTTTGGAGCCTAGAATGAAGCTGGTTTTAATCAGGGTTTTTTACACTTCGCTAAATCGATCCCGCGCGCTTTTATCTAGTCAGATCTTTTTGTTTATATACTTTTCTAAATATTTACATACAACATGTCTTTCAATTTATTAAGGTCATAGTTTTGAATGAATATGTTATTTATGTTTAACATTAGCCGTTTTTGTTTTACCTGGGTCTTTGCATCATTTCGTCGTATCAGGACTACTTCGTGTAGCTCAGCGGAGAGTGTCACGATAAGTTGTTGAACCTGGTGCCCCTAACTATTGATCTATTACTGTTTATGACAATTAGATAAGTTCAATTGGTATCCTTTTGTGGGTACGACTCCTTTTCGGCATTCTGTTAGTTTAAATATTAACAAGTTACGGCGTTAATAGCGGACACTTTCTTTTAGCGTTACATTTTACGCAAAACTATTGTAACAGTATAGTGAAGACTTAACAATATAGCTTGGTACTGTTAAGGGCATTGTAGTAATAACAGTTTAGCTTAGGTAATAGAACCCCTTGTGGACTTTCGCTTCAAGTAAATTGTATTTGCAATAGGTGAATTTCAATAAAAAAGGTTAAAAATGAGACGCCTTTAAGCGATCATATGTAGGTTTATTATTTATGTGAAATTGTCCGATACACAACCAGGATGTGCTCAGTTGCATTTCGTAGTCTTTGTTAAAGTTATCAAATTGGATCTGCATGTAGCGAAATTTGTCGCTGCTAGAAAGTCCAAACTTTCCAAAATGTAGACCGCTACATCAACACAATACGAGCATAGGGTGTGATTTCAGTACATGATTGTTTCGTTGTAACTCTCAATAGTCACAAGATTAACAAATAGAAGATTGATTCCCAGACTTAATATTAACATACTTGCACTTTCGATTTCATTCTTTCATATGCCAGATATGTTCAGATAAATATGAAGAAAATTGCCGATTTTTATCTGAGTTTGATTTGTAAATCTGAAACCTGCTTCAACATAGAAACATAATACAGTGATTTGCTAATAGTTATATTTGCAAACTAATATCGTTTGTTGCCTCATATTACTGCACAAATAATATTTAAGTGATTATAAATTAGTCTATGCAAATTTTAAATGAACAGAGAAGGAGCAATTTATGAGCAGGTAATATGATATTGTGGGAGTTGTTCAACAATCTGGTTATGACACAAAAAAACCTTTGTTAATTACTAAGAACGTGACGTAGCCGTTCCACCCGTCTCCGAAGATTTACTTCTTCTACAAATTAATATTTACGCACATTAATTAATTTTCTTTCGAAAGTAAAACGAAAATCCGCAAACCGCAGGAATTTTAGAGCGTTGCTTTTGTGGGCAAGCAAAGTTACTACAGCTTTGACGAAACTGTTACTAATATTTGCGTCATTTTGTTGCAGGCCTGCTGTGGCTGCTGCTGTTGCTGGAATATGGACTAACGGCGATGTCACTTGAACCTGGGGTAAGCATCTTATTCTCCGTAGGTTTAAATTACTTCATAAATTACTTCGTAGTGCGAGAATATTAAAAGTTAAACGCATGTTATATTACTCTTTTAATGTACTCGTATGAACGCTGATCCATTTTTGTGGCTTAATGGTAGAGCAAAAAACCTGGGTTAAATTTCCAGGGCCTTCACCAGCCATATAAATCTTGTTTCTACATTGTTTCTCAATCTGGCTTTGGTAACAATGGAGTCTTAATGCTTCCACGACGAGCAAGCAACAAGGTTGATAACATAATGCAAGCCACTTTCTGGATTGAATGGTCCGTGTAGGACCTTAGCGTCTCGTTAATCTGAAGGAATCTGAAATTTTGCAAAGGGTAGTGGTTAACCCCAACGAACAACTTCAATAGATGCTGCTTTGACTTATCTCGATTCTTTAGTTGCAGTCATCATTGGATCTTCTGCTTTGTTATTCCAATTCCTTAATCCAAGTCCTTCTAGGTTGTCCATATCATCGATTTATCTTCTTAACCTTCCCATGCTTTATACCCTCTAATGTTCTTCTTTTTAGCGCCATACGCTGGAAATTCTCTGTTCAGTTAGTAATAGTAGTTTCTTTACTAGTATCGTATTTGTCACTGTTTCTTGTTGTTATCATGTATTTTTGTAAGATTTGCCGTTTACCTTTGCATTACCCCAGCTAATAATATTTGTGACATATTTTAACTGAATGTGCTTCGTATTGCTTTTTCCAATACTAAATCAAACAATTTTGTGGAAAGAGAGTTCCCCAATCGTCAATTCTTTCAATAGTTCTTTTTGGGTTTTCATAGCCATTTTCTATTCATCTGGCATTGTTTGATCCCTCAACTGTTTTTTGCAATGCGATATGTTTCCTTCCTAATTACATGACCTGCATCTATTAAGATACAGTCACTCTGGTTTCTTTTCATTTTGTCTTTTATGATTGCTATGCAAAAAATCTGTAAAGGACTTTACTCAGAACTTCCCTCGCAAGTGGACGTTGTGACTCTAAAACAATTTAAAAAATCAAAGTAAAATGGAAATTAAAATATCTTCACGTTTGTAATAATACTGAAAAAGTAAAAAGAAACACTTCGTAAAGCAAATTACATCAATTTTCGATTCGAAGTTCAGCTCCTGCTAACGAGTCTACAATTATAATGATTGGCGCGCTAGCACGAAGTAAAACAGGCGTTCGCTGCTTCGCTCACCGAGGAGTATCTGTTGGTTTTCATTTTCGTCAAGAATAAAGCCTCAGCTATTGTGAAATTATCACTTTTATCTATTTCTCAGTTCAAGCAAAAATAAACAACCTCTAATTTTTTTAAGATATTCACCCTGTATATGTTGGGTCCAAAATATACCCCTTTTCGGCAATGGTAATGGCCTAAGCTATGTGCAAAATATTACTTTTATTTGAGCAATAGTTCTGGAGTTAAATCAAAAACAGGAAGAATTTTATTTTTTCAGGAAATCACCCTATATATATTGTCAAAATTTTTTCAGTATTATACCAGGAAAAGATGTATTACGCATGCAAAATATCGGCTTCCTCCAATAAATACTTTTTGAGTTATACCTGCAGCAAACAGACATCCAGCCAGACAGACAGACAGACTGGTAGACGGACGGAATTGATAAAACTTGTCTTTGTCATCTAGGAACCCTGATACGTGAATGGCTGCAGAAATCTCGGAAGGTGATTTTTTTTGCGATTACAATACTTCCTCTGTATTTTAGACGAGAGAAGTAAAAATTATGAGTTTTTATTGTTTTTGTCAATTTTGAATTTTTAAGTAAAGCAAATTACCTTCTGCACTTGATATACTTTACCTTATAATTTTTGCAAAAAATATTAAAATTGTATAATATGGATGCAACTATAAATCTGCATTTTAAAATTGGTTCCTTAATGGAATCATTTAGATGACTATATTTCTTCAGTGGTTTCAGTATTTTCTATGTCTACAGCATTAATTTTCCAAAACATTATTATATTAACAGCAATACCTTTTGATTTTCTTCTGCAGTTTTTAAGAATTTCTCCACGTTAAACAATCATTCAACCTTCAATTTATAGGGATTAATTCATCCCATCTCTACCTAGCTGCATCTTCTAAGATTCTAGAGTCTATAATTAGAATTAAACCTTATGTAATCATATGATTTACGAGAATTATTTTCCAAGTTGTCAGTTTTAAATCGTTTAATACCTGCACTGTTTATCACAGCGTTCCGAGTGTAAGGTCAACTGTACGTTTTGTTCTTTCTGTTGCATATTTACCTGTCTTGTTAATGGATTTATATTCAAGCTATTCTTCAGTTATTTAAATAACTATATTAAGTGCATGTAATGCATGTGCATAAGCAAATTGGCAGCGCTAAAATTATTAATTCTTATTTAATAACGATCACCTGTTCTGATGGATTGTTGATAGCTGCCATTACTAGATTATAATTAGTATTTTAGTCAGGAATGAGCGGCCATAAACTCGATCATAAAGTGTGCATTCGCAGATTTAGCTTTAAAACAATATACACTATCTGAAATGACCCTGAGGATCTAAATGTGGAGGACTCCATGCTGTTTGTGATTGTAAAAAAGCACAAAAAATATTTTCCGATTTTTTTAATTACTGATAATTTATAAATTTTATTTCTGCATGGCATTTAAAAGCTTAGTTTTTTTCCTACAGAAATTGTTTGAACAAAGCGTACCTGGTATAAATTTCAGCATCGAGATATTTTAAAACTGTTGCACATCAATGCTTAGTGCCAGCGTATGAAATGTGTAGAAAAGAATGAAGACATTTTTAATGAAAGAAGCATGTGTATTGATTTTTGGTAGTATAAATTACGATTAATTTTCCGCGTGCCATTTTGAGTTGTACTCGTGTCGCGCCTCGCCGATCAGTGACTTGCAGTACGTAGCCCAGGAAATAAATGTATGATTACAGAAATAATTAGGGAAAATCTGAACTTTGGCCAGTTGCTAGACCACTACAAGAGATACATTTTTCCAAAACTTCGCGCTCCTCTCCCATGTGGTTCTTTCTTAATGCCCTTTCAAATTTCACATTCGCAGACTTTAGGAAACTGCCTTATAACTCGAATCCCAATGGCTGTAACGATGTAATTTTTTGGCTTTATTCTAAGAAAATATTTTTGTTTAAGTTTACGCAGATTTTTCAAAATTTTTATGAAATCGAAAAAAGTATTTTAATTTTAAAATTCAAAGTCGATGTTGATGAGACGCGTATGATCTGTATGTATACGTATTATTTTTATACTAACTTACGTTAGAGTTGTAAAACGGAAGTAGCGAGCTTTGTTCAATGGCTGAGTTTTTCCACGCCTGAAACTCAAAGCCATTAAATTGATAAAAACCTGAAACTGAGAGAAATGCGAAAATTTGTATTTAAGCAGGAATTCCTCGAGCTGGCTTTAATTTCTCCGAAGTGTGTGAGCACCGCAATAAATTGTCATGTTCTTACTAGTCAGTATTGTTCGAGAAGCAAATTACTCTTCTTTTGCGAGCAACTCTAAATTTCTTGTATATTTTGATTGTATTGAAATAGTATTAAGCCCACAATTTGGCTTTGTTTGCAGTAAAAAATATTCACTCAAATCAATAAAGCACAGAGTTAGGATATTTTATGTAATTGCAATTTTAAACAAAGATAAAAATATTAAATGCATTGATTATGAGATGCGAGAAACAGTAATTAGTCGGATAAAGGCACACAGAGGCAAAGAATATTTCAGAGAGTTTAAATTTGACTTGTGAATAAAGTAATATAATTAAAATGATAGGTTTGTGCACATGTAAAGCCAGACCAAACGAAAGTAATTGACACAAAAAGGTTGTTACGTCCATAAAAAGAGCGTAGTTGCCAATAAAAGCAAAGAACTGAAAAAATTGTGAGCAAGCTGAAGGGTACAGCAAGATGAAGGAAAATCTAGAAAATTGCAGAGAGCAATTCCTGAATGGAGGCAACAGAAAAGAGGCAAGCTACGTGAAAAGTGCGGAACTCTAAAAGCAGTGCTTTAATAATTAAAAGCATAGTGCAAAAGCAGAGCAGTGAAATTAAAAACGTTTGTGAGTGCAACACTATGGAGCAATATTAGTTATAAGCAAAAAGATAATATCTTAGATTTTAAGAAAATGTTAGATTGTAAGCTATGTAATCAAACTTTATTCTATTTGTGGCAAATATTATCAAACCTAATTTCCAATTAATAGTAGAATAACACCGTATCTTAGCAACATGATGCTTTTTTGTCATTAACAGAGAGAACAATTGAATTAAATTAATTTGAAAGCTTGTTGAATTTTTGCTCCACATTTAATTGATGTTTATAATAATAAATGAGTGTTTTATAACATAAAAAGTGGTCCATTTGATTGCCCAAGTGGTAGTGTACATGTGCTAATGTTTACAGCAATTTCCGCAACGAAAAATTTACATTTTGCAAATCTCATCTCCGAGGAGATCGGCAGCGAGCACCTGAAAATTACAATCTTTGACTACGAACAAAATTAGCATCGAAAGCCAAAAGTTAGCAGTCCAGGGCATCAGCCGAGTCTGCAAGAACGTCCGAATCAACATTGGCGGGCAGGCAAGCAGATATTCCAGCAGCGTCACAGCGACCAGCTACGAAGCCATCAACGAAGCGAACTTTAGTAGGTAAAATAGATCTAAAATTTGAGTGTCAGCGTTCGGGAAAACGACTTAAATCAAAGATTAAACCTTGCCGAAGAGGCCTAGTGCTTTTTCAAAAGTCCAATTACTTCGTGGTTTTCAAAAATCGAATAGCGTCACCAGGTGTTTGGCGTATCGGCCAGAATCGAGCTTCATAAACAGTTTGAAGATCGGCGTGCATTCTACGTCATCTAAACAATCAAGAGGAGGTTTGACGTCATCCTAAAAAACAATGAAGGCGATGTTTTAGTAGTTGCCAAGCGGGAACATTCAAATAATTTACCTGACGCGTTCTCACGATATCACGATTTTAAACGTTCAATTTCACGCTGTACGCAAAAACCATTTTGTGTTCATCTGTCAATTTCCGAGATTGTGAATTTTATCTACTAATAACGAGTAGACGAGCTACGTTGAGACAAATAACCTAAAATTTGAGAATATAGTCCGTTTATGAACCCAACCCATGAGATAAGAAGTTTTGTGTTTGTCGAGAACTAGCGTAATTGGTATTGCAGTTAAATAAAATAGAAAGAGGGGCATTCAGCTATTTTATTTGTGCAGTTAATTATTACAGTTCATTTTAACCAGCCTTAATTTACTGACAGGCAAAGTTTGAGCACAGTATAAAAATATAAAAACTAAGAGTTGTGTGTGTACTTAGAATTTGCCCGTAATTTTAACTTATATTATTTTTATACCAAAATAAATAAATAATTACAAACAGGCATCAAAAGATAGGGGATCCTTTGCAGTATATGCTATAAATAATTAATACTGTATTGTATTGTAACCTATTTAGTCATTTTTAAACAAGCTACAAAGATAAAACAAAACCTTCAATAAAAATAAAAACATCTATAAACATTAGCAAACTTAAATAAAAACCTTTTTCTATCACATTCTTTTAGGATAAAACCAGAAAACGTACATCGTTACGACTATTGGTTACCGAGATATAAAGCCGTTTTCTGTCTGAGAATGTGGAGTACGTTGGGCACTGAGGTGGGTTTAACAACTGGCTAAAGTTCAGCTTTCCCTAATTATTCCCGACGTCACCTTTATTTCATGAGCTACGTGCTGCAAATCAGTGATCGACGAGGCGCGACATGCGTATAACTGAAAACAGTCAGCAGAAAATAAATCTGGTATTTCATATAATAAAATAGTAATGCAGGTAATTCTTTTACTAATAATTTCTTTGTTCTTTTTTCACATCTCGTACGATGGAATTATGCATTTATGTGGAATAGTTTTCAAAATTCCTCAATGCTGAAATTTATACTATACTTTACCGGTACGCTTTACTTAAACAATTTCAGCATTTTTTAAACTATATATGCGAGTGCACGCCCTATCATTTTAGAAGCGTCTTTTGAGAAGCCAGATTCCCGACTATTTTTGGTAGGATATAAATGTTAAATTGACAATAAAGATGGTAACCAGTAAGAGATACGAGGACGATTAAATTGCGAAAAATTTGCAGATTTTAGAATCGGGATATTGGTAATAACTTTTTTATTTTAAGTTTAGAAGCACACAGAGGATGGTTATGACGCCGTCAAGAAGAACTTATTTTGCTTCGTGCTCTCAAACAAAGTTTATTTATTTTCATAAATAACTGAGTTATGTGTACGCTTTTCGCAGTAGGCTGTGCTTGTTTAATCAAAAAACTAATTTGCATCTCGATTACGTTTTAGTCGTATTTTAAAAATGTGTGTCTGATAATGTTACTTGATTCAATAAAAGTTTTGGCACGATGTGAGAGATAGAATTTTGATCACTACGTGGCATAAAATTTATCTATTGTAAAAAATTCGCGGTCAATATCGATCTAATTTGTTTGAAATTCTCAAAAAAATCAGGTAGGACCAGCAATTTTCACAAAAAAATCATTTATGGTGATGGTTGAGCATTTTTGCAGAAAAATTATTGCATTGTTTTATACAAAAACCTTAATATAATTAAACAATGCACATAAATTATTTTTTATAATTTGATGAAAATTGAAGGGAAACTCAACTTTTCTCATTAATCAATCGCAGCCTACTATCAAAATGTGTTTTTACATACAACTCAGTTATGTATGAAAATAAGTGTAGCAACTCATAGCATCGAAGAGACGAAAATAAGCTCTTTTCGGCTGTGTTATAGCCATCCGTGATGTACGTACATATTAAATAAACACGTTACTATCAATAAAATTATATTTGAATTCTTTTATAAAGAGTGTACTAATAATGTAAAGGTAGCTTAGTTGTAAGTTTATTATGATGTCATAATAGACCTACAATGAAGCAATCACGTTTGCTTTTTTTGTATAACTCGAAAGTTAAGACTGCCAGGTTTAATTAATTGTTTGAACATTATTCGGTATTAGAATCTGCAACTTTGCCGAATTTGTGGTGCGTCCGGAAATTGAATAACTCAGTATACCAAATCAATAAAAAATTAAATGTTTTTGTAGCCCAAATTAAGAACCTCCTCAAAAATTTGTAATTTATCCATTCCCTGCATATATAAAAAGTATGTGCAATGAAGAAAGCTAAGTTATGTACATGTTGATAGACATCTGAAGCATGAAACTTGTTTTAATTATAACATGTGACATAGAGTTCTCAAAATCTTAATTTCAACATATACGTTGTAATTGTTTTAATACTGAGAAACGACAACTGGATATTCTATGTTCCAAAATAAGATTAAAAAATGTATAAATACTTTTCCGAAAATTCTCCAAAAACTGTATGAACACAGAAACTCAAGCTTTTGTTTGTCGGTGATATTATAACACACCATATATAAATGTATTTGATAGAAAGGTGGTACTGGTGATGGTAGTACATATTTGTACTAAAATTAACGCCATGATATTTTTATGAAACTTGCGATTTTTTAAACATTTTATTAACGAGTTGCTGCAGATATTTTGAATTTTATGACGTTGTCTGCTACATCTTTTCAAGAAGAATATTGTAAAGTTTTTAGCAATAATAAATAAATAGCGGCAACTTCTTCAAATTTCGAAATTTTTAAAAATGTGTACACAAGTTTTTCGCATCGTTTGCTATATGTCTGGCAAATGTTATTATGAATTATGGTCATCACTGCAGCACTACTTGCCATTGAGGCTCATGGCTTATTTGCTCATTTTTACTTCCTTTTACAATAAAGGAAGTATTGGATTCACCCCAAAAATTCGAAATTGAGTTTTCAACAGATCTTCAAGTTTTAGAGTCCCCTGAAACCAAAAAACATATTTTTTTTCATTGGTCTGTCTGTCTGTCTGTCTGTCTGTGAACAGAATATCTCAAAAACGAAAAGAGGTATGGCGTTGAAACTTCATATATAAGTTTTGTGTACTATGTAGATGAGACAGGAAGCTTTTGAAAAAAATCGCATAACCGGAAGTAGGTGTTTACTCTTGTGATTTTTCAGTTTTTTCGATTTTTCAAAAACGGCTCTAACGATTTTTTTTAAACTTTACATTTTATTACATTTTTAATGTGTATTGATGTGAGATAGGTGATTTTCCAGTTGAATACTTCTAAAGTGGGTTTCCTTTTTTTTCTATTTTTTTTATTAACTCCTATTTTAAATAAAACACCCGGTATATTATTACATTTTTGAATTCAGCTTAATATTCTAGAGAAAAGTTGTCTCTTGAACTAACGCTCTATTTTGTACCGTTTTTTGTAGAATTTGTAATTTTGAAAATTTTTGACAAATGGTTAAAAATTTAAAATGAAATTTTTGACTGATTATAAGATCACTGTAAAAGGAAGTTGTGTGAGTATATCACACCAGATTTTTACTTATCCATTGCCAATATCTTCCAGTTTCTTATTTCCATGTATTCTAAATCTTGCCTCGCCGCCTTTACCCAGGTTATCCGTAGATTTCGTCTCCTACTTCTTCTCACTATACGTCCCTTCAAAACTTGTTTTGCTCTCATTTCTTCACTCGACCGCGAAATATGATCTAACTATCTTTGATGTCGTTTTACGCTTGTTATAATCAATTATCGATACAGTTCTCGGAACTTTTCATTTGTTCTTGTTACCCATCTCTCCATTTTTTGTTCTACCATACATTCTGACGTTGCAATGGGTATTATGATTGTTTTGTATTTGTTTTTACTTTCCCAGATATATTTTTAGACCTTAGTACTATTAGCATTGGTGCTAAACCTTTTCCGTGTTTCTGTTTTCTCAACTTTATTACTTATTGTAGTACTCTCAGACAGGTACTCGTTAATTTATCCACTTTTTCAAAGTTATAAGCTTTAACTTTCTTTACAGTGACCTATAGTTTCGTATTATTTCTAGTGTTTGTTTTCTTTGTTATTGCCATGTAGGTAATTTGTTTGTAATTGATTATTGTCAATCCCTTTTCTTTGTTGTTTTTTTTATTTGTTAAGTGCTATCATCAGCATTGGCAATGGCTCGTTTGATAGTATATGATTTTATTTATTCTCGCTCCACTTTCCCTTAGTGCCTTTTGTAGTATTATATTGAATAACTTCTATATTATAGGTTTCCTTGGTTCTTTCTTGACTGAAAATTTACTTGAAACACATTCGTTAACTAAGACTCTACAGGCTGTCTGTTCATCGTGTTCAACAGATAAAATCATTTTTACCAGCAATTTCTTTAGATATGTTCAAATCTTGCATTGCTTTATACACCTCCTTTAGTATGACTAAGTCATACGTTAGGTTTACCTAAAATACATAAAGTTGCTAGATTTTGCTCCAAACTATCTCCTGCAACCGATTCCATGTGAAAATGTGGTGCATTATTGACTTATTTTGCCAAAAACCGCACTGATATTACACTAGAACTTGTCCGATATTGCTTCGTTAAGGAGTTATACCCTTCGAAATGAGAGGAGAAGAAGCTCAATTAATATTTTTCTGGTTTTTAACTTTAATTTTTTAAATTGTGTTACAAAAACAAAAGGAAAATAGTCCAGAACTCCTTCCTTTTCTCCATTCTGCATAATGAAAAATTTAACAACTTACCACTGTAAATAAATTAACTGACAACCCTACCTTTTCTGGCACTCATCATAACTGGACTATTCATACAAATTTAAATATCTGGAATTTCTCATTTTGAGCCACATAATCACAATTTAGTCCAGATTGGATGATTTATCTCTCTGAATTGGAACAGCGATGTATTCGCTAATTATAGTCTTTGTAGACTTTCTTTATTTCAGGGCGTTTGCATCTAACGTTCCAGAGAGAAATTCCTGAACAAGAGGAAAATCTAAATAAATAAATTCATAGCGCATTACAAGTTGTGAATAATATATAAACATACATACTATTAATTATCACTTTTGAGAAACACAATAGCCAGAATTAAACTATACTAAGTAGGTTTCGAGAGAAATTTATTGTACATAAAACTACTAAATTTGCCTGAGCGACTGCAACTGGAATTCTACAATTTCTCCATAAATTTCGGTGTATACAACTTTCCCAAAATGTTGGGGCATTTTACAAGCCACATTGTCGAATTATAACAATAAACAGCACTCAATTACTACATGCGACAGATATGAAGAATTTCGTTACATCAGAAAAAGCCGCTCACGCCATAAGCGCTACACCTCAAGAAAGTGTCGGCCTACTGAACGGAATATTTATTACGATTATTTCACCAACGATTTGCTGAACACATAATTAGGTGTCGATCGGATCTACAATGGCAGCGTTGCGAAACAGCCACTGGGTGGCGATTCGAATAATGGAATCGTTAAAAAGGTCTAAATGAAGTCATGCGAGTGATATTTTCTATTTTTCAGCAATTCCTGCGGTCGGCAATCCCTCGTTTGCCACGAGAATTATTTGATTACGAACTCTAAAGCTTAAGTTCAAGGCTCCGAAACTTTTGTTGTGGTAATTAAATAGGAAGTCGCCTTTGGAATATTTTAAGCTTCTACTAGATGTTATTAATAATTTGCTAATTGCTGCTTTTACAACCTGAATGCCAGACTAATTAAAAGTGGTGTTAACCCAATTTCTGGCCACATTTAAAGCCAAAACCGTTCAAGTGCACTTGGACTTTAGCGGTTGCGATTGGGTAACTGACATTCTGCATTATCAGCTAATTGCTGCAATATTTGTCACTCGTTAAATCGCGTGCTGGAATGCATTTGCCCCAAATTAGCGTGTTAAAAAACCCTTTGCGCCGCATTGCGCCACTTAATTAAAGGTCTGTGTTACGGCAAATCGCTTAATTAGCTTTGGTTAGGTTCAATTTGAGATTTGTAGCATTCCCAAATGTAACCCTGACTAAAAAAAGAAATTAGAGACCAACTGTTGTTAAAGCACAGCCAAAGCTGCAGAAATAAATTAGTATCTCCGTTATCATAGGACACGTGTTGCTAGATGATTTATTAATGCTAGGTCGTCTAATAAAAATGTACTTAACCTTTAGTTTTTACAATGCCAACTTTAATTTGAATATTTTTAACGGTCTCGAGGCGTTTCAGTAGGAGGCTTTGCACGTGTAAGTACACGATGAGTACCGAATTTGAAAAATGGCTAGTGTATCCATAGTAGTGCCTAGAACTAACAGAAATTATCGGAACTATTTTAGTTTGTAAATATAATTTTTACAATGACACTAATACTCGACACTGTGAGATATGATCCAATTTACAATGTCTGAATCGTGTCGTTCCTCGATAATACCACTTTACGAGTACACGTAATGGTATAATTGTTACATATTGTGAAAATATAATTCGTATTGATTTTAATAACAAAACTGAAGAAATAGAAATTAAAGCTTCACAATAAAATGTGGTTAATTAGGGTTTTAATCTAAGGTCGAAACGCGGCAATTACAAACAATGTCATTTTTAAGGAGTGCTGATAAGTTGTTTAGTCGGACGTAAAGACATCTTAACAGTGGATTAAACCATCCGTGAAAGAAGACATAATAGTTTAATAACTGCATTGCATGGCAAATTGCAAATGAATCAAGAGGACATGACAGCGACATCCTGGTTTGCCCAAAACAGGCACCAAACACCTTGCAGAGTGACCAATAAATAAAAACGTTGACAATTTTTGCACTTTTATTAGGAATGAAAACAAGACATTTTAAACTCATTTTTTTGTTATCATAAGAAATATATTCGTTGGCGTGTCATCAGATTGTTAGAGATTGTTGTTTTGAAAAGGCGGCTTTGTAAACCAAACAGGGTATTGAATGCGTGGAGGTGTATTCGACGTGACATTGCAGTTACACGAAAGAAAATGCACTCTAAGTAGCCTAATCGTTTATGTTACGTTATACGAAAAAAAAAACAATTAACTCATAAATATAATTTTGCGATTTCTAATTACACAGTCTGGAGAAGGTTTCTATGATGACGCATTTGGCTCACCTTCTATACTCTATAGTCTATAGTATACGAGGGCTGCTTTTTTTCTTTTGAGCTTAACTAGTAGGCCAGGTTTGTTGGGAGCAAATATCATTGTAGAATTTTATGCTAGTCTTTTGTATGTCTAACAAAAGCGACAGCTTAATAAAATATTGTGGCGTTCTAAAAATATATGCACTTGTAGTAATCGATTTTTCAAAAATCATGAAATTTAATAATAAGCATGTTCGAGCCGTGATTTTTGACAATTTCAAGTCGAGAATATACGGTACCCCCCACAAAAGAAAAGCGCCCTTTCGTGCTTTCCAAGAATACTTCGACACTCAGCATCACTCCGTTTCGCTAATACAATGAAATATTATGAACAAGTTATTTATAAAAAAAAAACCCAAAAAAATTTTTTTTGCCCACGACCATACCTCAAAAGTTGATGTTGCCTTCATTTTCGGAGGACCTATCGTATGAAAACGATCCAAGACTTCAGGAAGGTTCCTGGCGACCGAAATCGTGACCACATACGAACATACATACCCCGCACAGCACGTTTAGGCACCCCTCAATACGAGGGAGGGATTTAGTGGGCTGGGATCTTCATCAAAAGATCCGCACAGCCGAGACGGAGATTTCGTATAGTGGGTTCATTAGTCGGTTGACACGAAATTTTACAGATTTTTGACTCAGAGTGGTTTTCGATATGAGGGAATTTCAATACTTCGTACACTTCGTGTCGAAGTAATTAAGCCGTCAAGAACGTTTTAATGAATTGAAGGTGTTTAATGATTAGACCAGTTCATTAGCTACTATAAAGTTCAGGTATAATGAATTTCGTAGTGTTTGTGAATCTTTGAGGGACCAACTTCCGTCAATGTCGCCCAAAAAGTTCTGTTATCGATAAAAACATTAAGGTTGTACGAAGCATGGTTGAGGAAGACCGTCATGTTACTGTTCGTACCATTCAATCAATCCTAGAAATTGGTGTGAAAGCAATTAACACCATCTTACACAATCATTTAAAGGTACGGAAGCGATGTTCCCGTTGCTACAGAAGGCTCTATTTGAATCTGATCCATGATTTACAGAAAATGGTTTTGTTACAACACTATTATCGTTGGAAATGATCCATAACGTACGGCAACGGTTCTAATCACAAGTTTAGTGTACTTGAATCTCATTGACTACATACCACAGACGACTGACCACAGGATTGTATTTCAATCCTGGTATCCCACAGAAGTTTAGATTAATACAGGGCTGCGTTTGAATCTAATCCATAATTTACAGAAAGCATTGTGATAACAACATTATTATCGTTGAAAATGATCCATGACGTGTGGAAAAATTTGTAATCACTAGTTTATCCGTTTGTTTTTAATTGAGTACATATTTCAGACGTCTAATCACAGTGCTGTTGTATCTTAATTTAATTCATGGTATGCCACAGAAGTTTTCATTGATAGAAGGCTTTATTTGAATCGTATCCATGACATCGAGCAAACGTTCCGATTACAATAGTATTATCGTTGAAAACGATTTCTAACTTATGACAGAAGTTCTAATCACAAGTTTTGTTTACTCAAGTTTAATCGATTTGCAAAACAGAAATGTCTAATCACAACCTTGTAATTAAATTTAATTCGTGGTATGCTGCGGAAGTTTTGATTATTAGAATGGTTTATTCGAATCCAGTCTGAGTATAACATTATTTCCTTTGAAAATTATCCATAAACTGCAACAGACGTTTTAACCGCAAGTTAGTATAATCCAGTGTAATTGATTACATACCACAGACATCTTATCATAACGTTGTTGTACTTAAATTTAATTGAAGGTATGTCATACCACCAATTTTGGTGAAGCTGTATATCTCACAACAACCGCGATAGGTGATATACCACAGTCAGATAAGCACTTAGAAACATGGAAACAAACTGGTATCAAACGAGCTCACGAACTAAAAATATATAGGGCACAAAACGTCTGTAACGACGACGTGATAAAGAAGAAGATGCCACAGAAATATTTGAATCTGATCCATGACTTGAGGCAAGCATTTTGCTTGATTACAACATTATTATCGTTAAAAATGATCCATGACGTGTGGCAGAAGCTATAATCACAACTATATATAATTGATTACATACCACAGACGTCTGGCCACAGTGTTGCTGTACTTCAATTTAATTGGTGGTATGCCACAGAAGTTTTGATTTGTAGAAAGTTCTGCTTGAATCTAATCCATAATTTATAGAAAACGTTCTTATACCAGCATTATTATCGTTGACAATGATCCATTACGTATGGCAGAAAGTTCAGCCTACTTGAATTTGTTAGTGATTACCACCCACAGACATCTAATCAATTTCATTGATTACATACCACATCATTCTGATCATATAGTTGCCGTACTTACATTTAGCTCATGATATGCCATAGAAGTTGTATGTAGTAAAAAGCTCTATTTGACTCTGATCCATGAATTACAGGAAATGTTCTGAATTTCTGATTACAACCTTATTATCGTTGTAACTATTTGATTAGTTGAAGGCTCTATTTGGATCCGATACGTAACTAGCAGCAAACGTTCTGATTAGAACATTATTATAATTGAAAATGGTCCATGCTGTGCGTTCTAACCACAAATTTAATCTACTTCATAATCTTTTAATAGCACAGTCGTCTGATCATAACGTTGTAGTACTTCAATTACTTCATGAAATGCCAGTTTATATTAGTACAAGGCTCTGCTCTATGTGAATCTGATCCATGACTTAATAGTAAAAAACATTTTAATTACAAAATTATTATCTCTGAAAATGATTCATGACATGTAACAGAAGTTCCGATACTCCTGTTTCCCCTACTTCGATGTAATCGACTGCATACCACAGGCGTCTGATTACGTTGCATTTCAATTTAATTAATGGTATACCACAGAGCTTTTGATTAATAAAAAAGCATGCATTGCAGCGCACATTCAGATTACAACATTATTATCTTTGAAAATGATCAATTACGTGCAAGAGAAATTCTAATCACAAGTTTAGTATACTTCAATTTAATTGTTTAAGTACTACAGGCGGCAACAACATTATACGCAGTACTTCAATTTAATTCGTGGTATGCCACAGAAATTTTCATTAATAGAAAACTTTATTAGCTCTGCCTTGGAACAAATAATTGTACCATTATTACCATGATGCACGACAAAAGCCTGAAGGACAAATTTAATCTACTTCAATTTAATCGATTACGTACCACACACGTCTGCTCACAGCATTGTACTTTAATTTAATTCATGGTATGCGACATAAGTTTAGAGTAGTAGAAAACTATTTGAATCCAATCTATGACATTGAGCAAACATTCTGATTACAACATTATTACCATAATGCAAGACAGAAGTTCTACTAACAAGTTTAGTCTACTTCAGTTTAATTCACTGCATACCACAGGCATCTGGTTACAAAACACTGTGATACTTAAATTTAATGCATGGTATACTGCAGAAATTTTTATTAGCAGAAGCCTCTGTTTGAATCTTGTTCATGATTTAAGAAAATGTTCTCATTAAAACATTATTATCGTTGAAAATGATCCATGAATAGAAGTTCCGTCTACTTGAATTTATTATTATTGATTACATATCACAGACGTCCGATCAATTATTTAATTGATTACATACCACAGAGATTTGATTACAGCGTTGTTGTACTTAAATTTAGTTTATAGTATGCCACAGAAATTGTGAAGAGTAGAAGGCTCTATTTGAATTTGATCCATTATTCACAGAAAACGTTCCAATTACAACATTATTTTCGTTGAAAATGATCCATGACGTGTGGCAGAAGTTCTAAACTACAAGTTTAGTCTACTTGGATAGGTATATTTTTTATAACATACCACATGCCAACATAGTTCATGCTATGCCACAGAAGTTTTGATTAAGTGAAGGCTCTGTTTGAATGTGACCTGTGGCTTGAAGCAAACGTTCTGATTTTATTATACATGTGGCATAAGTTTAGACTGCTTGAATTTAATCAATTACATAACATAGCCTTGCTGTATTTCGATTTAATTCATGGTATGTTTTAATAGTTTTGATTAGTTGCCACCTCTATTTGAATTTGATTCGTGACTTGCAACAAAAGTTTTGATTAAAACATAATTATCATTGAAATATAAGTTCTAGTCGCAAGTTTAGTACACTTCAATTTAATCGTTTAAATACCACTGACGTCTGATCACAATATTGTGGTACTACAATTTAAATCGTGGTATGCCACATAAGTTTTTATTCGTTGAAGAGCCTATTTGAATCTGATCTATGACTTGGAGCAAATGTTCTGATTTTATTATTGTTGCAAACGATCCATAACTTGTGGCAGAAGTTGTAATCGTAAGTAGTCTGCTTAAATCTAATCAATTACTTTCAGCTTTGTTGCACTACAATTCAATTCGTGGTATTTTTTCAGACGTTTTGATTAGTAGAAACCTTATATGAATCTGATTTTAATAATATTATTAGTGAAAATCATACATGACGTGTAACAGAAGCTTTAATCACAAGTTTAGTGTAATTCAACTATAGACATTTGTTTATGGCGGTGTTGTACTTCAATTTAACTGATTTCATATTATAGTAGTCGTCGAATTATAGGGTTATTTTACTTAAATTTAATCCATTATAGTCTACAGGTATTCTGATTACAACATCATACAGCTGATTACAACGTTGTTGTACTTAAATTTAATTCATGGTGTGCCCCAGAAGTTTTAATTTAGTAGGACGATATATATAAATTTTATCCATGACTTGCCGAAAACGTTTTGGCTACCGCATTATTATATTTAAGAATGATTAATGACATGTGAAAGAAGTACTAATTACAAATTTAGTATACTTCAATTTAATCGATTCCATACCATATAAGTAACCATAGCGTTATTTTACTCAAATTTAATCCGTGATATACCACAGAGACCGGTGGAGAAAAATACTAGAGGAGGCCAAGATCCAACGCGGGTTGTCGTGCCAATGATGACGATGATGATACCACAGATACTCTGATTACAGCATTGTATTTACCTCCATCGTCTAAAAGACGAACGGAGTAGTGTAATCGCAAAATAATCACCTTAGATTTCTTTAGATGTTCATGTTTCAGGGTTGCTTTATGACGAAAAACATGTTTTCTCAATTCCATCTGTTTTTTGTCCGTCCATCTTTTGACGGTATATCTCATGGGCTATTTATTGGTGGAAGTCCATATTTTTCATGCATGTCTAGCTGGCTCGGCACCGAACATACCGGTCAAATATATTCATGCTGAGGACAAATAGAAAATAAAATGTTGCATATTTTTTCTTTATTTCAGGAATGGATAAAAGTAATAATTTGCATATTGCTGAGGTTTTATCCTTAACAAAAGTGGGACCCAGTAGATACAGGGTAAATGCTGTAAAAGAAACAAAAATAGGCACAACGACAAGCGCGTCGTATATAATCCAGCCGGGAGCGCAAATGCGAGGCCTTCTTGCGAGGTCGAACCAGACTAGGGGGTGGGCCTCAACGATTGGCAGCAGCCCGGGCACAACCCATGGGCGCTGTTGCCAAACGGTGAAATCGCTCTCGCAGGCGCTGAAATCGCTTTAAGTTCAAATCCCACCGTCTACAATTATTATCTATTAATTTATGTTTTTCCAACGGTGTATTTCCATCTCTTTTTAAAGAATCAATAGTTATGCCAACATTCAAAGGGAATAATAAGACAAAAATGAGAAAACAAATTCTCTCCTTTCTAAATAAATATCCTCTCGCAATTTCAGTTTGGTTTTCGTGATGGATTGGATACTGAAAATGTTGCATATAAATTAACAAAGTATTCTATTGGATAATAATTTTAAACCTGTTGCTGGTTTTACGGATCTTGCCAAAGCATTCGATACGGTATGTTATAAAAGTGTCAATTATAAATTAGAAAAATATGGAATACGGGAAAATTACTGGAACTTTTTGTGAATCACTTAGATAACAAAAAACAAATGGTAAAAGTAAACGGAAGTATTAGCGAATAAGGCGTTCACAGTTCTAGAACCTATTATGTTCTTGGTTTACATAAATGACCTAATAAACCTAAATATAGTTTGTTGATGTGCCCCTTTTTATGCAATTAAAATAAATAAATAAATAATTGAGCACCCACACAGCATAAGCTTGTGTTTGATTTGACTTTGCCTCTCTCTATGTGGCTAATTAAAATATGATTATTTAATCTATTCTTTACTTTAATAAAGGTATGTTGCTTTCTATATTTTATTCATTAGCAACTTATTAAAAACTTTTGCGCTGGCTAGCTATTGAGACTCGTACCTTCAGGGTCAGGTTGTTACACTTTATATGAAGTTAACTATTGCATGGAAAATGCTCCTGGCGATATTTTAGCGGATGCTATCTTCTTATAGACTACAAACAATGTCTCCTTTATGCGATGCACTCTGCTTTCTATTTTACGCAGCTCCGAAACTAGTCGAATTATAGCTCGAAAGTCTATCACACCTAAGCGAAGCTCCAGGTCGAATTTACTCTGAAACTGTACTCAGGAAAATTAACCACAGCTGGCCTCGGTACAATGGCAAATAAATCAGAACACCAACTGGGTACAAATTATATATTTTTATCGATAAAATTTGTCAAAATCGGGAACCAAACAATACACAAGCCTCGGCTTGGCTTCCCCAACGAAACAGCAACAAACGACACTGTGGGTCACCATAGCAACATGATTTACAATTGTTTTTGTAGTAAGGTTTCAATCTTTGATCTTAATTTTTAATTGTTCTTGCAAATGTCAATCAAGACACTCCAACCGTACAATTTGTTGCATTTTTAATTTTTAGTTAAAAAACACTGATTCACAAGCTATTAGCACTTTCTTGTAGTCTTCATTAATTCTTAGATTGCTTTTTAAATGCTCTTCGTATTAATCTGTTTTTTCTTGCAATGCTTTATCGTCCTTTAACTCCGTTATTGATTGTTGGCATTACGATATGAATACAAACGCTGCATGAACCCTCTGTAACGCTTCGAAACACCAAGCGAATCCATTATCGTTTCTTCATTACAAAATTAATCTGCCAATCATTATAACTTAGCTACATTTGTCATATCGAGCACAAATTACAAATTCAAGCTGATCGCAACCCTGACAATACTGTTTTATTAAATTAATAACCTCTCTTAATTAAATACAGTTACTGCTAATCATGTTTATGTAATTATCAATGTTTACTAGTGAATGTTATTGTTGCAATAAATATAATACCAATTCTGGGCCTATTTGAATCTTTGATTAACAATCGTATGTTGGCAATGCAACCAGAATTGCTGTAATCATCATACCATTACAATAAATGAAACAATTATTTCATACGCTGTTGACGCAGCTATTGGGGCTGCAGGGTAGTCTAGAAACTCGCCATTGAAAAAGTCGGCCTTGGCTTATACAAAGGCACAGCTGGAAACGGACAAACTCACTTTAAATTATAATAAAACAAAATATAAACGTATCAAACTATTAGACAGCGGCAGACGCAATACACGGGTGTAATGAATTCAATTAATCAACCCCCAATCTGAAAAGAATCAACAGCGTCCAGCTGTTCACAAAATAGTTAAGTTCTGGATTAGAGAGACGATAGCCTAAAATATAGATAATAGACAATAGTCTATTTCTCTTTAGTTCATAACAAACCAAAGAAGTTATCACAACAGCATTCTGTTTGAATTTGATCCATTACATGACATGTAGCTCAAATGACAACGTTATTCTATTGAGGTTTAATTTATTCCGCAGAAATTCTAATCACTACATTATATTATTTGAATTTGATCAATGACATGCTCTTTAGTTTCGTAAATTAAGTAAACTTATCCACCGGAGCAGTTTTACGTAGACGCACTATTGTAGGACATTAAAACATTCTTTAGATAGAAAAGTAGTAAGAAAAACAATTGTTTTTTTGAAAGTAAAGATGTATTGTTGCAGTTCATACATTTGTTAACTACGTTCACTCTATAAATCTCCTGTTCATTCTAATTTGACAAATTTGAAACCGTGACCTATGACAACTTGCTGTGACATTTTCGAAAATTTACATTCATACCTAACGCATTGTAAGAAACATTCGTGGATGTCCACCTGCTTAACCTTTGGAGCCCGTATACAAATTCAAAGTAAGTGATTAACATGCGGTGGAGATTTATCTTCGCGTTTTTGATGATTAAATGCCATCGCCTGCGACGAGCCCAAAAGCGAGGCAAAGTCGTTTCTTTCTGGGAGCATTAATGAAAGCTAATTAATTAAGCGTCGCATTTAAAGCTATGAGCCCGACTTCTTTGTCAGTTGTAGGCCTTTTGATGCAAGTAAAGGTATTATAATTAGTCTGCAAATGAAAGTGATCGTTGACTGAAAACGAAATCGAGTGCGGCAGTTTCACTAACCACGTATCGGTTAGAATATTTTATTTGAAACTTGCGCCGATTGTACCGATATCCAGTTACTCCGAGGAGGAAACGAATGCGACAGTGGATTATGGGCTGCCTTTCGTTACATATTGACCATACCTTACTTATATTAAGCAACCGATTAGATCTTGCTTTTTATTTTTCTAAATACCGTTTGTTTTTGCTCGAATGGCAAATGGAATTTGTTCCCGTTTCAATGTAGCAGGTATTCATTAAAAATTTGCACAACCAAATGTAATGTGTATTTTCTAATACCGTGTGTGTAAACTGTAATAGAGTCATTTCTATGATAAGTAGTTAAAATAAATAAATACAGGAAGGGTTTCACAAAGTTGTTCAAAATTTGGTCTTGATTTTTTAATTTTTGTTTTATAAACTTTACTGAATTTGAATATGAGCAGGGAACACAATGTAAAGCTGGATTTAAATACTTCAAAATAGGGTTAAGTGGTAAAGCAACTGCAGAATTTTTTTCTGCATTCTGCAGCTGAACTTCGCCCTACTCACTATTTATTTTTTTTTTTGGTTAAGGTATGTATTCTCCTTTTTTAATTAATAAAGGCACATTATTATTTTAGTAAAGAAATCCAAAGTAAAAAATATTTGATGTTGTCGGTAGGATTGCCTAGGCAAATTATTGCTTAAGTTAGTAAAGAAAACCGATTTAACTACTTAGAAACAAATGGTTTTTAATAATACTTTTGTAAGAACAACGTGTGCGTTTTCTATAACCTATATTAAAATACAACGATAATCTAATACAATGCAATTAGCTGCAATAGGTTTATTCCTTTAAGACTCCAAAAGTGTTTTATTTCGAATAAAACATTATCCTGCATATACAACACTCAGAATATGTTATCTGTCTCATACATACATGGCTACTTAATGAAAATATCAACAGAATACATAACTCTCACTTTTAATCCATAGGCGTGGCTACAAGATCCTACCGACTGCGCTAAATTTATCTCACTCAAAAATTAATCTTAAAGTTAACACAAAATAATCAAACCCGCAAGGACAAGATAACTCAGAAGGTCCGCGAAATGACGAAAGCAACTTCATAGCAATCTGTTTCAAGACTCAAATTAGAAAATATCAGAAATGTAGTCAGTGTCTACTTTTACTACAATTTTCACTTACTTATGGTGTTTTATTATACGATGTACATTTTTACAAAAATTAAAGTACCAGCAACAGCAATATCAGAAAATAAATGCGATTGTTGGAAAATGGTTAATAACAGACACAGTTTTTATAAAATCCAGAAGCTGTAACAGAACCTTGAGTCTTAAAGGATCTTGTAAATTTGTAATTGCACTCATCAGCAACCGACTTGTTCATTAATAATTGCTTAGCACTGAAAAATAACCATATTACACATTCGTTAGCGTATTTCTGCTTTACATACACGTTCATGCACGAAATGTTACAACGTGAATTCAAGTATGCGGTCACGCAATAATTCCTCATTTATTACATCAACAAATTCTTGTACATCATAATTCTCTCTTCACGTTATTAATGGGTCCATTATCAAGTCTAATGTGCAGTTTAATAGATAGGCACTGTTAATAACATGAATAATTTCACATAACCGGCGAGAAGATTATGTAAACCAAATTAAATGCAACAGGAAATCGTAAATCTGCAAGCCTGCTCTACGTCAAAAATCGTTAAAACCTATTTTGTTAATAAAAATTTCTTTAGTTAAACTGTACCACAGGAGTAGTGGTAAAGTAGCAATATTTAAAATCGTTTCAGACACGTTTCATCAACTGTTATATAGGAGAAAGCTTGATATGTAATAGCTCATATACAAAACAGCTAAAATGATTTAATAATGTGAACCCAGCGTTTGCGTATATCCTGTGTAGTAAAAGGAGGCAAGAACCGATTGTATAATTAATTTTATGGCAATAGTTCACTCGTTCAAATCTATCATATATCTTGGCGTGATTAAATAAATGGAACTGTGCGCCAGGAACTTAAAGTGAAACCACAACCGGTATAAATTGCAGCTGAATATCTTTGTGAGGGTTTTTTACGTATAAAATAACCACTTCATAGGAACTTAAATCGAGCTATGTTCAGGAACGTTGTACTTTCAAATTTTCATGAAAATCTGCCAATTTTCAAGATGAGGAAAATTACGTATTCGTAGTATAAGGATAGAGCAGAGATCAATGTAGAGATCAATGAGAGATCAATGTGCTACGGCATCAATATGCATTGTATATTCACAGCAGGACTTAGTTTTCCTGTATGATACATTGGCAAGCCATTATTAAAAACATTTAGAAATGTTTTTGTACATTTAAAGAAGAAACTAGTGACATTCATATTGTAATGCAATTTAGAGCGCATGCATTATTAATTTTTATTTTTAAAATCCACTTACTTCAGAATTATATTGCGAGCACAATCGTATCAATGGTTGGTGGTAGTTGAGATAGTAACAAGGTTACTAGGAGTGATAACTATTGTAAAAAGTAATATTGACTTGAAATTTGTAAAAAATCACGTTGAAGTTTCAATTCCTTTCAATTGTGATAAATAAATAATAATCCAAATGTTATATACGCAGTGGTAGAAATGGCTTTTCCTGTAGTATAATTTGATATAATAATATCAGATTATTATAATTTGCAATAGAAGTCAATATTAAATATAATCTTGAATTAGATTGTTCTATTGTGGATGATAGATTAACAATCATTTAACGTAGCTTCAGTGCGTGAGTGATTGTGTCTTGTGCCAATGGATTGGTTTTCTATTATAAAGAATAGAAATATTAAGCTCTATAACGAGCTTTTGGGACAACCAGGTAGATTGCCAAAAGGAGTGTTTACTGAATATTTGATTAAAATTTCAATGCGGGTTATCTAACCAAGTTTAATTTGATGTAACTATAAAATACTCTGTAATTAGATTTAGTAGCGTTCGATATAGTGATTAATTAAATTTATGTCTAAATTCAACGTTAAACGAAGTACTTGTATATTTTAGGTATTTATATTTGGAAATTATCTTTTGTTTATGGTATTTAGGTTAAAATTGCGACTTTTCCTTTTTTTCCCACGGTCTCTATTCTGGTTACTTAATCGCTTCGATGTTTCCTCTAGGTGACAAAATGTCCTGACTAAATTTATTATTTTCTTTATTCACTGCTATTCTACTAAAAATGTATACCTATTTTTAGGTGTCCATATACTTCCCCCAGCATTTCTATCACATCTGTCTCTTCATGAAGAACATACTTATACCTGAAAACCCTTATCTCTTTCCTTGTATGTTTATCTCTCTTCTCTGTCATTTTAGTTTCTGAAACACGCCTTTCAGCAGTAGAGTAAATGCGATTACCGTACATTTCTCACGAATTCAGCAGCGTCAAAAGCTTCTTAAAATAATTAAAGTTGTCCTTACTGGTATATTACGTTCAGTTTCCTATTCGATTATATGTTTAACTTTGTATGTCAGCAGATTTATTGATCTATAATTGTCTAGTTTTTTATTATTGACTTAAAATTGAGAAAGTCTAATATATCCCTTAAAATTCTATCCAAAAGGTATTTGTACCAAGCACAAATAGCATTAAGAACTTTAACTGATAGTGCTAACGAATATAATTTGTTTCTATATCCGGTATTTATTAATTACGAAAATGATTTGCGATGCAGTGGTAACTGGGAGATTTAAAGAGGGCTACAAAATAACCCAAATTGACTCAAAATATGTGAATCTAATATACAAGCAACCTACAAAAGCATGTGCAATAATTGTATTGTTTGAAGAGACCAATGTATCTTCATAAAATGACGAGTGACAACTGACAAAGAAATTAAAATGGGATAACAACGGTGTCTATGTAAACAGAGAGAGGGATGTAATAACTTGAAATTATCAAATGATTTGGTTAATAAACCACATATGTTAATATTCGATAGCAAAATCCTGAAGAAAAGCTATGACCATACCATAGAAAACAATGTGCAGCGAAGACACTATAACTTGAAGATATGCCAACTATACGATGACGTGGACATAGTAAGAGGTATTAGGGTTGGGAGATTGAAATGAGTCAGGCATCTCGGAAACTCAACCAACCAAAAAGCTGGTGTTGGGTAAGCCAAAGGGAAAGATAAGGCGAGAGCTTCAAGCTGCGGTAGTTAGATGTAGTGGAAAGAGACCTAAAGTACATCAGGATCAAGAACTGGAGAGATAAAGCACAAGACAAAAACCCCTGGAAAATCCTTCTTAGAGAGAATGATGATGATGATGATGATGATGATGATGATGATGATGATGATTGCTGCAATACCAAAACATTAGAAGCTGTAACAGATATGTTATGGTTTTAAAAGTGGAGTAATTAAAAATAGGGCTAAAGGTTAAGGATACAAGATAAAAATGGAATCAAACTAGGACAAAGAACTACTAATTGTAATCAGAACGGGCAACTGAGTAGTTTTTGCCATTTGCTTATTTAGAATTATTTTGTCAATCTAAAACATATGTGAGACTAATCACGCTGTCTATGGTGCAACTTTATTCGCGTACCTACGCGCACAGTAGATGCTTTACACGGTAATTTAAGTCCGCTACATTTCTTATTCTTGTTTTCACATTGTAAAAGATCCCAGATGGAATAAACATTGACCAATGTTTTAGAATTTGAAGATCAAAGTTTTATTACCGAAAGTCTATGAAATAGTTTTCTTCCACATTTTTGGCCATATTAAGTCAATTGTATGAATACATGAATACTGAACTAATATTAGCACATTAGATTTCCTTCGAGCAAAAATTATAAGAGATCGATTGCTTTGTATAACTGTCTCGTGCTAATTTTATCATATTTTTGTGACACCCTTTCATTTCAGTAGAAACAGGCATGTAGAAAGAGGTAAGGTGTCTCTGTAGCTATTCCTGTTCTTCATTAAAAATTCTTTGGCTGTTTTCGTAAAATGTCTTCGTAGTCTGTCATATCCTCAAGCTGTGCATGACGATCAGTTTTGTTTTATATCTACTTATTTTTTTCCATATGGAGGCTAAGGAAGGGCATGGAAAAGAAGAAAACTACAATTGATCGTGATGTATTCCCTAAATATACCGCATTCTATGAATTCTTGCACAACCTTTAAAGAATCTTGGAAATCTCAGTTCGTTGACTTGGATGTAGTTTTTGTCTATTCCTTTTATGGTCCACGTTGTTACGTGTAAAACGCGTAATTAGCATTAGAATTTAATGATAAGTTTACATTTCACTGATTTAATCTAGGATTACGTATTGAATTGCTAATCACTGCTATGTTAGAGTTAATTTAGGATGTATCTTTTCAGTAAATAATGCCCTTAAGAATTTCTGTACATTATGGTTACATTATGCCGTGTTGCTTAACATATCTAATGCATTGTTTATACCATTTATTGTCCGATTTCGTTACGGATACCTTCTGTATTTCAGATATTGTGTTATTGCTTGCTGTGATTAAACTGAGTTTATAAGTTCTTGACCTATTTGTTGTAGTTGAAAAAACTTGTTGGCGCACATTATATTTAGTAATTACATCATTTAAACAACTGCACCCGTCTTTACTGAGTCCAGCTGGCGGGCCTTCAAATATACTCTCGTAACGTTTCGAAATGTAAAGTAATTTAAGGAAACTACAGTTAACAAAAATTGGCGCTAACAACTTTGCGAATCCGTACTCTAACGTGGAGGTGACCATAATCCTATAGGGTTTAATGCTTGTTTCCATTCTTGTTGGTCTTTTAAGTGTTTGTTGTATTGTTCCACATAGTTTCTTTCATATATCATGACCACGGTAAAGCTCATGCATTTAAGATATTCAAAGTGAGATACCTGTTTGATAACGGAGATATGTAGGTTGTAGTTCATATGTATACCGAGATTTGTAAATAATTTTCGTTTTATTGAGTTAATATTATATCACCAGCCTCGCAACAGTAATTTTAGGGAACCTCTTTGTTGTGAAGTCAAATTGTAAAACGTCGGTGTGTAGCTCGTTTGCAGAGCCGTGGTTAAGTAAAGCTCCTGTTGAAATAAATCTTAAGTTGACCTGTTTGTTTACACAGAAATAATCAACGAATTGCTGTATTTCTCTGCAAAGGACAATGCTAACTAGTACTACACTTAAAAACTCCACATTTATTTTAGCAGTAACTAAAGCTACGCATCAAAAGCTGTTTCTACTATGCATTTGTGTTAATACTGATTAAATCGCCCAGTTTATAGCTGTTTTTATAACTTTCCACGCTACTAGTCCACTGCGAATACATCACCGCGCTGACACACCAAACAATAATATTAAATCAAGCATATGCCCAAGCGCAGTGCTTACTGAACACAAGAAAGATTGTGAGTACGCCCTTTGGCGCTGGTAAATGACCTGTTTTCGTCTAATTCATCTGCCTTCAGTGATGATTGCCAAATGCCGATTGCGCAGTGCGTGTACTGTGAAAGTTCTATCGTCACTCGTCAATACTGCCGCTTCCGTTTTTGAATTCCTGGCTCCAAACGGCTAATTTGCATTATCTGATAAGTTTCAGCAACTCTGTACATCTGTTCCTATGACAACACTGTTCTGTTCTCATATTTCACCCAGGTATAGTATGAACTTTACCGCCAACTAAAACACATTATCAACTTTGATCGTCACGCGTTTACTTATGTATGCGCACTGAAACCACTTTACACGGCCAGCGCCAGCTAGTCTTCTTGTTGACTTTCCAGCTCAGACTGACTCGCCCCATAAAAACTAGTTTCCGCCGCTTTTTACGCGGCAAGCGCCCGCATAACCCTGCGAAATTCTCAAACCACTAATAATGGCGCAATTAACTAATTATAAATATGTATAATAACAAACAACCATGAATACTGATGAACAAATCAGCTGTATGTTGTAACGTTATTGTAAACGTGCTCAGACAAGCCAGCCCAAGTTCCTGTTTTGGATTTTGGATTTCTTGTCTCTTTTTGACGCAGAAATATGATTAACTTAAAAAAAACAACTTTGCGTAATTACTTAAAACAAAAGTAGCTGATATTTGCATTTTAGGATGTGTTTAGAATTTTTAGAAAATGTGAATATACTCTTGTTTAACTAATTGTAATTTATATCTTGTAGCTGTCCTAAAATAGCTTCCCCATTTTCGGTCTTATTTAAAGGATTTGAAGGGCCGTTGCGTATATTGCATTGCCTATACTTCTGTTTTTATTTTACGATGGGGCATGTGGGTTGTAATTTTTGGATTTAGGATTTCTCTCTATGATGAACGACTTCAGGATAGAGCTATTTTTCCAATGCTCATTTTGGGAATTTTGAGGATTTATTTTACTTCCGATGGCGTAAACGAATTCTTAGGGCTGCTAGGTATAATGGTTTGGTGAATTGATGCACATATCGGATTGAATATGGATTTAACGGTACTTTAGATGTAAATCCACTCTTTGGTCACACCAAATATCAGGCTCGTTTTCATGTAACTTCCTATATTCTTCACGTCTTTTATGATGATCTATCGGTGAACTTTGCGTGTTAACGGAGTTGTCCTCTACCCGTCTGGGTGCACATCGCAAGCTGGGGAGAAATCCTGCCACCTGGTAGCAATGGATTCCTTCTGGTCCGATTGTGGCATCTTCTACCTTTCGACGGACGTGGTCAGGGAGTGCAGTACAGTCATAGTTTTATTCAAATTTTTGTGTACTTGGGGCCTCAGCTATCGCTTTTGCGTCTCTCGCTTTGATTAACATACCAGCTCTAGTTGAATTACGTTTTTATGTATTTTAGTTCGGTGTCATTTCATTTATGTTGTGTACTTTGCGGATGTATGTGGTATTTTTATATTTTTTCAATAATGGTAAACGGGTACTCTTACTGATATATGCGCGCTATTTGGCGATTGAGCGAAGTACTTGCCTCTGATTCTTTTACCATCGTGGATCGTAATCCACCTTACACTGAGCTAGCTGAAGCACTTTTTTAACCTTTTAGAAGTTATAACCTTAACGGTTAACGGTCATAGTACGTAAACTAAGTTTAGTTGTAGAATGTCGATAAGTGAGAGCATTTGTTTAAAAGCCATTTATTCGAGTTTATCAATAAACAACTTTAAAATCTCAAATACATACACAGAGATCTTTATTGCTGTTTAGTTTCATAGTAAAATTAGTTAAGCCTACTTTAAAATCAGCGACTTTCCAGCATTTATGGAGGGCTTAATGCTATACAAAGGTCGCTAATTAATGTATAAAGGAAAGACAGCTCTTCGGATTCGCTAGCTAAGAATTATAATTTTATGAGCTTGTATGCTAATAGGTAATTTATTAATTTTAGGGTTCATCTAATTAACTGTTTTTATAAAGCTTCGTAGTTTAACGCCAGCAGTACAGTCTTAATATTTGGTACATTATTTTGCTGGGCGTTTGTTAGGTATCTAATTTAAATTTATATTGTTCGTTGAAGGGATATTTTAAAAATCTACTAATCCTATAAGTTTCTATCAACGTCATAATTAGTAGCATATAAAATAGCACTATAATGTTGAGTGCGAAAGTGAAAACCAATGCTAACGGTTCTTCTTGTTACATTATTTTTTTATTATCTGCCTCAAAGTTATGTTTGTATACATATATGTATTCAAAACATCCTCAATTATTTAACCTGCTCCCATTGCCCATAAGAATCTCTCGTGTTTGTACATTTCCGCACTGTTGTGATCACCATATTTAACATAGTTTTTGCAGCACACGTAATTTTTTACCTAACTTGTTACTACCAGTGTGGAAGTTGTATAATTCCCTTCACGTAATTAACTATAAGAATCTTAATTGGACGTTTTGATTATTAAGCATCAGAAGCCCGTACGGAAGGCAGCTTTTAAATTTGAAATATTTAAAAAACGAAATCGTAATATTCGACGTCCGAATCCTTCAGCCGTCCTCAGACAAATTGCTTCCTGGAAGATCGAATGTAGCATCCTTCTTCAAACTATCATTAGAAGTCCCACTTTCAAACTTGGAACCAGCAATTTGCCGATTAACCCTTGGCTACGAGTATATATGGTTAACATCGGCATCAATATTAAAATAGCGACCTTTGATTCCGCGGTTTGATTGCAGTAGCACAAAAGAGTTGGACACCGCTGCGAAGCAAATTGATACAACCGTAAACTATTAGCGTTTAGCGTTTTATCCAGAAGAAAGGTGCGTGTATTTCCGTATCGACTGCTCGTATTACAACTTAAATACGAGTAAGTTGTGGCAAATCGTGCAACCACAACAGAAAATTCATACGCGAGATTAGTCATATGTCACTCTGTTACACAACATCGTTTTAGAATTATTTGTCCATGCCTAATTGGCTTTTGCTGCAAAACTCATACACTCTAAAATAACACTGCAAAAGAGAAGGCAGCAATCACAATTAAATATCACTGGTTCAACCTTCAAATATAAACAAATTGGCAGATCCTCAATATAACCAGAACAAAAACAATGATCTTGTAAAAAACACATTCTCTTGTATGACCGTTCGAATGTGCAAAAATAGAACGTGCTTAACCTATGGAATACGAGAATTGTATGCAAATGTATGGCAAATATCACAGAATATATATGTATAAAGCTGCATCCAAAGAGAAGTAATAAAAATGGAAATTAATAATCTGGTCGTACGTGGCCACCATATAAAAGTCAACCAATGAATTAGAGAAAATGGGATATAATGGATTTAATAACATCAATAGCAAAACTTATCTGCATCGTATAATCCGATCAATACTTTAACCTGGACTAACTTTACAAAAAATAAAAATAGCTACTTTATTCACTACTTAACAATTTATTACTTTCAGTTGCTTATTCTTGCTGCATTATTTATCATTGTATTGATATTTAACACACTTAACTTTTTATTAAAGTCGGTGGTTTCGCATTATTCGCAATTATATTCGTATAAAGTTTACCTCCTCTGTTATAGAAAGGAATTTAAAAACAGTTTACAAACTTTATGCTCTACTGGCGCCTTGCTAAGTACTCGAACGTGATCATCTTGTTAATTTCTAAACTGCTCTACCTTCTAGCTTGGGTACAATCTATTTTTCGTTTTGGTTCGCGCTGTTACCAGTGCTTTCAACGTCATATTTTTAGATTGATCTTTTTAAAGAACTTTTAAACTCCTACGGGCCAGGTTGTAATATTAGTTGATTATGGTGATGGAATAATATTTTCGAGCATTTTTCTTCTTCATTTTATGCTAGAACACTCGCTTTATTTCATTTTAGTGATTTAATCTAGAAAATTATAGGAAAGCGTAATTGCAACATTTTGCAGCTTTCTGAAAGAGCCTTATTTTTTCCGTAAAGGATATTTCAGTAATTTTTGATTGATGGCGAAATCAAATATCGTAGATAATTACGTTTGAAGCTCTGATCGCACTCTATAGCCGTGGGTCTTTCTATCTAAATCGATTCAGAAAGGCCATAGAAAGAAAATAATTATTAGTTGTCGGGCGCTACTGGATTAGAAACTTTTGCAGCAAGTAATGTTTGGCATTCTCTAACCCATAAGGGAACTACCTCGTTGAGGGGTGGGGTTGGGGGGGAGGGTCGTTAGAGTTGGTACAAAATCGCCTGCATGCAGTGGTACAGAGTACAGGCAAACATATTATACAAATAGTAACGTATGTTCGCAAGACTATAGGGCAAAATATCTGGCCTCAGCAGGCGCTGATGGCTATGTACTATACAGATTGTCCGGATTGTACTCGGGACATGGAAAATTAATGAGTGCAACAGGGAGAAACAGATAAAATGAGTAGGTATGACAGAGATAAAACATATCAAAATTTATCAATATACCAATGGACACTTTCAAAACTTTTCACGCTGAAGCGGGGAAGTCTCGACTCCGCGCAGGCGATGCGCTTGCATCCGTATTGGTGGAACGATCTCATTTGCTTAGACTTCTGGTATTTTTTGGGACCGCTACAAAGTATTTGAAATGTTTAACAAGATACATATTTTAATTCACCACCTGCAAAACTATACATCGTACACAAGCGAAAGAACTATATGTTCACTAATCTCCTTATTTTTAATAATCTAGAATTATCTCACATACAGAGTGTCATGCAGTAAGTTTCGAATGGCAGTGCTAAGAAAGGGAAGCAAGAAAGTATTCGGAGTAAGAGAGATTGGGAGTAGCGTTAAGGATAGGTACATTCGGGGACATAGTACCTATTTCGGTGTAAAAGCACATCTACACACGTTGTTAGGGGTAAAATGATAGTTATTACCTGTTAACAAGTAAAAAGCGCACAGCTATCTCAAGTGGGACGTAGGGGTGAGTATATTCTAAGAAGCGTATGTGATTAGGTCTAACTTAATTTGGAAAGGATGTAGAAAGTCAATAATAATAAGTTGACGGGTGCCACTGGATTATAAATTATTGCCTACGGTAATAATGGCATTCTCTAAGCCAGATGCAAACGACATCGATGTGAGTGATATCGTTGAAGCGGACAGTTGCGTGCCTACCTTGTTTCCACTTCTTAACGCTTAATGTACCCGTAAAAACACCACATGTATGGAAAATGGCCCTCTAACGGTGGCGTCGCGGAGTTACAAGCTACTGCTGATAAAACCTATTAGACTGGTCACAACCCATCATGTATTACGGATAAATTTCAAGGTATTTCTCTACGAGGGCGCAACATCTGTGTATTTTTGTGTAATACTAAAATAGGTGAGCATTAATTACCAAAAAGTAGAAGTATAAACGTGCAATATCTACAGCTTTGTAGAAGCTACTCAAAAATTGCAATAAATAAATATATTATATGAACGTCTTTCATTACGATAATACCAAATAGAAAAGAGATGCGTGACTGCGGCTGTTGTAGACGATTTCAGAATGAGCTTCGGCTTTACAGGAACTTCTGCTGTGTCCTTGGGTGGATTTATCCCAAGACCTGGGGCACGTGAGGCTACGGAGCCGACCAGCGGCGCAACCCTGGTTAGTTTTCAGGCTACGGACACGATTAAGGCTAAAACCTTACCAGTTTTCAGGCCACGGAGACGATCAACGGTAGAACCCTAGCAGTTTGCAGGCCGGATACGATTAAGAGTAAAACCATGGCAGTTTTCAGACAACGGAAACGATCAACCGTGGAACTCTGATAGTTTTCAGTCCGCGGAGATGATTAATAAAATGGAACCCTGGCAGTTTTCAGGCCACGGAGACGATCAACGGTAGGACCCTGGTGGTTTTCAGGCACAAGAGACGATCAACGGTGCAACCCTGGCAGTTTGCAGACCATGGAGACGATCAAGGGTGGACCCGGGTAGGTTTAAGACGGTGTGAATGCGGGATTTAATCAGACGTAACCGCCGATTGCGAAATTTTTCTCAAATTTTCATAACTGACGGTATGGCAATGATAACAAAAGTATATAGTAATAAAGTATATAACAAGGATGCTTTAAATCCGGTAACTTTACGAAGATTCTCGGCTGCCTCTCACATCGCGACCCCTTACGTCGATCTGCTCCCATGTCTGTCCGGACCTTTCTTAACTCGAATCTTCCAGAGCCTTTCCTTCACGTGACGTTTTCTCCGCTCGCGGGGTGAGTACATAGGCAGATAAAATCCAGACCTTGCTTACTTAAAGCCCATTTTATTTAAAGTTTAAATTGGGCAGAACTGTTAGCATAAAACATAGTACACAAACAAGAATAATAGTCAGGGAGATCGGATACTAAAAGTCAAATTATAGAAATAGTTTAGAGTTAGACCCTTGAGTCTTAGCATTAATTATCTCTACAGAGATGCTCTCCCTGAAAGCTACTGAAGCTTATCCAGTAATGGTCTAGTATGAGACGCTGTTTTAGAAAGCTTACTGATCGTTGTGCCGGTGCGACAAATTAAGCGAGCGCCGTCAGAAAATTGTTCGCAGCGGTTTGGTATCTTCAAATAGTATACATACTAGATTTGAAAATATAAATACTGTAAGAAATTAAAAGTTTTGAAATAACGTCGGTAAAAAGAACTTGTAGGAACAGTAAAAAATAAATTGAGAAATTAATGTACCTAGAAATCAATGTTAATACTAATTACAACTCTCCCAAGTGCTGAAATATCTAATGTTCCTGAGGTTCAAATTAAATTATAGAATTTTTTACAATGGATAATTATAACTTTGAATTGTAGTTCAATGTATTACTATTTCAAAGCTCAAAATTCAACTCTTTCAATTGTAAGCAGTGTAGTTGAAGATAAACTCTCCTGACCAACTGCAACAATTTTCCTCAAAGGTTCTATGGCACTGTTTCTAAATTTTTGAAAAATATTCCACGCAGCTATTGCCGCTTTCGTTATTTTATCACAGCCTCTCTATATTCTTTCACTCTTTCTGGGTTTCGTTGCTTATTCTATTCTCTATTTCCATGTAGTTGCCGATGTTCCTTTCCTTATCTTTCTGGGATGGTGTATATTGACTTTTCTTGGCATTCTCATAACAAGCACATTCTATATGAGCTGTCTCGATTCAATACTGTTAATTTATTACCTCCATTCATCACGTTATTTTTTACATGGTCTATTTTAGAAATTGCAGATGCTGTACGTAAGTACGAGCAATCCATTTCTACACTCTCGCTCATCTTTTTGTGTTTACTTCTGAATTAACAGATTTCTAATCCATGCGTCGTGGTGGCATCTATTAACCATTGTTCTAAAGATAGTCAGTTTTGTCTTACATCTAAAATTTTTCGATCAGTCAAGAATTTATAGGCTCTAAATAGCTCTTAGGTTTTGAAATTGGTTATTTCGTAAAATCTTTCTTCTTAAACTATTGCTAGAAATAATACTAGCGAGGTATTCATATTCTTCGTATGCATTGATACTACCGTTTTCCAATTCTATCCTTGTTTGTTTTCCTCTAACTGTTAGGTGTGCAGTTTTGTATGCTTATATCAATGCTCAACTGATTTTATTATCATACATATTATACATTTAGGGCTAAGTATAATTCTAATCTTTTCACTCTTTAAAACATATTTGCATTTCTCTATGAGGAACTTGACGATGAGGAAAGTTTCCTGAAAATCGTCGAACTCCATCACCCATGCCACCTAAACATTTATGGTATACAAAGACCATATTGGCGCATTCTTCTACTCAATGTTGGCATTTTTATACACTTTTTGATGCCACCAGTATATCGGAAATATGGGTACTTGTAGTGTCCATAATCCATCCTACGAAATGTTTACAAAAGTGGCGCAGGCAATTGTGAAAGTGAAAACTTTGATTAAACAAGCTGTGCAGCCTCAAGCAGCGAGGAACTAATTTTTGATGTTACGCTACGAGCAAGTAAGTGACTAGTGAGTAATTAATGTCGCTAGTGACACATTGCATGCTCAGTTCCGGAATGTAAAAAGCAGACAACTTAAAACTGAGATCTAGGCAACAGTACGCCATTTGCGAACTGCAGGGATCCGGGATTAAATAGCAAGTAGTCGTTCAACGCTTTTGCGCAGTAAAATATCTGCTGCGCAAGAACCGGTACAAGCTCGTTGACCCCCCGCAGGTAAGATCGACAAATAATAAAACCTTCGACTGACACAAGCTTTCGGACAAAAGCGATTTAACACTTTGAACGAGAAAATATCCGATTGCAGCTGAAGGGTAATAAAGCAATTCCAAATCCCTAGTACCAGAAACGGAGCACAATGGCTAATTGTACTTTCAAGAAAACGCAGGCCACCGACATGCAATAAACAACCGTCCACTTACGCGACTCATTAAGCTATATAAGGATGGCCACGCAAGCTCCAGCATCTCATTCGATCTCATTCCGTCATTTTCTTCATTTTATGCTAGAACACTCGCTTTATTTCATTTTAGTGATTTAATCTAGAAAATTATAGGAAAGCGTAATTGCAACATTTTGCAGCTTTCTGAAAGAGCCTTATTTTTTCCGTAAAGGATATTTCAGTAATTTTTGATTGATGGCGAAAACAAATATCGTAGATAATTACGTTTGAAGTTCTGATCGCACTCTATAGCAGTGGGTCTTTCTATCTAAATCGATTCAGAAAGGCCATAGAAAGAAAATAATTATTAGTTGTCGGGCGCCACTGGATTAGAAACTTTTGCGTCAAGTAATGTTTGGCATTCTCTAACCCATAAGGGAACTACCTCGATGAGGGGTGGGGGTGGGGGGGGAGGGTCGTTGAAGTTGATACAAAATCGCCTGCATGCAGTGGTACATAGTACAGGCAAACATATTATACAAATAGTAACGTATGTTCAGAAGACTATAGGGCAAAATATCTGGCCTCAGCAGGCGCTGATCGCTATGTACTATACATTTGTCCGGATTGTACTCGGGACATGGAAAATTAATGAGTGCAACAGAGACAACCAGATAAAATGAGTAGGTATGACAGAGATAAAACATATCAAAGGACAAATAATAAAACCTTCGACTGACACAAGCTTTCGGACAAAAGCGATTTAACACTTTGAACGAGAAAATATCCGATTGCAGCTGAAGGGTAATAAAGCAATTCCAAATCCCTAGTACCAGAAACGGAGCACAATGGCTAATTGTACTTTCGAGAAAACGCAGGGTTTACCAGGCCACCGACATGCAATAAACAACCGTCCACTTACGCGACTCATTAAGCTATATAAGGATGGCCACGCAAGCTCCAGCATCTCATTCGATCTCATTCCGTCATTTTCTTCGGTTGACAACTTTCCGCATTCCGTGTCTATCGGTCGTCTGGCACGTGTCAAACCCGCATTATTTTCAAGCCGTTTGTGGACTTAGCCCTATCCAGGGGGCATTAACCGTTAGCGCTTAAAGTGGTTTCAATCGCTCACTCTATATGTTATACTCAAGAAAATTAAGGAGTTAAGATGTAGCAACACTTTGATTTTAATAATGAATACAGTTGTTTACCTGTTGATTTTAGAAATATGAATTTGTTTTGAAAACGAAAGCTCGTTTTATGTTACCTAAATTGAAATTTCAAGTATCCACTTAGGCCTATATATAGCAATAAAATCCACTCCTACTGAAATTGCATTTTGCGAACAATTCTGAACCTTTGTGCCAATCTGAATGACACTTAGTTAGGGATCCGGTAGCCATTTATGTTTGTATTTTAATTTCAGACAGTTCAGCGTATTCATTACTCGAACGAAATTATGCTCCTTATTTGTTTAATTTCAGGAAATGCCTAATTACGCTCGAGTACTATAATTAATTATCGATGGTGTCACTGACGACTTCCGACGATTCAGATTTATTAGCTCATTCGCAAGCTTTCGCAAGCATCGGCTTCGTCCAAACGAACATTGCAATTATGAACCGATCCACTTTGCGCAACGAATTCCTTGTACAAGCCTAAATCGCAAGCTGCGAAGATCTTAGAAAAGTTAATGAGTCATGCGTATTGTAATTGCGTGGAAGATCCTCGTTTCACAATCGGAAGTTTGGGTTCAAGTACGCTCGGATTTTCCGTAATTAGCGGTTGCACTGGCAGCAGGCGGAGGCGGAAGACAATTAGAAAAATTGGCTACATCTTCATGCCTGCTCTTATATGGCCACGGTGACAACGCTTTATGAATGAATTTGAGCGTTAATGTATTCAGACTTAATGTGGTGACTCAGGAGTGGGCAATTTAAGATTGTACAATCTTTTTATTTACATTTCTCCGGCCCATGACTAGGAAAAATTAAGCAACGGACTTAATTAGGTAAACGACGCGCTTGGGGCTGCGGGATTAGGTCAATGCCTGGAGCCAAATTTGAGTATGTTTATATTTTCCGTTTTAATAAGGAGGTCACAAACGAGTTCTGTTTGGATAATTACTGAAATTTGTAAGAATTTACTGGTTTACTCAGAACGCCCACTTTTGGTTCTGATTTTCCTGGGAGTGTATAACTATTAGTGGTTGAAATAATATCTGATTTTTAAGTAATTGCTAAGTGTTAGCAAATGAAATACCTACTTAAATTTAAAGAGGCACACGATGAGTCTTTCTTATTACACACTCGTGAATCTCAGAAACTGTTCCTTGTGTATATTGTTTGTAAGTTGAATAAAAAGGAATTAAACGAAGTTGAATGAAAAGAAATTAAACGAAGTTGAATGGAGAAATTTAACTTACTTGCAAAAATCTAGTAGGCCAACCACTTTTATTGAAAAACGTTTCTCTATCTGCTATAGTTTTTGAGATTTCTTTAGGCAGAATGAACAAAACTGACACTCTACACCCTAAAATATGTGAACACTACTTAACTACACATTCCTGGGCCTAAAATAAGGAATTTAACTCGACTTACCTATATATCCAAATGCGTTTCGCTAAACCAGTATTCTGCTTCAAAGCACTTTAAATAAATGAATTTTGCTAACCACAATAGGGCGCTAGGATTGAATTCAATGACATTCGGATAACATTCTATACGGATATTGGTTAGTATCAGTGGACTACCAGAGGATAAAACATGGATGTCACGACACAGATTAAATAGTACTTATTCAGTGGCAGTACAGATAACTTTTAAATTTGTTTTCTAGAAAAAGACCTTCACTAGTACATCTTTTTGAGTCTTTTTATCATTTTTCACAATTTAAAGAAAAACAAAGAAATTATTAAAAAGGTATTCAGTAAGGACTATTATCTAAATCGATCCATACTGGAAATTTTTATTTAATTTTGAAGCAAAATATTGGGTAACGATATGCATATGGATATAATAATAATAATAATAATAATAATAATAATAATAATAATAGAACTTTATTGAGCAACACAGAGAGAAAAAAAATCATCCAAAAAAACGTAATCATTCTTAAAAGCTATATAGGTAAGTTTGTCACAAAAGTATTAGGTAAAAGTGTAACAGTTATATCTATAAATCGAAAGTCACCAATATCAATGTTGTAACTTTTAGCATACCAAACAACTAGCTCAAGCAGGGTACCGGAGAGGGGTCATGGGCATGAAGGATGCACAACAAATATGCCTACTTGTTATGAGCAACAGTAATCTAATAAATAAGAGCGGTAGGTTCAACAAATAACCGTACTATACTCCGTGGAACCACCCGGCGCAGTCGAGCTGCGCCGTAAGATAGTCTTTCTTATAAGGAGATAGTAAATATCCAAGAAGACAAATAAACCGAATGGGCTCCGTAAGCTGACCAAATTATTATAAATCGAAAAGTATAGAAACTGTCAACCCTATCTGAACAATATGATGAGACTACTATATCAAACTCAATTTGACTACGACGGATTAATTGAAAATTAAAATTTGAAATGGATCTACATAGAAATGAGAGCAAATGAGAGCATTGTCGCATTCAAAACACCGGGTCCATATGCAAAATAAACTGTTAACATACATAAAATATTACAATATAGTCGATGCACGAATATTATACGGGATTTATACGAGCAAAAAGGTCTGACTGAACAAGAGCGTACGCGACCAATCGAGCGAAATAATAAAAAAATACTTTCCATAGACAGCAGCAATTAGTACGAAAAAACAAAACACTTAATTAAGCTGACTCTCAGGTACGGTGTTTCAACGAGGCCTACTCGAACGTGGCGTATTCATTAAAGAAAAATATTTATCGTTTGCTACAAAGTCTTTGCACAATAGCCGAATAATGCATGTGAGTATGTATAATCGAATTTATCCTACTATTCTTGTCAGAAAGAAAAAATCGGTGGACAATGCAGAGTTATCTGTCGGCAGCACAGTTGTATATAAATAACTGGGAAGCGTACGATGCGTTGCCAGCTGCGCAAAATATTAGGATGATTGTAAGGCCTGACCTTAATGGCTGCGATATGTGTTAGTAAAACCCAAGAGCAATTACAGCTGAAGGTCTTTGGCACTGCCTGGTGTCGAATTTGACGTCCAGCAGCCGTACAAGATAATACGTACAGCTATTCCACATAATCCTTATTTCTTGTTGCATAGCGAGTCTCTCACCCTACGTCAATGTATCGGAGTAGTAACACACAATCAAAAGCGCACCGAAGAGAGAATGAAAGAAAACAGGAGGAAAATCAAATAGACCTGAAAAGCCAATCAAGTCCGACCTCAGATCGTAATCGGCCAGCGGACATTTTGCTTCCAACAAGCTACCATATCTTGAAGTAATTACATGGCAGTTGCGGTTTAATTCTTAAACCAAATCTGTCCTTGATTCCACAGTTTTCTCGATAGAAACCGCTCGTAAAAATCGTTAAATAAATATCCCGTCCAAACCGTCGTGTAGCGTCGGAAGCAGAACTGCGCGTGGGAAGTTTTTAAAAGAAGTAAACGTCACGCGTAGATCCAAAAGCTAAAAATATTTAGGTGGCCCGAAACGCATAACGGCGTTTGAAGCCGCCAAACCTGCAGCAAAATCGGGCGAAAAATATTTAGGGATGCTTTCGGATTGTAAATTATTGAGTTAAATCGTTTTATTTTAAGCCTAGAAATCTGTGGTCCTCAATGGAACGAATATAATATATAATTAAAGAGACCAAATTTTTTTTTAAAGAAAACTTTCTACTCCTATTACCTAATAGCTTACATTTCAAAAATAAATGTGATTTTTGTTTGTCCCGTATGCGTTCCTATACCATTCATCCAGTTGCGATGAAACTTTGTTGAAGTTGTTGTGCGCACGCCCGCGAAGGTTTCTACATTAGAACAACCATTGTTTTCGGTGTATGAGTGCAGAATTGAATCAAATACAAACCGCCACATTTCAGTTCGTGTGTGACATAATAAGTGGTGATTGTGAAATTCCAGTTGCCGGTCGACATTAGATACCTAATTGATATCACACGCATTTTCTTTGCTTTTTCCAAGTGAATTTGTAATAGTCGTCACAAAGCATTACTTTCGCTACAAATCAATTATGCCAGGCAGAAGGATTACGTTCAGAGTTTCAGATATGATAAATGTTCGGAAGGGCCAATGCAATTTAATTTGTTACTGATGGATTTGAGCTTAGTAACGTCAAACATAATGTGAATAAAATGGTACAGAATGATTTGTTAAGCACAGAAATTGTATGAGCTTTATGTATTAAAAGTTTATAAGCCAGCAAGCGGCAAGTTTACTGAAAGGTAAACGAAAAACAGTGCTAGCAAAGCAATAATTGCAATAGAGCAATGGAAAGATTAAGGCAACCGATCGAAAGGCAATTAGTAGGATGCTAAATAAACTCAAGTGTATCAGTGCATTATAAACCAAAGTGAAAATTAAAAGCATAGCAAAGTGTAATGACATTTATTCCAAGAAAAAGACAATTGTAGTAGTTAGGCAAAGATATGACGTCAAAACTGTAGTCCATAAGTTGAAACATATAATCAAACGTAATTTCTTTTAAACATATGAAAATCTAGTTGCTAAGTTATGAAACAGTCAATTGTCGTAATTAATAAAACACGCTGAAAATTTTCATGTTCGGGGCAAGTTAAGCTCCACTTTTTGTACAGAAACTAATAATAAAAAGTCATTTTGTTGAGTCAAATTTGTATTGGAGTTTTTACCAGTGTCGCTGGGCATCTGTGGGTGTAGTTTTCAAAAGTTCAGGAGTTCCAAACATAGTGCAATTAAGTTTCCACCTGGTACGGCGTTGAGTGCGAGCCAGCTTTGGTGACGATTTGAGGCAGTTTCAGACACCGGAAAGCAGATATTTTTGGTGCTATGTGGAGAGGAAAGCTTTAGCAACCCGTGGGTAAAAGAATTAGGACCAGCAACCCATTTCCAAGGGAATATTTGCCGTGGCGTCCTTCCAGTGTGCCAACCAACACAGCGGAGCACCTTTTCAAAAAGGTCAAATTTCACAGCAAGGAGTTGGTGCAGTCTTGTAGAAATTGGGGTTCATGAAGAATATACCTTTGCTGGGAAGTTCAACGTGTTTTCAGAATCCCAGATCCATCTAGCTTCGAATAATTTAGATAGCGTCCCTAGAAAGTGCGAGTTGACGCGGAATTTGAATTTTTGCCGGAAATAGGACAAAAGCACATCCGAGCGTGGGTTTTGACGTCATCCTGAAACAAAACGAAGTTAGCCGTTGTTACATTACAGAATTAATCGTATTTACCTGATGCATTCTTGCCATTTTGGTGTTTGAAATTTCAGTTTTACTTTGTTTTGGCACAGACCGATCATTATTTTGTGGATTGCACTAAATTTAGAGGTTATTTAAATATTAGTTGGGAATGGTGCATTTGTCCTAATAATTGAGAGTAATTGTCATACAAGGAATTATTTGTCATGCAAAGTTTTCTACGTATTTTATGAACCCACCCCTTGAATTGAGAATTGTTTCATGTTCACCGGAGTTAAAAACCCAACTATTATTGTATTTTTAAGTAAGGCTACTATTAGAAGAAGAATATAAAAAATGGGGACTTGAGATAAATTTAAAGAAAGCTGAATACTTGGTTATAGGAGAGCAGGGAAGAGATCTTAATTTAGAAAACGATATAATCAAAAATTGTAAAGACTTCCAAGTATTTGGGAGTGACACTTTCGGACACCGGAAAAAGTAATAAAGCTATTATAAACAAAGCAAGCCAGGGAAGACGGGCAATTAAACAGTTGAATTCGATCCTATGGAGCAAAAATGTGACTAAAAAGAACAAGAAGGCAATTTACAAAACAATTGTCGAGAGTATCTCTACATACGGCTGCGAAGCATGGGAACTGAACAAGAGGGATAACCAGAAATTGTGTGCGGTGAAAATGGACTTTTGACGAAGGTGCTGTGGTGTATCTAGGCTCCAACATATTACGAATGAAAGAATAAGACACCAGATGAACGTTCAGAGCTCCATAATTGAAACAATAGAGACCAAGCGATTAATATGGTATGGGCATGTACAACCATTCTCACTTCCTTCGTGAGTTTCCCACTCATAGCCGCTAGCAATATAGTAAGTATTACATATATATGTACAACGTATGCCTGAAAACCGCTGGCCCAAAAAAATTCGAAATTGGGTTTTTCCTAAAAGATTAAAAAGAGGAAGACCTCCAAGAAACTGGAGACAAGATATAAAGGAAACAATGATAGCAAGAGGTCTCCAAACTCGCATATATATATATATATATATATATGCAAGTTTATTTCTACGGCCGGGGCCGTCTCTCGCTTCCTATTCTCTAGGCACGTCTGTCACGCCATCCCTCTTCTATATATATATATCGTGTGTTTAAAAAAAATATTCGCAGCATGCCATGCCAAATTGAAGTTTGCCATAACTTGATAATCCATTGAAGCAAATGGACTACTCAGAGAACTAAATTACATCTTGATCTTGAAATATTTTCCTAAAAATATACTAAACCTTTAATAAAAACAATTTTTATTGACTGTTATGATTAATAAACCTCGTTGTTGTTGTGAAAATGCCATCTCATTTTCCTTTTTGCTTGATACAAGTAAACTTAATGCAGTGTAAACTTTTGCCTGTCACAGTGACAGATGTTTTCATAAACCAAATGCAATCTGACATTTACCTACAGACTGAAGTTATGACATGACTAGATTTTCTATCTTTATTTGAGGTTTTTTTTTTGGAACACACGATATAAAAAGGAATGTTTGGTTGTTTGTCCCTTATGCGTTCCTATACCATTCATCCGAATTTTGCGATGAAATCTTCGTGAGTGGTTGTGTGCACTAGGGGTCGCAATACCGGTTCCTTTTACGAAAACCGGTATTTTCGATATTGAAGTTTTACGAATTCCGGAATCCCGGTATTTTCGATATTTAGATAAGTTTTCGCCGAGATTCGAGATTAAAGCCTCTAATTTAGAGGTGACGATTTATTAATGAAATAAAAACCATGACAAAAATCACATTTTAATTTTTAATACGCTTTTAACAATAACACAAATGTCTTCAGACTTTAATCAAATAAACAAAAAGAATATTCTTAACTTAAATAGTTTTATTAATTAAATAATAAAATAATTTGTGTTTTTATTAATGTTTGGCCAAATGTAAGTAATGAGAACGTAGAAATGACAACGTGTCTAATGTATGATCGTTTAATTTTGACCGCAAATGGTTACAAAAGTAACCTGCTGACGAGAACATTACCAATCCTCTATGTTCAATTGTTCACGTCTCATGGTCGCGACTCACGGCTCCAGTTACACACGCACGATATAAAATAAAAACAAGACTAATCACAACGAATGTTTCTTTACAAATGAATCACAGACACAACAATTTTAGTTTGTCCTCCTTAGATCGATCGATTCAACAGCTGGCGCAATTGAAACATGTGGTGTGAGGGATTCCCATGCGATTTATATTTAAAAAAAATACCAAAAATGTCGAAAATCCCGGTTTCCATAAATCCAATCCCGGTATTTTGAAACATGCATTTTTGTACGGGATCCCGGTATTTTTGAAAGTCGGGATCCCGGTTTGCGACCCCTAGTGTGCACGCCCGCGAAGGTTTGAACAACCATTTTACAATAGATGACGTTGGTCGAGATATTTTGATACATTTTATTTATGGTCCAATTTGGCTCATATTCAGAATATATGTTAGTTACGTGGAAAGAAATGTTTTTATAACAAATGGACCCGGTACGTGGCGCTGGTGTTGAAATATTTACGAAAATGTGTATTTATGGTCTGATTTGGCTCATATTCAGAAGGTGTGTGAAAAACAATTTATTTTTGGACAGAATAACGTTTGCGGATCAGCTAGTAAGATTATAAATCAACAATAATGGGTGATTTTTCTTAGTTACCATGTATTACAGTAATTATTTGAGTAACTATGGCAATATCGATTATACAAACCTTTGTATAACCGATTATATCAACAAAGATGTAGTAATTACAAAAGAATATTATAAAAATACAATAATTAATTTATTGGTGCCACAGTTAAGATTAAGATGGAGGGATAATGCATAGAAACTAGAAGGGCGTCACAACAGGAGTACTACGAAACATAAACGAAAAATAAATTTTTACGTGAATCTAGGAACGCTGCTGAACAAATAGTTTAAAGGTTCAGACAAGGAGATATGGCCTAAAGTGGCAATTGACAGAAAAGAAAGCAATGGCTTATCAAAGAGAAGTAACATTTTAGAAATTAGCATTTAGAACAATACTGGAAAGCATAGCGTTAAATCACTTTTAAAATTGTCGCTGTCACTGCCTTTTTATGCACGCGGAGAAGGGTTCATGATACCGTTAAACCTTTGCGCGCAGGCTCAAGTTAACGCGGGGACAGTCAGCAAGCATAGAGAGCCAGCTCAAGGTTGTTACGACAGGGCGTGGTTTGAATGTTACCGTTCTGTAGTAGAAATTTTAGAAGCATTAGCGGCTCTTCGAAACAATTTTGACCTTGTCGAATTTAATAAATCCCAAGGCGCAGCTTACTAGTATGGACTTATCTTCCCCGTTTCGTTGTTATGCAGTGAAATTTCATCTTAACTCTTGGTCGGATATTTGGAAGAACGTCTGTTCTCCCACCATCAAACATTTTCTTCAACCATCCTAGAATGTGACGTTCTGACTTGTGGCCCAACTTTTAAGGATTCCTGACTACTCCTTAACCGACAAGCCCGGGGCGCACGTTTATCGAGCCCAAGACTTTAGCTGTATGTTATATTCATTAAGTAATGTATGTTGTGAATTATCACCTTTCTGAATATGTTATATTAGTTAGGCGATGCATGTTGTGAAATATTTACCAACTAACCGCTTTAGTTAGACATACATTTTAAACACATTCCTGTTAGGAGTGCAGTATCGTATTAAGCAAACTAACGCGCTTATCACCAGGCTATATTGTCTTCTCTGTGGAATTGTACCTAAGTAAACACTTGGTGAGGTTATTTTATATTTGTGTAGCCTACGTGTTTTAGAGATAATTTACGACGGTCGCTCACTTTCAGCAGGAATGCGCTTAAATGTATTTCATGTGTGTTATTTTAATATTGTTGTCTCAAATATGCCTTGTGATTGTATTTCTTCTTGTTCTCTCAGGTCAGTGGCCTGTTTTTAGCCAGAAAATGGTTCTATGAGCCCGCTTTCCTCGTAAGCGGAGTAGTGGCTAACATTGCTCGTTGAAAGTGAGAAAGACTTCCTTTCCTAGGGACTACCACACAGAAAGAGATATTTCGGGTACCCTGACTCGCCGATTCTCAGGTCATATTCCTACGTGTGGAATGAAGCACCCTGAACTTTACTTTAATTTACTTTTACTACATGTGTTAACGTGGTTGCCAGAGAGCACATGATTTTAAAAATCCCGGTATAGTCGCCGGGCATCGAATATAGTCCGGCAGCCTGATACTCAAGCATGTTTCTTGCTTGGCCATCCGTTTTCTATTTTATTTGTAAATCATAATGCAGTTATCCAAATTCCTAAACTAAGGTAGGCATTTCTAAATTACGAAACCAAGCAAATCATATCTTGGAGCTGAGCCCAATCCCTGTAATTGAGGGAAAATCTTTCTGGTCAGAATAACTCTAGCACTTACCTTAAAGGAACAATTTGTTTTGCTTATTGCAAACAGTCCGACAACTCCCTTCTCTTCCCGGTGAGCTATTGGACCACCTATTTGACTTATTATGGGTAATAAATCGAGTTCTTTTGCATAATAATATTTGTGGAGCAAGAACTTGGTCAGTAACTGAGCGAAAATAAAACAATTTTGAGCATTACAAATGTTCTTCTAGAGAAGATCATCTCGAGTGCAGGTTTATAGGAAAATATAATATATAGATATATATACACGAAAGAAAATGAATGTATGATATAACATTTTAAAGATTTTAGAGAGGAGTGATAAATACGATTCCTCTTATCGTATGAGAGTCAAGCAGTTACCTAAGAAATTGAAGAAAGCAAAAAAGATCAGACGATAAGAAGAGAAGAAGTTTGATTAATGAAAGTACTAGAAGAAGAAGAAGAATGGACAAAGTTGTGTCGGTGCTGCAACTAGCAAGGTAGAGACTTATATTCTCTGTAGAATATGCATCAACGTATTCTAGGATGTAGTAATACTCATAGCATAAAATGTTTTGTTTTATTTGTTTCCTACATTTTTAACAACGATCTGAAACAGAAATTAGTAGAAATAATATGTCAACGGAATACAAGCAACAGAAACAGCCAGGTTGATGCAGTACTATTCGATGAAAAGAAGAAATGTAGACACGCCCAGAAAGAGTGGTCTTAGGCAATAAAGTGAAGTCGGAACAGATAAATATGAATGTCCTAAACTCGGAAGTGAAAAAGGAGAAGAATAATAAGAAGATGAAACAGTGCTGCCACATATTTTTTTTGCTCGAAAGCATAACGTCGTTTTGGATCGCCACAGTATAAAATAACTGCTGCGATTCAAATATGTGCATATTTTTATCTTTAATTTGCTAAAAACACGATTGAAGATGCTAATTCTAAAAAACGATATTTTTTCTTTTCTACTACATCTTTTGACCCTAAGTTTTTGTAAGTTTATGTATAACACGTCGTTTTAAGATGCCACGAATGATATGTTCTAAAACCTTTCACAATGCGAAGGGAACAAGTTATCTATTTAGCTATGCGTAGAGAATTCCATTTTAAGCACTTAGGTAAACTATGTGCAAACTTATACTTCATGACAAACATAAATTGAAAGTACTAAATATAAAATTTCTATATCGTAGGTATCTAAATAAAGCGCAGGCTGTGGAGATCGCCTGTACGTACATACAAAACACCATATACCATGAACAGATTGTTGTTCAATTCGAAACAGTCTGAATATATAACGTTCGGGTCACAGAATCGTCCAAGGTCTAAATCAATTACAGTTCCTCCTCATTAGTCTGCTAATACAGTTTTTGAGTATTATACGTTTCCAGTGAAGATATTAAACAATTGGACTGACCAGAGAATTCTGTAAATATTTGATTGAGAATTCAATTAATACTCATTAATTATAAAGCAAGACGAATACGTAGCCTTCCTAACCATGGAGTTTTTGCATGCCACACCTCATGATAATATTGTATTCTAATTGATATTATTGAAGAAAAATTTTTTTCCTTGGCTAAGAATCGAACTCGCAACATTTTTTCATCAGTTAATATACTGAACCACCCTACCTGGCAATTATGTATATCATTTGTGTTTTCTTTGGTTTTACCACTGTTCTTGATGTTTACCATAATTTTGTATTTCGTTTTACAAATGGCGAAGTTCAAGGAACCTCTTTTATGATCAATAATTAATACCTTTATATTTTTTTGCAGTTTTTGGACTTTGACAATCTACCGGACACGAACTTTACCTGCGTAGGCAAGGTGATCGGGGGCTACTACGCAGATTTGGAGACGAACTGCCAAATGTTCCACGTTTGCACCATCGGGCAGCTTGACGAACCTATGGATATTCGATTCCTTTGCCTCAATGGGACCGTTTTCGACCAGGTAAATTTCACTTACCATGCGAAATAAATCAAACTGATCTTGTTTTATGACACAAATTACGCAGAAGCGACAGATTTTGTAATCTAAGCGCAGAGATGAGATTACGCCGAGTAAACAACTTTCCCAGAACTGTTTTGATTAATGCGCTTAGGCAAGACTAACGAGACGACATGAGAACCGGGGAGAACATGGTGGCAGCGCTGTATTGTCTGCCTAATCGGTACTTAATCGCCTCGATTTTGTTAAAAATACAAGCTGTTAGGATATCTGTTGAGATGAGATAATTGTACCAGTGGAGACTTCCGGTGAAGGGCTTCCGAAACTGGCAATGCCTGTCCTGAGCGATTGCGTCAAGCGAGCTAGTAAGCAACGGGTAATTGCACTTTTACTGCCCCATTGTTCATTTGTTTTTGCAAATTTGTGGCCCCACATAATTGTTAAACGCAGTTTGCAGCTTCATGTGCGTTCGCGTGCTTAGTCACTTAAAGAGCCTGAGATAAATACACCTTTTTAAAAATTTTAGACATACTTCATGCATTTTTAAAATTTTATATTAACACTAATATGACTACCCCCTCCCCATTTTTTACAATAGTAAAGTACAGCTATATGTTGTGTTATAAAATAATAATGACGAGTGCTGAACATGCGTTATTCAATGTATACTGGGTGACCGGTTTCAAAACCGAATATAGCAATAGCAATGTATATCACCAGGTTACTAAAAACATTTAATTTAATTTAAAAACAGGGTTTCTTAGATCAGAACTTTAAATTATGGAAGAGGAACTCTCCTTGTATGAGTGTGCCATTAACATTATTAACCTCGTCGGCTAAATCTCTTAAAGTTATAACATCAATGACTGTGCAGTTCTTTAAGTACCAACTAATAATCAAAAGGTCGAAATGAGCACCAACTAATCTTTTCATTCACGACAAGTGCATCCAGGTATCACCAAAAATTCGTAAACTCTAGTAGCGTAAATATTCTGAAAGGAAAGCACAAGACAAGCACAGGTAGCAGTAACAATAACAAAACCACAATGCTAGTATCACAGTATAATAATCACAAATTCAGTATTATATTGTACAAAGTACAGGTGATTATTTACTAAACATAGGTTAACGTAGAGTAATAAATCTAGGTCAAAATTTAAGATGCGTCTTATACTACAAACTCAGCTTGCGATAAAATTAGCGTATAACACAAATTAAAAGGTGCAAATATATCATCGTGTGTTAGAAAACAAAACTCATTTAGGGTAGGCCTTGGAAAGAAAGATAAAAAATGTAGTCATGTCTTAACTTAAGTCTGTAGGTGAATGTCAGATTGCATTTTGTTTATGAAAACATATGTCGCTGTGACAGATAAAAGTTTACACTGCGTTAACTTTAATTATATCAAGCAACAAGGAAAATAAGATGGCATGTACACAACAACAACGAGTATAATCATAACGGTCGATAAAAATTGCTTTCATTAAGTGTTTTGTATGTTTAGGAAAATACTTTAAAGTCAAGATGTAATTTAGTTCTCTCTGACTTATGGTAGTTCATTTGCTTCAGTGGGTATATATTAAGTTAACGACAAACTTAAATTTGACCATGGCATGCTGAAAATGAGTTTTTTTTAACACACGATACATTACAACAGTTTAAAAAGATGTTTTCTCCGTGGATGGAAAAACATTGAGTGCGTTCAGACACGAAGCTCGTGAAGCGAACTGTAGATAACGGCCAGAATTCTAAATACAGTCTCTGAAATTTAGACGGAATTCTGCAGGTACGGTAGCAATCGAGTGAGGCACGCAGCTGTTCGCTGTTCACAGTATTAAATGATTTTACATAAAGGAAAAATCGTAACCTGTTACTTAATTTCTCTGTTCATCCCCTTTCTGCCCACTAGGAAAACAGCTCACACGAAAGTCGGGACTGGCTAATATTTTACAAGACCTATATACGCTCAATGTCGATGCCTTCTAGGTGAGAATAGTGTATAACGGGAGCTCCCAACTTGTGGCTATAATGAGAAAGACCACACTAGAATCACAGAATCTCTTAAAAACGGCGCGAGATATGCTTCAATCGACTTACCCCAAATTAGTTTTGGGCAACGTAAAGAAGTGAATCAAAAAAAGCGCTTTCATTCTTCAAAATTAACGTGAGAAGAAATTTTTCAGTACATCGCCAGAATTGCATAAGCCGCCAACATCAGCGAGGGTAAATTCTACCAACTGTAAACTGCATGCCTGCAAAATCACTGAACAATTTAAAAGGCGCTAAAATTGTTTGCCGTCACAGGTAAAAGAACGACGCTGTGAACAAAAGCCAGTTCATGTCGCTTCTCGTGTCGATAAGGCCAACATCCAACCGGGCGGGCAGTGCGCTAAATTCAAAATATGTACTGCAGAAGCCGGAATAACCTAAACTGCCCGCACAGACTTGAGAAGTTTATAGAAGCGCGTTGTAAACGTAACAATACGTCAACATCCAAAATTATGTCACTTAAAATTGCAACATCAGTAGCAAAACAGAAATGCTAACCTAGCCTCAGTTTAATTATAACACATTTATCAAAAAAGTAAATTAAGTTAATAGTAATAAGAATCGAAAGGGCATTGGCCTAAAATGTTTAAGGAAAAAGTTGAGCTTCTGGCAAATAACACAAACAAAATATAACACCGCTTCGCGATAACTATCGAGTAAGTACTAAGTACTCGTTTAAATTGCTCGAATACATTCTGTGTGAGTAATCGCTAACGAATTATTACAAACCATATAACCGAAAAAGCAGTCAATGGAAAAGATAATTTAAATAATAATCGTTGCTACATGTACAGTTCGTGTCATAAATTACACAAGTAGATTAACTAATAATAATCAGTACAAACTCGTAACGCAGAACGTAAGCTGTACAAACAACTACTTGTTTTTCAAACACCATGGAGGTGGTGATCGAATCTTCGTTGTAGTGTTGGCTCCAGGTACTGAATAGAACTAGTTTAGGGAAGAGCAGACCGGAATGCAGCCACCCATGACGGGAACCAAGAGAAAGGCGTTTTGGAGAATCTTTGAAAAACCAACGTAGAGAAGAAGTTTTTCTAGCAGTTACCTCCGCTAAGAGTATTACTCGCAAAACCAGCAAGGCTGGGCGATTAGAGGCCCACTTTTGAGACGTAGCGGTACCACCATGTGAAATGGGTTTACTCGAAGTTGCAAAGACGATACATTCCCATAATTTTAGCTTGCACGCGAAAATCTTCCGAGATTACCTTTTATGTCGTCCATACAGCCTCTTGAATTGAGAAGTCACCCAATTTCTCACAGGAACCTGGCAGATAAAAGCGTCTATTTTAGAATAAACTTAATACCAAAGTAATTGTGCGTGATTCAAAATGTATTCGAAACAGGGTGTAGCACTGGTCATCCAAGCAGTGCGAAATTTTCAATGATTTAGATATTTACATGACAAATTATATGGGAAATCCAATCACTATAACACCTTCTCTATTTGTTCTTGCTTTGTTAAAGAATATAACCACAAAATTAAAAAAAATATATATTTTGTAGCCAAACCTTCCATCAGTTTTACGACCTGTTCGTCATGATTGACATATTCTTATGCCTTTTCTACCAGAAAGGATTAGAAAATTCACTTGCTAATTCTTATTCAAATGCTGATGGCTACAAATTTCAATGTTATACAGGAAGTCGAGAGCGCCACCTATTTACTCAAACTGAACTCACCGATTTAGTGAGAGACTTAGGATTACACAAAAATTCTACTGAATTTTTGTTTTTGCTTGCGGATTTGATGTAGAAAATTGACGTTAAATACCAATTGGTAAAAGCAGATTCTTCTTATAAGTGGTTCTTTTGTGCAATGGAAGCCAGTATATGCTTCTCTATATTTTGGGCATTGAATTATAGTTATGAGAATCCGAAACTGGTCCTTATCAAGATGCAAAATAGAAATGTTATGACTGAACGATTCGTGAATATTTTAAAGAATTGTGTATCCATTCAAGTATCTATTTTTTCTTGGCGAGTGAGGAATCCGTACAGAAAGTGCACACTGGAAATAAAAACGCTGGCCACTAAAGTTTCTTGAATTTGGAAGCAAGAACATTTTGCTATAGGTTTTCTTCGTACAAAAATAGAACTTTTGCCGCTTCTTCATAGAAAACGAGATCACAATAATGTGTTACTGCCCCTTTTATATCGTTCTCTCCCCTATCAAGCGAACAAAATACATTGTTCCTGTATTAAACATAAAATGTATATTATAGAAGGGTTTTTTGGCTACCACAAAAACAAGAAATAAAGAATGTTGTTATTAAGCTTCTGTGAAACAATAAGGGTTCTGAGTAAACATGCTGCAGAAATTCAAATCTATGGAATGCGCAGTCAACGCAAAACGGGAAACTCCGTGTACGACCTGCGTTCACGGTAGCAAAATAATTGGACCTGGAAAGATACGAGAATAAAGTCTTGTGCTGTTATGGGCAATCTATACCTGCTCAGCTGCAGATATTGAGGTAGCTTGTGATGTTTCTGAGAAACCTGTTCTGTTGCTGCAAGAAAACACTTAACTGGACGTCACTCCACAAATGAAAATTATACAGTAAATTTAAGAACCAATAAGATAACATTTATAGAAATGCATTTAAGAAGGTAACAGTGAAAGGCCAGAACCTCACGCAATAAACAAAATTCCTAGCAGATTTAGCCTGTAAAGAAATTCCATAGAGAAAAAACAATATTGCTACACTAGAGAAGAAAGCTTAAGGCGTTACTGGACTAATACGGTTCCAAAGCTTATTTCACAATATGCAATTTACTCATTGAAACCCATACGAACTTGATGGAAACGTATGCATGCAAAATCTCAGCTACGTATATAATATGGAATATTTAAAATTGACGATAAATTAAACATGCAATAAAAACTACTGAGTGCAGCGTTTCAGTCGACGGCGAAAATCTAGGCAGCGATTGCGCTTCACTAGCGACCAAAAGTTGGTCGAAAATTACGGATTCGCAAATGAAAGCCTTACTTGACCACTGGATTTCGACAAAACCAAAATTGGCGTTGTTCTACACCCAATATGACATGCGACCTTTCAGAGCTCCGTCGATGGGACGATAAAGGGTTCATCTACCTTACATATATCTGATCGGACATCGATATGAAATTCCACGATAACGAAAAAACGAGATTTTATATTGGTAAGCTGTGTTTTGGAAGTCAAAATGGCCACAGCAAGGCTTACAAACAGCTATATTTACGGAACTAGAACGGCCACTTATACTCTGTTCACATCTTTTTTACATGAAGGTTGGCCATGGAGGTTTCCTCGATTTAGCTGTGTAAAATTATTTTGTTGTTTTTAAGGGAGGTTTACATGTGAGGTTATGGTTTTCAAATGCATTGAGGTTAGAAAACATGTAAAAATACCTTTAAATGCAAAGTGTCGATATTTAAGCAGAACAGAAAATAGAACTTTAGTAATGTTTATGTATGTATCCAGTTTCAGGAATTGTGTAATTCAGATTTTAAATATTTTTCCGCGTGTTCTATCAAAATAAGCAGTCCATCTGGCAACAATATTCTATTATGTAAAATGACAGTAAATTTGTTGGAGGTTAAACAGGTTATACAACAAAGTAACAACTACGGTTCTGTTCATGTGCAACTTAACAATAATAATCCATGGCCAACCTTCATGCAAAACAGAAATGTATGAATTATACGCATAACGTATCTGCTTGGAAGTAATTCGTTCCACTGAAGATTGCACCTCCCGCTCGCACTGATATCGGTGAAATCTTGGCGCGAGCAGAAGTTTGACGAGATCTAACAAAGCTTTGTCAAAGTGACTGAAGAATAGGGAAAATGTGTTCGCCGATACGTTAAGGAGATGAAACAAAACATTAGGGATAATAAAATGCAAATACTACGTGAGAATACTGCTAGATGCTATACTGTGAAAATCTGGAGTCACCCCACAAGAGAAAAGAAAATTAATAAACGTAATTTCATACTCAAAAGACGAGGTGCTACAAGGATCCTTTATCTAATAGACTTGCCTGTCCGGGACGCTGTTTTGTCTGTCCGGGACGCTGTTTCAGCAGCCAAGCCGTAAGAGATAGAGAAAAAAGTTATGAAAGTTATATGTTTGGAATGGTCATGTCAGGTAAGGAACCGAATTTCAGTCACGTGACACTTCCGGTTTTCGAGAAATGACGTAATTTCCGTCTGTCCGGGACGCTGTTTCAGCAGCCAAACCGTAAGAGATAGAGAAAAAAGTTATGAAAGTTATATGTTTGGAATGGTCATGTCAGGTCAGGAACCGAATTTCAGTCACGTGACACTTCCGGTTTTCGAGAAATCACGTGATTTTCGTTCGTCCGGGACGCTGGTCCGTCCGGGACACTGTTTCAGCAGCCAGACCGTAAGAGATAGAGAAAAAAGTTATTAAATGAGACATTTGTCTCACTGGTTGCTAGTTTCTACTTAATATGTAAATGTAAACATATTGTAATACTTTTTGATAATAATATATCCTAGATAATGTTTGATCATGTGGTCAAGATGAGCAAGCAGTTTTACATTTTTGTAAGAATTTTGGTCCTTGTCTCTGCACTAAAAAGTGCGTTTTGTTATAAATCAGTGTCCTACGCCACTCTTCTATAATATTTGGCCCATAGCAGCACCCGATCATTAATGGCTGCAATCGATCAAATACTAACATCAGTAAATCGATTTAAGAAAACACATTCCATCATCAAGCTTCGAACCCAAGGTCTCCCTAGTAGAAGTCAAGCGCTCTTAACCACTGCAACACCGAACTTCTATCACGGGATCAGTCTTTTCTTTTTTTGCCACATTTTCTTTTCATTACAACTGATTTGAGTGTTTCTTTTGTGCTTCAAAATACTAACGTGTTTATCTTTTCTTATATTGCAAGTTTCTAATGTCTAATGACCTCTTCCACATTCCAATCTCCATCTTCTACTAGATTTATTGTATACATAGCTGCTGTAACACCACTCTTCCATGTTTGTTTTGGACGTCCACATTTTCTTCTCTGAGGGGGAGTTCACTCCCATATTCTCTTAGGCCATTTTTCTTTTCCCCTACGTTGCATGTGTTCATACCACAGCTAACTTTTTGCTTCTATTCTAACAATATCTATATTTACTTCAACGCGTCTTCGTATCTCTTCCTTTGTTATTTTTTCGAACTTAGTCAAACCACAACTTCGTCTCCAGTACTCAATTTTCACTGCTCTCAATGTGCCTTCTTGCTTTTAGGTAATAGCCCATGCCTCCTCCCCGTATGTAATTATACTCTCAACTATCGTTTTATATATAGTTCTCTTGGTGGGATGTAATTGTCTTATTGTTCTCCTACCTTGCGCGATTCTGTTTGTTATTTCAGCTTTACTGCCGCCTTCGTCTTGCACGACTGTTCCTAGGTGTTTGTATGACCAAAGCTGCACTAGTCAAACGGTTTGAGAAATATTACACATGTATAGGGGTACATAAGAAAATAACGCAGATAAATTAAAAAAACACATTTGAGGCATGCTTAATTCGTCGCTGCACATTCAGTGAACTCTAGTAACCATTGCATTAACAAAACGTTATAAATAAACACATCCCGATCGGAATCCAATTAGTAGATCTACAGTAAATAGAATTTTAGAAAGATTTATTGAAAGTGGAATCGTAAAAGATCCAAAATCTGATAGACCAAGATCTACCACAGATGAAGAGAATTCTCTTGAGGTAGTACTGGATGTGGTTGTGTAACCTCAAACGTCTGAGCAGCAACTTGCCTTAAACAACAATATAAGTAGACGTTCAATTCAAACAAATTTTAAAAGGAAATAAGTTTTACCCTTATTAAGTACATTTAGTACAGGCAAAAGACAATGTCAACAGAAGGCACGAGTTTTGTGAGTGGGCAATGGAGTTATTTCTGAAAATGACAATTTTGCCAATTCAGTTGTATTCTCTGATGAAGCTACTTTTCGTTTGAATGGATCTGTAAACAGGTACAACTGTAGATACTGGTCTGACACCTACCCCTTTGTATGGAAGAAGTTTACACCCAGCGACCCCACAAAGTTAACATAAGGGCTGGTATTGTTGGTCACAACATTATTGGACCATTTTTCATTGAAGGCCACCTTACGTCGGAGAGATATCTTCAAATGCTGCGTGAACATATTATTCTTCAAATTATAGAACTCTTTCCAAATCATGATAACCCAAATGCAGTCAACGAAAACAGCTGGTTTCAGCAAGATGGTGCGCCTCCCCACTATGGACTTGCAGTGCGCAATTATTTAAGCGACATTTTTGATCGGTGTTGGATCGGGAGAAGAGCAACCGAGGAGTGGCGCCCCTCGGTCACTAGATTTGTCTCCTTTAGAGTTTTTTTGTGGGGCAATTTCAAAAGTAGCGTTTATTTAAATAGGCCTGACAATTTAGAAGAATTGAAAAATCGTAAGTATTAGTGGTGAAATGGCTGCTATTTCTAATTCTTTGCTCGACTTTTTAGACAATTTTAAACAACGCATTCATTATTGCCATAAAGTAAATGGGCAGCAATTTGAACATCTCCTCTCTTAACTGCTGTTAGTTAATAATGCTATTGTTTTCATTTGTATTTAAGAAATGTTGTTTGTTATCCTAAATTTTAATTACTGTTTGTGTTTTGTTTATTTATGGCGTTACTAGATTTCACTAAATGTGCAGCGACGAATTAAGCATGCCTGAAATGTTTTTTTATTTATCTGCGTTATTTTCTTATGCACCTTTATACATGTGTAATATTTCTGAAAAGAGAAAAAACCGCTTCTATTTATGTATCCCACAGCCCAAGTTGCTATTTAAAAAAATCAATATTGCGACCGCACTTAAAAACTATTTGAAAAAACATTTTTTTTACTTCAGAATATGCAAAATAACCTCAAATTAACATATACCAAATATGAAACGCATATCTCAAACCGTTTGACCAGGGCAGCTTTAGTCCCATACTTAATAACGACCCTGTATTTAGTTGATCCTGTGTTTAGTCTTTTCTGTTTTTCTGCATGTTTCACTTTTGGTATTCCTCCTTTCGCTGCATATATTGCGCTTCAACCTCATCCTGTGTGCATATAATGTGCGTTTGTCTAAGATCATAATATTTTCTCGGTGTAATATCCAAGAGCACAGTAGGTTTATACTATGCACTAAAATATCATTAATGGCATAAAATATGAACTTGAATAATACTTTTTTATACTAAATGGCAGATTTAATTAGAGTCCAAAGCCCTCAAAGTTGAACAACTCTATTGCCACTTGTAAAAATCAAAAATAACGGTTATGTTACGTGAATTCGCATAATACTGTAATTAATGGGATGTAAATACTTCAGTTCTAATTAAAAATGCAAGAGAAGGAATTGTCAAGAAATAAATTAGAAAGGTAATAAATTTAAAAATCAAGTGTATGCAGATCATCTGCCACTATTACTTACGACGACTTTCGCCGTTTACAGTTTTAAAGCAAAATACTATTTCTTACTGCAATATTCCATGACCTATAGTCCCTGAAAATAAGTTTTTCCCTGACAATTAAAGAAATAAAAAGTAAATGACGGTTACAGTTACGCCAAAGAAAAAATATTTACATAATATTTTATTAGTATATAATTTAAGTTTTGTGCTTTCGCATTATACGTGGTGACTTGTAAAGCAATGTCGTACATTTAACATTTTATTCATAGACTCAAATAAGCAGAAAAGCTCTAATGAACATATGTTAACTAACCTCTAGATCTAGATAAACATTATTAAGATAGGCAAGATATGTTCATAGGTTTCAATTGCGAATTGCTTGACGAGATATCCTGTACAACAGAGTATTAGATTTTTAATCGGGATCGAACCAGTTTAATGCTTAATTGTCATTAAAGTGCAACAACGTGGTGAAATTGTATTTTTCCGATCTTTAATCCTACATTTTAAAATTAATAAGCTTTTAAACTAAGCATATTTTTTACCTTACACGTCTTTTTCTGAACTTAAAAGAAAGTTTAGGATATACATTAAACATGCAATTATAAACTTAATAGTCCAGAAGCAGTTTTTATTAAAATTATAAGCACACAAGTATTAGATCGCTGTTTTTGGCGCTTTAAGCAATGGTAAATTGTAGTTTCTGGAGACGCTCCTTCGAAAAGCTTGGGTAGTTATTGATAGTTTGGAAATTGATATTGTAGCAACAAATTCGTATTACATTACACCAAATGGGAAATTAGCTTTTGCAGTGAAACCTATAAAAAGTATTGAATATTAGATGGCAGACATTTATAATTAGTAGCAGTTAAAGTAGCAAACATGCATAAAATTACAATAATTTTGTAGTGAAAACAGTAACAAGAGGAAATTGAATATTAATACATGAAATGAAAAATTCCTGTTGCATGAGCAAATTAAACAAATTAAAGCATTTTCGAGGCTTCCTGCACAATTTTAATAGATCCAGTAGCACCAACAAGTTTAATCTCGATGAAAACAACTCCCGTTACTCTAATAAACAGAATACCTGAATAATACATTTCTCAGCGATGTTTGCATAAGAATGCCCACAAATCAAAGCAAAAATTTGTTCTTGAGATTTCGAAGGCGCAGCGTCCTCGAGTCACGTTCTTGTCGGCGTTTTTGTAGCAAATCCTCACTTCAGGCCGCTGATCATAAATAAATAGCTAATTAACACGTCACTGAAATCGTAGACTAATTGCTCCTTTATTGCAGGAAACCAGAGTTTGCGAGCGGATAGACGAAGTCGACTGCTCGAAATCGGAACAGTTCTACAGTCTGAATCTGGAGCTGTACGGAAACACGCAGCCGCCAATTTTGGAAGGTGAGTGCCACCGATCGAGCTCCCGGTTTTCTCGCAAAAAGTTGAATAAACCTATTGAATTTAAATGCCTGTCGTATAGGTCAGACCGTGCAGGAGTTAGAAAGTAGAACTTATCAACAAAGCGCTCTTAATGGGGCTCTTTTTGTGAATCGGTGCTTGGTGGCGCTTTGTACCGCTGTGTAATCGCTGCTGGACCACAAAAAGATCAAATATGAACGTGCACAAAAGTTTACTAATAATTGTGCTGACAAGAAAGAGTTTGAAAGTTTTTGAGGTGTTTTGTTTGATATCAATAGAAGGCCTGATGTAGATAAAGCTTCTCTTATCAAACGAGGACATTTGTCCAATTAAAATGGAATTCCATCTCAAAAAAAAAGGATCACAATACAGAATTGGAGATTAGTATAATTTTGAAATGTAACAGATTGATACATATAAGAGACCTAAAATTTACAATTTAATAATATTAGAAACTTTATGGAAGCAACCATTCAATTTGGCAAGCCTTTATTAGTTCAGCTTAATCGTTAAGTCAGTTTTATTTATTATATATGTTTAAATCGGCGCAATATTTTCACAGTTACCCATATTCGGGAAGGGGTTGAAACATGTCCCGCTGTTTGTCCTTCTCTTTCATATTACTTCCATATTGTATTTTCATATCATCTACTCAGTTTCTTCAAGGTGGGATGAAGCCCCTTACTATTTGCAACTGCAACTCAACGTATACATATCATGGCAACACAGATGCATCTTGATAAGAGTTGTCGTTACTGAAACTCTCGTACTCATACTCAAGAAAGCTGACTTAACCCGTTTTATGGCGTGGATAACACCAAATTTTCATTCCTACAGTACTGGACATAAACTAAAATAATGTGGGCTCTTCTGCTCGTTATTATCACTGAAACAATGTGATTTCAGCCATATTAACTGTTCTTAAACCTGCAGCTATCAATTACTGCCAAATGCTGTAATTTCATAAAGCAACAACCCTGATCCATATGTTTTCTAGATAAATATTGAGTATTGACACAAACGGCAAGTAATTTTAGACTCAAGCCCTAAACTAAGCACATTCAATTATTCTAATCAGCTTCAAATCGTACCAAACAAATCTTCAGGCTACATGGACAAACGCCAGGGCCGACTAGCTGCAGTGAAAACTTTATAATTAGCAAAGGGTCTATAATTTACCAGTAGGCGTTAAAGAGTCTTTTGATAGAACCGATAAGTTCATTAGCTTACGAGAACTCTTTGCTACGACCTGAAACAAATTGTTTGCATTATGCATAACAAAGCCAAAGTTAATATAAATAGGTTTATCTTAATAAACGTGGTTCTGATACAACGATTAATTACAAATACAGCTGTTATAATATGTATAATATTATGTTGTTGCAAAATCAACCAGTGGTATGAACCTATTCAATCAATGATCAAGTTCTACACAAGATGAATGTAATACTCAAAAATAAGCGTTTATTAATGTCCACCTGACTGCCACCTTGACAGATCTATACATGCTAGATTCATGTTACAGGTTATATCATAACATCCTCTCTTTCTCAAATATAACAATCAATTATAAATTTCAAACATAATTAAATTAGGGGATTATTATTCACTTCCACGGGGTGGGGGAATATCTCTCTGGAGCTCGCTTCTTCCTTGCAGACTTTCTGATAACTACTGGAGTAGAAACTGGACTCCCTTGGATCTGTACTCGATCATGAGATTGGGGCGGTTGTTGCTGATCAGTAATCTGCTGCTCAGGGTCTGCTCCAATATCATTCTCGTCAATCTCGGATTCTTCCATTTCGTTCTTGGACGGAGAGGATTCCGGTGTCTTTCTGACATCCTTCCGGTTACGTCTGCAGACACCGCCGTTGGATTGTACATTGTATGATCTCTTAACGACTTCGGACAAAATCATACCTTTACTCCAAGTCTTGTCTCGAGGCAGCTTTATTCTAACTGTTTCACCTTCGGACAAATTTTGTTGTAGTTTGTACCTGCATTATAGTACTTGGCTTGCTTTCCTCTCAATTTTTCAATTTTCTCTTTCACATCAGAATGGATACTGGGCAGGAGTAACTCATCTCTGGTTGGTAAAAGTCCACGGGTTTTCCTTCCAAACATTCTTTGTGTTGGACTCAAACCGGTTACTGCTGAAGAGGTGTTTCTGTAATCCATCAATGACATCTGGAAATCGCTATTCCAATGTATTTCTTTCATCATTAGGTCCTTACAAATTTTCACTGCACTCTCAGCTTTACCATTTTTTGATCTTGGATAGTGAGGGCTAGACGTCATACTGCCAAACTCCCAATCACTGGCAAACTTCTTAAATTCTCGACTCGCATACTGTGGTCCATTGTCACTGTAAAGTCTTTCAGGCACTCCGTATCTCGAAAAATGCTCTTTAAGTTTCATAATCACAGTCTGAATGTTAATTTGTTTAAGTTTTTCACATTCAATGAACAACAACTACAAGAAAATTGTTACTACTCAAAAATTTCCATGGTCTATCCGAAACTTCATGTGAAATCATAGGCTCTCTCGGCTGCTTTGACCTCATCGAAATACAAGTTTTGGACTTTGAGATAAAGTTTTTCACATCTTTGTTCATACCTGGCCAATATACATGTTCACGTGCCCTTCTCAAACAGTTTTCAACTCCAATATGACTGGCATGCATTCTTTTCAAAGAAGCAAGTCTCATATTTTCTGGAATAACTATTCTGGTACACTTAAACAAAAATCCTTCCTCTTCCACAAGTTCATCTTGAATTGGAGAATATGGTCTCACTGCCACTGGAACTTGTTTCAAATTATCTGGCCAACCAAATTTCACAAATTTGATCACTTGTTGCAAAGTTTCGTCCACATTTGTGCCTTGCCGAATTTCCTCGATTCGTTTTTTTACAGTTTCACACATTTTTCATAATCTGAATACGTTCAATTTGAGCACAAATCTCTTCCTCCTCAACTGACATAATATCACTACACTCTGCTAAACCAGTCTTCTTCAGATAAGCTCTGCTTAGAGTATCAGCAATGTAAATTTTTTTTCCACTTTTATAATTGACCTCGACTTGATATTTTTGCAAAAACAACAACATTCTCTGCAGTCGTTTCGGTGACGCTGATATGGGCTTACGGAAAATTCCTCACTAATGGCTTATGATTAGTGTCCACTTTCACGTAAGGTCTTCCATAAATATATTGCTCAAATTTAACACAAGAATGTACTATAGCCAACGTTTCTTTCTCAATTTGGGCACAACGTCGTTCTGTTGGAGTCCTTGCTCTTGACGAAAAACCTACTGGTTTTCCCTCTTGCAACAAAACTGTTCCAATTCCACTACTACTAGCATCAGATTGAATCACAACAGGCTTCTTACTGTCATAGTATGCTAATACTGGTGCTTCCGTCAACAACTTTTTCACTACATCAAATGCTTTGCTATGAACGTCTGTCCATGTCCACTCTGCACCCTTATCAGTCAATCTTCTCAAAGGTTCTGTGACATCCGACAATTCTGGTAGAAATTTAGTATTTTGTGGAGTTGTCATATTTTTAACTGCTTCTGCTTTCTTCGGGTCGACTTTCAGTCCCTTATCAGTGAATAGTTGTCCAATGAAGAGTAATTCTTTCCATTTAATCTTCATCTTATCTGGATTCAATTTCAAATCGTCATGTTGAGCTTTCTTTAACAACTCTAGCAGATTTCTATCATGGTCAACTATTGTATCTGCATGGGTTTCACCTTGACCAAACACCAAGAAATCATCTGCTATCACTTCAACTCCTGTCAAGTTCTCAGAAAATTAATGCATTTTCCTTTGCCACACTTCTGGTGCTGAACTAATTCCGAAAGGCATTCGCAACCAACGAAATCTTCCAAACGGGGTGTCGAATGTGTTACGGGCTAAAAGTCATTTACATCTATTTATTTAATGTATTGCCCTAATTTTCGTTAAAGCTGATTTTTGCCTTATCTTGTTTTAAGCCTAAGTTTGTCTACAATAATACTGAGCATTCAGATCTTTTACAAGCTATATTTTAATCTAAGTAAGCCATTTAATTCAGAATTAGTGCTTGAAAGCCCCTGGAGTGTAGACTTCACTTTGCGCATAAGGCTTTTTGGGTTGCATATGTCTAGCCCATTCCAATTTTCGAATTGTGTTTCCTTATCAGGATTTTTGGGGACAATTTTTGCCATTCACCATTTTGTGCTGCTAAAGATCAGGTGCTTTTGTGGTTCTACGTTATGAAGTGTACCTTAATTGTGCTATTTCGCAAGCATCTAGCTTGAGGGGTTAATTTTGTTGTGTCTGGAATATTCCGATGGTGCTAGTGCAGGCCTCGTGAATAGTATTTACACAAGACTGCAGCGCAAAATATCCAGTCGTAGCCGCCATTGTTCGCTATGTAGCTTATTACTACCTAAGGTAAATAGCCGTAGAGTAACATCATCGTTATAATCTATACTTTATCAAATCTAGTAGGCTGGTGACAATCCAACTTATCTGTTGAAAATATTCGGGCGTCAAATCGTTAGGTCCTCAAGAGCCTTTCTGCTTCGAATCAGTTGCGAAACCGAATACCCAGAAGTTTTATTTACTGGTGGCCGCTAGGCGTTTAACACGAACATACCAGCGTACAGGGCGAGATTATAGCCATGCGCATCAAAATTCCCCGCGGTATCTTAAAAAATTAAAATATTTTAACGGGTTGCCATTTCCAAAAACTCGTAATATACTCTTACTTTTCGACACATATAATGCTTTAGTAAAAAAAGCTTGCATGTAGGCTCTGCTAAACTTAAAATCTCACAAAAAAATCTCAGGTGTTTTCGGCTTGCGGTAAAAATTGTGTAATCGTGAAACCTTCAAATATAACATTTAAGAACAATCGATCGAGACTTATAAATTGTTGGTCGTGTGCATGTCGTGTTCTCACGTACAGTTTTTTTTACTTTCTTTTACAATAAAGGAAGTATTGAATTTACCCCAAAAATTTAAAATTGAGTTTTCAACAGATCTTCACGTTTGAGAGTCCCCTTGCACACAAAAAACATTTTTTTTCATTGGTCTGTCTGTGCGTCTGTGCTCTAACGATTTTTTTCACACTTCACATTTTTATTACATTTTTAATGTGTATTGATGTGAGATAGGTGATTTTTCAGTTGAATACTTCTAAAATGGGTCTCTTTTGTTTTTTTTTCTATTTTTCTTATTAACTCCTATTTTAAACAGAACACCCGGGATATTATTACATTTTTGAATTTAGCTTACAATTCCAGAGAAAATGTGTCTCTTCAACTAACTTTCTATTTTGTACCGTTTTTGTAGAATTTGTAATTTTTGACAAATGCTTAAAAATTTAAAATCTAATTTGTGGCTAATTATAAGATCACTGTAAAAGGAAGTTGTGTGCGTGAATCACACCAGATTTTTAAATAATATATTTAAAATTTTTAAACCGCAAAACATGTATTTTCACAAAAATGTAATTTTAATTTTTTTTGGAATTAGTGGTTGTATGGTAAAGGATGCGCGTATTGATGTTTGTGCACGAAAGTTGCATTTATTTAGCTCTAAAAGAGAAAAATAAAATTCAAAATATTTTGATTTTCAACGTTTCCACCAAGCTTTCACTGAAACCAGTTCGCGATTAAAACTCAACTTAAAAGTGGATGTTCTCGGTGTCACTGATATATGTCACATATAAGAAACTTAATAGGATTAAAAGCAGAATTAAAAATCATATCAGAAAAATGAATGCAAGATATGCTGCTGCTTAAAATAGGGTCGGGTGGGCCACGTTGGGACAAAATTTACAAAAATATTTTTTAAAACTTTGTTTACTGAGATATACACTTCAATTTTTTAGCACATTTTCAACATATCTTTTTTAAACTAATGGTAAATTGGGCACTTTCTAGCTTTTGTCTAACTATGTTTTATATAGGTTTTTTTTAAACACTGCACCATGTCTCATTGTGGCCCATGAGCGGGCCTCCATGAGACAGTTGTTTATTTATGAAAAATAGTAACAATGTACGACAAAAAAAGATATATTTATTGTACTATATTAAATACATTATATCGAGTGTTTTACTTAAGGTACAAACATAGGGAAATTGCATGGGAAATCGTATATATTTAGATTCCTGCTTGCCGCTCGAATTGATAGGATTTATAGTGATATCAATCGAAAGGGAAAAAAATGCGCTTAATTTGATGCTACTTTACTTGATTTGTTGCTTGTTTCAGATAGAAATAGCTTAAAAACTGTAATAAATATTTTGCACCACCTTAGGATGTGTCTCATGGTGGCCCAAAACTTTTGTCTCAAGGTAGCCCTTTTGATCAGTAATTAAAATGACATTGCCATTTTGGTGCTACCTTCACAATATACTTAGAACTAATGAGGTTTGAGAAGCAAGTATTAGCAAACAAGAGTAAATTAAAACATTTTGGAAAAAGTAACTCCTACTAACATTTGAGCTAGTTTGAAGTCGGCACATACAAATACTTCAGGGTTGTAAAAACCGAAAAGAGGTCATAAAACTTTTAATTTTCAATTTTTGGTTCCTACACTCTGTTAATCAACGTGTCACACCAAAATACAGTAGCGTCTAATGTATCGCCTTTCTAAAAGCGCCAAATTGAAAATTATCGTATCTGTCTCAAGGTGCACTTGTCTCAACGTGGCCCACCCGACCCTACATGAAAATAAAAGGCACGATGACTTAAATTTTTTTATGAGGGTTAGTAGTATTGAGGACTGTTTAGACTTACAAGAACAATTAAATATAGTCGAACGCTGGTGTATATCTAACAAAGTCTATCTAAACGGTTCAAAATGCAAAGTTATGACATATACCAAGAAAAAGGAACGAATTATATTCAACAATACGATTACCAACACTTCTCTTTTTCGGCCTCAGTGCATCACAGACTTGGGTATATCTTTTGATACCATTCTCAATTTTAATCGGGCGTACTGATTATGTAGCTGCCTCAGCATTGAAAATGCTGGGATTTATCATACGTATTTAATTGTAAAACATTTACTAATACCAATGCTCTAAAAACTCTTTATTGTTCCTATGTTCGGTCAAGGCTCGAGTACGGTTCGCTAATCTGGTATCCCATTTAAGCAGTTCATGAGCACCACTTAGAATGAGTACAGAGAAGGTTTTTAAGTTTCTCTTCTTCAAAGAGAATAGACATTATCCCCCTCAAGGAATTGCTCAGGACTATTTGTTAAACAATTTTAATTTTCACAGTCGTGATACTAGACGAAAAACTGCTTCAGTAGTGTTTGCGTACAAATTATTACATAATGGGATTGATTGTCCATCATTGCTGGGGGCAATAAACTTTCATGTTCCTAGGATCCAGTCTAGACACCATACAATGTTTTATTGTTCCAAAATCACGGATTTATACGATGTGCTGTAACTGCAATCATATTGGTTCGGCATGTGGCATACATTTTTCTGGCCTCAATCATGTACGAAGTGTGGCATTAGAGCGCTTTAAGTAACGATTAATTAATTATAGTTATAGTTATGTTTTCGTTATTTGTCTTGTAGATAGAATTTGCTGTTGGGTAATAAAGATATATTATTATTATTAAAAGGCACGCAATTGGAAATTATTTTAATTTTTCACTAATCTATTATTTGTTGATTATATATGTGGTACGAGGTATGTAAAGCAATCCATAACGCCATAGGGCGGGCGTAATGATAATGCCCGCTTATTATGCTTTCGCATAATGAACGGACGTAATCATTACGCCTGTTCTTCACAGTCTAGAAAGTTACGGACTGCTTTTCAAACTTTTCACGCATTTCAATTTATATAGGTATTCAAAGTCGAAAATATAACTTTGTATGCACCGCAGGCATTACTTGATGTTCATAGCCCTCGGGCGAGTTACTGACCTTAGGGCTGCAGGCCCTCAAGCTTGGAAACTTGCCGCCCTCTGACGGGCATAAACATTTTTATAATGCCCTTGGTGCATAAATAGCTATAAAAACCACCTCTCTGTACCTTCGCGTTATCGCAACAAAATGCAATTTTAATTAATAATTTTTAAATAACTAACGTCTTTGCTGGACCTTGCCTCAGCCTACAACGCTCTACCATTCCTTTTTATCTTTGAATATAATTCTTCATGTCCTCACTCCTTCCACGCCTTTTTCCCATCTATTTTTGGGCCTCCCCCCTAACCGTCTTCTCTCTAGTTTCTTCTCATACGCCGTTTTGCGTGGTCTTCGTTGTCGCAACCTTTGAAAGTGTCCTAGCTATAATTATTTGAGTTTTTGGCTTTTTCTTGTTCTCCATTCTCCTCACTCCCTTATTGGACCAACCGTTTTCTTTTTCCTCTCAAAGTTTATAGTCTATTATTGTAGACTGTTAATACCCATGTCTCCGATGCACTTATAGTCCTTATTATTGTTTTACAAACTTTCAGCTTGATTGTTCTTGAGAGTTAATGGAACTTGAAATTCTTCTGTCAAGAATAGTAACACCTACCTACAGCTATTCTTGCCTGTAAATTTGCTTTGTCTCATTTGTCTCCGTCATTATACTTTCTATATATTTGAAGTGCTCAATTTTTTCCACATGTTTGTTTGCAATTTCCTGTTGCCATTGTCTTTCTCTTTCCCACCTTGTCTGTAGCATGTATTTGTTTTTTGTTAGTTAATTTTTAATCCAACCACTTCTACTTCGTTTACCACGGTTACCATGTCGTCGGCGTATGCTAAATATAGCACTGGTCTATTATACAGGTACTTACTCTCCGATATTGTGGTAAAAAGCTTTTATGCACTATTTACAGAATGATATTAAACAGGGTCGTGGATAATATGTCTACCACTCCCTGCCTAAGGCCTCTTTGATTTCTAATTCTCCTGACGTGGATGTCTTACTTTTAGTGTTTTTAGTGTCATCATCGTCAACCTAGTTAGTTCACTGGGTATCTCTAATTCACTCATCGTCGGTAACCTCTTTCCACACTATCGTCCGTCCTCCTAAAATCTATGTCTAGCAATTGTACGTCAATCGCGTACTCGTAACACTTTTCTAATGTTTCTTTTGTTGTGAAGATTTGATCGGTTGCGGATCTACCCCTTCTCAAGCCACTATCGTAGTCTTCGAGTATTCGTTCTGTGCATTGATGCATTGATCCATTATCTGAATTATGGTTGTCGTCCTGATTTTGTTCACTACTCTGAGTAGGGAGATTCCCCTGTAATTGTCATAATTTAATTATTATTTATTTATTTATTTAGCCGCCCAAGCTATCCCTGTGATCTCCTGGACAACATGTACATATGCGTCTTCATAATTTAATTTGTTTATATATCAGGCATACCAATGCTTTATTCCATTCAGTTGGCACCTCTTCTATTTCCCACATTTCTTTTATTTGTATTTTTATTGTTATTTCCTGGCCCTCGCGTTTTATCAGCTCTGCGTTTAACCCGTATTCACCTGATGCTTTGTTATTTTTTAGTTTGTTATTTCTTTCTATTATTTCTTCCAGTGTAGGAGTTTCTATATTTATATGGGGTTCACGCAATTTCTGTATTCCTTCGTTCTGTTCTCCTTCCTCATCCTGGTCATTTAACTTTTCTTTAAAATATTTTGCCCATCTGCCTACAATGTCTTTTTTTCTTCTACCAAAGTTTGCTCCTTATTCTTTATATAGTACCTTTTTTGTTCGAATTTTCTTTTATTCTTCTAGAGTTTCTTATTGGTGTTTTCTTTTCTTGCTTCGACATACATTGTGTGTTCCTTTTCTCTTGCTTTGATAGTTTTGTATCATTCTACTTCTAGCTTATTTCTGCTTCTGGTGTGCTTCTCTACATTTTTCATCCTACCAACAGAATCTCCGATTTTTATTTCCTTGTCCTAAGACCTTCTCTCCCGCCTTGTTTTTGAAGTATCTTTATTTCTTACTATTTTTTCTTTATAGTTGTTTTCCATACTTGCTGTTGGACGCTATTTCTTTGATTTAATTTTGGCATTTCTTGTTGATCTACTATTTACTTTTCTGAACATTTTCTACATAATCCCTTTAACAGAACGTGATTTGAAGAGATATTCGCACCGCTCAAGCTTCTCATATCTGATGAATGCATGGTATCTATCAGTATGTGAACTGTTTGGTTTCTTGTATTGCCGTCTGGGGATTGCCATGTTTCTTTATGAATTGTTTTGTGTGGGAAGAATGTGTTTTTGATAGTCAGCACATTACTAATGGCAAAATCTATTAGCTTGATGTCGTTCTCATTAGTCACATCATGTTTACTACGGTTCTGTATTGCTTCCTTGAACTCTATCTCTTCACCACTTTGGCGTTCACATAGGGGCGTGGCAGTTTTACAAATTCTATGTTAAATATTTTTCCCTATGAGTAGTGTGCAGATTCTTTCACTTAGCTCTTTTAAATCTTCACCCAGATGTCATTTGTTTTTGTTTAAGCGGGTCGGCAACGCCAGCTGATAAGTTACTCAGTCCACCCAGCAAGTGACATAGGCAGAGTTTTAAATACATTAAAAAATGGAGGAAAGATATATTTCAAATGGCCAATTGCGCTTTATGCAGTTGATCATTATAAACAAATTGCAGGAACAATGTTTAGCAAAATTATGTTAATACCTACTAAAAATTGTAAAGATCTACTTTATTGGAAACTTGCAAACATTTTTTAAGTTGTAAAACTTTCAAGACTTGTCTGACCAATATTTAGATGTCGACGAAATATACGAATAGAATTCGCGCCATTTAATTAAACATGTACAAATACAATACATATAACAGTTATAAACAAGAAACGTACTATGTCGTAAAAAGTCACTTGTAGTTCGAAAAAAAATCAATAAAACGAAATGCTGTAACTTTATTTACCTCTGCAGTAAAAACATCGAATCTGACAAGTGATACTATACTCGATTCGTGGCGTGAAATTACCACTGATGAAGCTATAAAGCACAATCAAATTAAAAAACCAGCCTGTCATGCCTATAAAGGTTCGCCCAAAACTCAGCTTTTTCTCAATGCTCAATTGTTCCTGCTAATATACACGTTTTAATGACTAACACTTTCATTGTGTTGGTTTTAGGTGCCACATCTACCGTAGGCAATGCCATTAAGAACTAGCCTTACGCTGAAGCTTTTAGTCTGGGTTGAAGAGCAAGAGGCTGATGTCATTTCGCACCCATAAAATACACATTGATTCAGTTGCACATTATAACCATGTCATTCTTCTCATGGCAGCCTACAGATTCACCGATTCATAGCAGTAACAGTGCAAGCTTATTGTTCTCATAAGTTAGATAACGCCCTGTATTTCAAAAAACGCAAAATAACTTTCTCTCCGTTCTCGAGTCGGCTGTTATTCCAGAGAGCTACGGAGCTGGAGAACCAACAACTATTTACCTTCATTAAATTGATATTCATAAGCAATAGGCAACTCACTTTACGCACTAGTTTTCTGAATTATAGAAGCTCAGCTAGTATCTTATTTTGTACCGCGTGATTCTTAAACAGCCAATGAGAGAAAGCTCGAGTTACAATATCTACCGCCCAAATTGATTGACTTAAACTGGTTATTTTATTATCACAATTTTTTATTTTTTGTTTATATTCCTATTATGCCAAATACGGCATTATAGGGTTTGTGCTTGAAACGCGCCACTACCGTAAACTAATGAGCCTGGTTTTGCAGAGTCACCGGAAATTGATTTTCCCGCGGAAATCAAAAGATCCTCTACGACCACGACCACGACGACGACGACTACGCGCCGACCATCGCGTCCGAAGTCCACGCCTCCTCCGTACTACACAACGTCGTCGGCGCCCACGACGCCCCGGGGGGGAACCAAAGTGATCACTTCGCACCACTTCCCTGTTGTCAACTCCCCCGACATCCGCTTCAACCCGGAGGAGATCAACATCAGCCTCAACCCAGGGGCACCTCCGGACATCTCCAGGTCGCAGGTGCCCATTTCGTTCCAGCAGCAGGGCTACAGCGAGAAAAACACCAGGGTGACGGTGACGACCCACACCACCATCTACAAGAACGACAAGCCCCATCGCGTGCCATTGCTGCCTACTCCAAACCCGCCCAGCCAGATCTTGGTGGAACACGAGAACTTGGAGAGGCCTAAAGTGCATCAAAGCACGCCCACGCCCAAGTCTGTTGTGAGTTACGGGTTGACGCACAACCAAGGGGGGCAGGTTGCCACCCCCACGGAGATTAACTACGGCTTCACCTATCAACAAACTGAAGAGAGCGTAGAGTACAATACTGAAGTTCCTCCACACCCTTATCAGTACCACATTGCCAATTTGAGGCCGCCGACTGCTCAAGGCCACCCTTACCATGCCACCTTCCATACTACGACCAAGAGGCCTCACAAGGTGAACTTCCCTGGTCCTAGCACATATAGAAACCATCCGGCGTTTACGTCGTCGGCGAAGGCGCCGACTCAGCAGCACTTCCATTCACAGAGAACGGAGAAGCCGCCACGACTCCAACTGCCTTTACCACTTCTTCCAACGCTGCCACCGTTGACGTTTAGTTCCCCAGCGCCCTTCAGCTTGGGGCGTCACATCGAGGCCAAGAGGTTTACTAACGAACACCAATCGCCACCAAGGATTATTATTAGTGCTAGTGCTAGTGTCAGTGACAACAGTGGTCGGAGATTAAATTATTCGTTAGGTACTATAGGTGCGTCGCATTTCTTGGGGTCGTCGCCTGCGACCTATGACGATTACAAGGAAGACGACGTCGGTTTGGATCCTTTCTACCATGACGTACCAAAAATTAAAAGTACTCGACATAAAAGAGACGTCATGGAAGATCACACGATCAAGAATGATCAAGAAGCAGCCGACCTTTTAAAGTTTCTGTTTAATTGGTACAAGAAGAGAGAACAATCGAAGACAATTTCGATCCCAGTTACGTCTGAAGATATTACAGAGATAAACGATGAATTAGCACCACCGGCAGATATTGAAGCATCAACCAGTGCCGAAGAAGATTATGAACGCCTATTCCGCAAAATGGTTTTGGAAAACATTACCGATATAAATACCGAAACTCCCTCTGAGAAACAAGAGACGACGCGTAAAACTAACATTGCTAACATTGAAAAATTAGTAGAAAGTGAAGACTATTACTTAAGTCAAAATTTAGAACGCATAAAAAAAGACAACCAATATGACACTGGCACTGTCGAAAATATTGTTGATAACCTTACTTCCACAGTAAACACCACAACTTTATCAAATGATGTTACTTTAGAACCAAATCAACAACAAATGAAAAACTCGACAGTAATTAAAACTGATAAGAAAAAGAAACGCCCAAGAAATCATCGCCGACGCCCGAAATCTGGAACTACAACTCGAAGGACCAAAAAACCGAGAACGAATAGAAAAAATAATCCTGAACTTGCGGAATTGTCGTTAGCCGATTCACATTCGCGTAAGAATCGTACTAGAAATCAATCGAAAATTAATCGCAAAATTCCGTCCACGTCTCCAAAGACTGTCAATGCATCAGATAATTTAGGTATCCCAAGCATTCCTCTTCACCATCTTGCTGACATTCCTTTAGATGAATTATTGCCAAAAAATAATGAAACCGATAGTGAATTTATTGAAAATACAAATGAAGAGACTAAAAACCACACAACAGAACTTCCACTGCTTACTACTGCCACTCCTAGTACATCTGAAAATATCAATCTTCCAATCCATGAAGACAATATGGAAGAAGCACCAACATTGACAACAGAATATTTGGAAGTTATTCCCACAGAAAAAACCATTAAACTAACAACCAACAATATAAAGAGATTCTCAGCAAAAATTTCGTCTGAAAGGCTATCTGAACTTCATAAGCTTTTGTTGAAATCACACCATAATGATGATGAAAACGAAACGGAATTGCCAGAAGGACGGCAATTAATTAATAGGAAACAAGTCGAAACCCACGAAACTAAAGAACGCACTCATATCATTGAAGCTGTATTAGTTACAACTGAACGAAGTAACTCTGGAAACTATGAAATGGAAAATCACGACAATGAGCAATCTGAAACAGAGCACAATACTGAATCAATAACTACAACAACAAAAGAAACACCGTATAAGCCTACTACATCTTCTGAAATACCAGAAGATGTTACAACACTCACTCCAGAATATGAATATATAGACAGTTTACCAACAATTTTGACAACTGCAGATCACAAAACCACTGATAATATTGGAAATTATGAAAAAATTACACAAAGTGAAACTACTGCATTATCAGCTGGAGAGAGTACTGAGTCATTACATAATGAAAAAGGCTTTGTTGAAAATATCGAAGCACATAACAGTAGCGAATCATATGTAACTGAACCATCTACGGAGTCCTACATAGATTCCACAAGTCAAAGCAACGAACTGTCAAATAATAATGCCATAAAACTATTAGAAAACCTTGAACATGTTATGACTACTCTACATATTGATTTGTTAAATTTGGAAGAACATGATACTACACCAAAAATGGAAGAATTTCCTGAAAACAATCCAACAACGGAAGAAAATGTAATTCCAACCGAAAATTTACAAGTTGACAATACAACACCACAATCTGATATTCACCATTCAGTGGATCAACCAACATCGAATCTACAAAAGGAAATTAATGAAACCAGAGACAATGATCAAGACAAGTCAAGACTCAACAATGAAGTAACAGAAGTTGATTATATTGAAGAATCTACTTTAAATACTGATTACGAAGAAGAAAACATTGATACTAAGAATTCTGGCATAAATAAATCAGCATCTCGCAGAACTTATGAAACTACTTCAGAAGAAGAAGAGCAAGAAGAATTTGTACTAGGCCAAAAGTCAAACAGCGGGCTAAGGTCTAGATATAGATCTCGCTATCAAAACTATGGTGTTGGCAACTATATACGCAACAGAAAATATATAGCAGGCTCTCTGCAAGATACTAAAAATGTGGAAGAACCAACAGTGGTAAAGTCTAATAAAAATTTGAAAACAAGTAATTTCTATAATGTTCAAACAGAATCAACCACATTTGCTGATTTCACAAAAGACACGGAAGCTCCTGTAATTCCTGATTATGTTGACGATAATTACGAACCCTTGACTTACCAAAAGTCATCCCAATTAAAGCATATAGACCAGCCTAGTACACAAACTTCACAGTTAGAAGAACTAACAACTGTGGATGCATTGCAACATTTAGATAGTTTAGAACAATCAACAGATCACAATGACGATATATACCTTGCTGATCTTACTACTGCAATCCCCCATAAGCTTGAAGAAATTCACAATGTTCTTGATAATAAAGAAGTTGAAAGTGATGATTATACAACCGAAAGTATGTATTATGATTACGACCAAGAGAAGGAGCTAGATATGACGACTACATGGAAACAAACTGATAAAAACTTGATTACTACTGAGGTTAATAGTGAAATAATACATTCTACTCAACCTGTTCAGACTGATATTAGCCCCCCTACTACTAGCTATGAAGAATATTCAACAACAGAGGCTTATGAAAAATTAACTGAAGAACCATCCTCTGAACTTTCATCTACTCTCTTAACCACCCAAACTATGGAAATTTCAACTTTACCAACAACAACAGAAATAAAACACAATTTCGAAACAACTCAAGAACCGACAACAACAATGGGACTTGAAGAAATAGAAACTTCTACTATGACCCCGTCTGTTCCCACTTACCATCAAATTTCAAGTTCAGAAAATGTTGAACCATTAATACAGTCTACTACTACTGATTATCCAATGGAGGCAACGACTTTTACCTTTGGAACAACACAAGCAACTAGTGTTGCACCAAGCAGCTCTACAGAATCGTCTACAAGTTCAACTAGTTTAACAGAACCTGGCTATGATCTGGGTTTAACAACACCGCTTAGTGAAACTACAACCTTAAATATGTACCAACATCTGAAAACCAGGCTTCCTTGGTATAAACGACAAGATAACAGAAAAAGAAAGCAAAATGCCAGGCACAGATTTGATACAACTAATAGTAGAAGAAGAAGTTCAACTGAAAAGTCAAAGTTGGAAAGTAGAAAGATCACTGTACTTAAACCTAGTAGAAATTTTAGTTCTAGTAATAGCAGTACAAAACTGTCGATACATAGAAATAATAACACTGCCAAATTAAGTGATACCGAAACTAGACCTAGTTATAATATCAACCACTACAAAAGTAAATTAGAACCCAAAGTCGAGGAAAAACAAATACAAACTGAGTCTCCTCGTCCTCTAACACTCTCCCCGATTAATTCTAGCACTACAGCTACTCCTACTGAAGAAGAATTAACTATCTCAGGAGAAAATAAAGCAGATATTGCTTTAACAGATGCACCATTGCTAAAGAGTGCCAATCCTACCAAGGCAAAATACACCAAAATTGTATTTACCACCACTCCGTTATCAAAATTTGTACGAGTAGAATTAAGGAAAGACATGCATGGTAGGAGATATAGTTTCAATTGCTTCAACAAGAAAATACATCAGTTTTATTCCGATCCTAGAGACTGCAGGCTCTTCCACTACTGTACATTAGGCTACACTAAAAACCAAATGGTAGACATGAAGTTTGTTTGTGATGCAGGGACTTACTTTGATGATGAAAAACTCATATGCACTAAAGTGAAACCTGCAAGGTGTCTTTGATGATGTTTTGAGCACTGATTCGGACTTTTTACCTTCTTGAGACTCTTGTGTTTACCGTTACCTATTTATTTTATTTAATGGGCGGAAGTGGGAAGCTCTGAACATTTCTAGTGTTCCCTGTTGAAATTTGTCAAACTAAATTATATTATTTTTTGTCCTATTTGTTTATAGTGTAATCAAATGTAATTAAAAGTGCTTCCAAATGTTTGTTAAAATACTCATAGATTAATTAATATGTTATGTATATTTTAATTAATAAATTGTACATATTATCATTTATTAATATTTTATATTTTACATCAACTTGAATAATTCCAGCTTGTAATTACTACTACTGCAGGTAGTTCTCTCTATCTACTACTTGAATCCTTGGATTGGTTGGTAGCTTTCCACTTATGTCGATCACAGGTCATTTTCTTTAAAGCCGTATACTTATCAGCACCTGCATGTTTGATGACTTGTTTCATGAACTCAACACGGGGTCTTTTTCCAGCTCTAGTTCCTTCTATTGTTTGTATATATAAGAATTATTTCTATACATGTATCCTATCCCTTTGTGTCTTCTTTGTTTTAATGTGTTTATTAGTTGTCTTTCTTCTCATATTCTTTCTAGAACTTCTCTGTCTGTAATTCTTTCTGACCATTTCATTTTCAGCATCCTTCTCCATACCCACATCTCGAAGGCTTCTAACAGACTTTCTTCTTTTTTTCCTATTGTCATATCTCCGATCCGTAAAGTACTGTGCTCCAAATACAAGTCTTAGCTAAGTTTATTCTTGTAGTTCTGGTAGTTCCAGGTAGTTCTATTGAGCTCTATTTTGTTTAATAATGGCTGAATGAAGTGATACTAAATATTACAAATTAATTTCTTGGTATTTATTGTAAGAAGTATAACTGTAAAGAAAATAGTAAATTGCATATGCTTTCTATTCTACAGGAAATAATTTTGTTGTAAATAAAGGGTAATCCAAGCGAAGAGATATGCAACCCAATCAGCATACAGATATGCTACGTCTTTAAATCCTTTTGAGTTTTCAGTTAATATGGCTTGAAAACTATTTATAATCACTTTAATGTATTGAATTATGTCACTCACATATTTATTGGAACACTTCAAAAGCTACAACTTCATCACCTTTATAAAATTCATACAATATGAGTTCATATTGTGCTAAAACTTTATTAAAATGTGGCCCTTAAACCCAGTGCATCCTTTGATGCTATATTGCAACTGTACGATCAAACCTACTGTAACTGTCTACAATAACGTGTTAAACTTATCTGTAACAAAATTATTTCAACAGTAAAGGTACGATATTTTCTTCATTTTATATTCTTATAAAAATAGTTCAATGCCAAGCCTAGTCTGGAATCTAAATGAGCATAGCTAACCAAAATCGAAATTTGTTTTAATTTAGATGAGTAGGTAGTTCCAGGAACGTGTATGGCAGGGTTGATCTCAATGGAAAAAGGTCAGCAGTGTTTGAAATGGAAAATTTGATATCAAACACTGTTATTAAAAATTATTTTGAAAATATTGTGGGCCGATCAGCTACAGTGAAGACGGCATGGGTTTGTTACAAAATCTTAAATTTAATAAACATTACAAAAGGGCGCCAATGAACATTTAACAATAAAAATTTGCCCACAGAAAGAAGAACTAATAAACTCAAAAAAGATAGTAAATGGCTAGATAATCTGAAACAAAGTAACATAAAGGCCAATATCATGGGGGTTGCCGTAACAAATAATACACCGAACGTTATGGTAACAAACAGATATAATAACCAGCAATATAATAACCAATACAAGCAACAAATGTTAATAAAGCAAGATACACTTAAAATAAAAATATTATATCGAACGTAAATATCGCAAATTGCCCAGCATAACCGGCCATCTGCATCATCGTATGAAGATTTAAATGTATAGTTACAAATGCATTAATGAAATGGACAAATAAACTGTTAAGAGATTCAATGGTGAATATCATTATCAAAGCAAATAAAGCTTTGGTGATACCTAAACGGTACCAATCGAAGGCGTTGGTACATTTTCTCAACAACTCAACGCAAAAAGCAACGTGTGAAACCAAAAATGACAAATTTATAAAGGCAAAGGTGAAGTTCGAAGGAATCACAGTCCCAAATTTGTGTTGAATGTGGAGAATTCGGTTTACCAACAAATACACAGAATATTTATCCGTTATTTTACCTAGAAATTAAGTTTTTTAAGGTCGCTTCCAATCTGAATCCACTTTCTAGTGAGTGCAGCAAAATTTCATCTTCAATGCCCAAGCATCAGACGAAAAGGAAACTACGACATAGAAAGAGACAGTTCAGCACGTATGCACACGTCCATAGTTGAAAAGCGAGAGGAAAGAAGCCAGGTGGCTCACAGCATAAGTGCCTGCGGCTCATCAGACGACTCACGGCCAAAACAAGAATATCGACGCGGGAAGTTCGAATAATATGCATCAAGTAACTTTTAGCTCGTAACAAAGGGGATTACACAAGATTACTCTCGGTCCTCTGCTATTTATTACACCATTATAGTAATGGATAAAACAATTAAAAATACAAGAAATAAAACTACACATACAATCAACCATAGGATACAGATTTCTCAAACCAATAAAATTGGAAGGATATGTTGATGATATACGAGTAATACTATAATCAGGCTCCCAGAGAAAAAAACAAACAAGAATAGACACTTGAATAACGGAAATTAAAAATACGTAAATGGAAATAGAAAACAGAAAAGAAGATTGGCAATAATATGAGGCTCAAGTACAAACAACTTGAACTGATAACAGTGTATGACTACTTGGAAATTCATAAATGCGCATATATGATAGTAAATTAAAAGCAACGTTGTTATGCGCCAATGGGTAACCTAGATAAAATATGAAAGCGCAACAACTGCTGCTGCGATAAAGCAATTGAGAAAACTTACAAGAAAAACAGGAATGAAAAGAATTAGACACAGTAACATAAGAACAACTTTGAACCAAGAACCAAAAACTTGAAAAATAAGGCTAAACTGGTTCGGACACAACATAAGACAAAGAAAAAATAATTAAAACAAATCAAGCAAATAGGAAACAGAAAAAGAAAAACAATAAATGAGATGAAACAGATAGCAAGGAACCGGAAGACATGCAAGAACTTGAAAGCTGAACAAAGTCCGATTCTAAACGAGGATATAAAGAGACCAGAAGGAAAAGCAGAATAGTAGGTAATTCATAAAGAATGTTTAGATAATATCTCAAAAATTGCATAGGTTTTTTTAGAAAAAAAGATATCAATAAATAAGCGTAGGTGGAAAGAGGAGTTAGATTTCTTGTTGATTACGTTATAGTTAATAGAAAAACACGGCGAAACATAATAAACCGAAGTACCTACATGTACAGGCCACTGTAAGTAACTGCCATCATTACCATAACCAGCGTTTAGGTGTTCCATCTCTGCACATATGCCTCCCCTAACTGTTGCCGTTCTTCGCTGCTTGCTGTTCTATTCGTCCATTGAATTGCTGTCACTTTCTGGATATCGTATCTCGATCGCGTTTTGGGCTTATTGAGTGGGGGCCGAAAACAGGGAAAGAACTCCACTCAGTAGCTTTGAAATACACATCTATAAAAATATTGCTAGACGCATAAGTATATATGCACCAGAAACTAGAGCTCACACTAAGAGAACAAGGCAAATGCTCAATACCACCGAAATGTTAACTTTAAGCGCAATAAGCGGACACTCGCTGACAGAAAGAATACCAAATTACGAACTAAGAATAGAATGCAGCATACAGGAGGTAACTAAGTTTATTAATAGAAGGCAGAAGGAATAGAGCAAACACGTTCACAGAATGCAACCCGAACGACTAACAAAAATTTTTAAAACACAGATACCATTAGAAAAACGACAACCAGGCAAACCACTAAAGCGGTGGACACAAAGTTAGATATCATCTTCCGTAAAAAAACTCCACCCAGAAGAGGCAATTAGTGTCAAAAATGAACAGGCAAAACCTATAGAAAATGGAATAAGAAGAAGAAAAAGAAGCTTTTTTGGTGCATCTATCATCACCTGCTCTCATTACATGACCTGCCCACTGCCACTTGGCTCCTGTGATGCGTTCTACAACGTCTATTACTCGTGTTTAGAAACCGAAACATGATTTTAAACTTTTATAATTAATTGTGCTTATAATTCGTAACTAACGGTTGCAAATAGAAATACTTGACAAGCGGTCAGCATCTTGACTGACCTGGTGAATAAACTTCAATTGCGCTGAATTGCTGATATAAACATTACAGTTTGTTATGAAATTTAAGACGCAAGTAGAAATGCCATTTGAACTAGAACAATGTACTCAACTTTTGTAATTTACGTCATAATGTGAGAGGACGCGACTTATAGGTTATGGTAATGGACACAAACATGAACAATTATTATTAGATGCTTAAGTTTTTCGTTTGAATTTGGTAATTACGATATGCAGAAGGTTTTTTCCCCAATGTAAGGAATTGTTGCACGTGCAGGCATATTAATGATAGATTAAGGTTCGGTCCACAGCTGCGACTGCGGGCGTATTAAGTTACACACACAGGGCCCTGGACCATATAGTTTTTTGCTTTCAGCTTAATAGTGAATTATGGGGCCACATAATTCACACTTTTCTTACAGGAAACTGGAGATATTTGGGCATAGTCTAATTGGGAAATTCGTCACGCGGCGAAAGCCAAATAGGGATTAAAGTGGCAATTTACGACTCAGGGTGTTAGTCACCCACATCGAGGGCACCGAAAATATTATAATACGATTTAAATTGCGGTAGAAATACTGCGTCATAATGGAAACATTATGATTGGATGATTACCCAGCGGAAACGCTGTGATTGGATATGGGGTGGAAACACCACTGTATTCCCGAGAGGGGATACCCACTGCGAGCGGCTATTTAAAGGGAAACTCGACGGAGTCAGACAACAGTTTTTGGGCACCTTACTTGATCCCTAATTCCGCGGTTGTCGCTACATTTTAATCGACGGTCGAGATCCTCGCTACTGCAGGTTAAGGGCAGACGACGGTGGTTTTCCTTATCCCTAATTCCGTGGTTGTCGCTACATTTTAATCGGCGGGCGAGCTTCTCGCTACTGCAGGTTAAGGGCAGACGACGGTGGTTTTCCTTATCCCTAATTCCGCGGTTGTCGCTACATTTAATCGACGGGCGAGCTCCTCGCTACTGCAGGTTAAGGGCAGACGACGGTGGTTTTCCTTATCCCTAATTACGCGGTTGTCGCTACAGCAGGTGGAGAGCAGCGGCGCAATTTCCTTCACTGATAAATTTCCTTTACAAACTCTCAAGTCCTTCCCTGCACTGACTAAGTCACCGTATTGCTATTATTACACCAAAAATTGAAGAGCATTACATTGCCCATTAGACTGTGCCCACTGCAGAAAGGTAAAGGGAACAATTTGATTGCTAAACTTAGTTTTATATACGAGAGTATAGGGTTTATTGCTTTAATAAATGTATAAAGCGTTTTTGGCGTTTTATTTCATCAAAGTGTGTGTATGAGCCTAAAATGAAGAACTTGCAGTTACAAGGGTTATAAGAACCCTAAGCGTACACAAGTTACGAGAACTTGTTTAAAGCATTCCTAAAATCGGTTAAATTAAAACATAGTGATGTACACAACGTAGGGAGTTATAGATCACTAGAGGCCATCAGAAGACCACAAGTCTGTCTCGTTACAGAAATTTGGTGCCGTGGCCAGGATTTAAGTCAGATAAAAGGCTCACACTCACACAATGGAAAATAATATCGAGATGCCGGACATAACTCCAGAACAAGTAGTCGGGGAAGACAACGAAGAGGACGAAATTGATGCAGAGGTGCGCACAGTAACTGTGCCAAATTGGTTTTTTGAATGGGCAGAAGCCCATCAAACGATCGAACAAGAACAACAAACCGCTCTTAAGGATTTTATGGTCGGAATGATGACCAAGGTGCAAAAGATGGCGGAATCAGTATCACTAATGAATTCCGCAACTACAAGTTCAATAGGTGCATCCGACGCAAGAAAATTGAAGCCAAGCAACGAAGATGATGGTGAAAGAAGGTCCGAAGGCGAAAACCAATCCCATATTACAAACGAGCTGGATATGCAGACAACTAGTATACCTGAGACGACACTTGTAACCAGTAACACCGCAGAGGAGAAAACACTAAGGCAGCCTTCAACATCAAGCAGTGCTCCTAACTACTCTATGTTACCACCATTACCATGGCAACACCTGTTTTTACTAGCAACATTACCTGGAGAGCCGATTTTCAGAGGAAATTCTGAACAAAACCCAGTTGATTTCTTAGATCAGCTAAAAATGCACTGCGATAGATTGAAACTGGATTCCCAGCAACAGCTAGAAATAGCGTTAGAGTCCCTGAGAGGTCCAGCTCGCCATTGGAAGGCAATTTACGAAATTAAATGGAAAACCTTTGGAGAATTCAAAGAAGATTTTTTGCACACCTTCTGGTCAGAATTAGAACAATCATCATTTAGAAATGAGTTAAATTCGGCGAAATGGAGACCGGGGGGCAAACAAACCATGCTAGAACATTTTTCATTTTTTGTCAGTCGTGCACGGAGATTAACACCTTCAATTCCAGAACAGCTGTTATTGTCTGATATAATGAAACATTTTCCGGACAAGATTCGTTCAGAATTTCGGCTTAGACCGCGTAGTATTTGTATATGAACACCCAGCATTTTCTGGCTTAATGTGCCTTGCACCTTGTGAAGTCGAGCAAAAACCCGCTCGATGGCCATGCTCTTTGGTGGCTCGTGTTGTTTGAGTATCTTGAGAACGAGGATACTTAGGCAGATTTGGCCGTTTTGCTGTTTGTGCATCCATATTCACTAACGTTTCGCAAGACCTTGCAGCTTGCATCATTCATATACAAATACTACGCGATCTAAGCCGAAATTCTATGCTAAGGAGAATAATTCGAGTAACCGCGAAAGCCTCAAACAATACATAAGATTCGTTCACTCTGGGAAATATGTAAAAGCGCAGAGTTAACGGATGCAGCAGAATTCCTGCGAAAACAGGATGGGATTAATTGCGATACTAAAAGCTTCAAAAGTAGGCCGAATCCTGACCCATATATTCAAATCGTTATGACATCTGATACTTATAGCCAAGGACACTTCGGGCGCCCAGACCGGCCAAGGTATACAAAAAACACGACATTCCGAAAAATCAACCGTTATGATGCCGGTAATAAATATTTCAAAGCAGCCCCATACCATAAATCAGTGACACAAGCGCGTGTATTAGCTACCGATGGTCCGATATCACGAATTAATGAGACTGCAGTAATTGTAATAACAGCATCTACTTAACAACGATACAAAAAGCACGTCAGGCTCATTCGAGCAAGGTTTAAGATATGCCATCGCTTTCGACCGCTCTTAAAACATGCAGAGCCAACCAATTATAGAAATAATAAAATATATAATTTATTAGCCCTTCGTTATGGGGCTAATACTCTAAAATACATAAATTAGAGGGCAGCGATTAGGTCGACATCTGGACCGCTTCGACGGATCGGCTGTCGGAATCTAACACGGCCAGACTGACGTTTGACACGTCCTCGGGTCACCTGGTTATCACTCAAATTCAACCTTTAGGCCGTTGTTTCCCGGAATACTGAAACACATAATTTGGCGTTACCAAGAGGGAAGAGAAAAGTGGATTCCAACCACAGTTGGCATCACTTTTCTCAGCTCTCTTATCCTGAATTCTTTATCGAATTCATACATACATACATACATACATCACCGAATAACTGAGTCGCTGTACCGCTTTATCGTTATTGTGATGATCTACCATGATTGTCATCCATTCATATATTACCCAGTAACTGAGTCGCTATACCGCGAGATCGTTATTCTGATGATCTGCCATGATTGTAACTGAACTGCTCTATTACCACAGTACACCGTTACAAATTACTCTCATACATTCATATATCACCGAATAACTGAATCGCTGTACCGCGAGACCGTTATTCTGATGATCTGCCGTGACTGTAACTGAACTGCTCTATTACCACAGTACACCGTTACAAATCACACCTGAATTCTTTACCGAATTCATACATTCATATACTATCACCGAATAACTGAAACGCTATACCGCGAGACCGTTATTCTGATGATCTGCCGTGACTGTAACTGAACTGCTCTATTACCACAGTACACCGTTACAAATCACACCTGAATTCTTTACCGAATTCATACATTCATATATCACCGAATAACTGAAACGCTATACCGCGAGACCGTTATTCTGATGATCTGCCGTGACTGTAACTGAACTGCTCTATTACCACAGTACACCGTTACAAATCACACCTGAATTCTTTACCGAATTCATACATTCATTTACTATCACCGAATAACTGAAACGCTATACCGCGAGACCGTTATTCTGATGATCTGCCGTGACTGTAACTGAACTGCTCTATTACCACAGTACACCGTTACAAATCACACCTGAATTCTTTACCGAATTCATACATTCATATACTATCACCGAATAACTGAAACGCTATACCGCGAGACCGTTATTCTGATGATCTGCCGTGACTGTAACTGAACTGCTCTATTACCACAGTACACCGTTACAAATCACACCTGAATTCTTTACCGAATTCATACATTCATATACTATCACCGAATAACTGAAACGCTATACCGCGAGACCGTTATTCTGATGATCTGCCGTGACTGTAACTGAACTGCTCTATTACCACAGTACACCGTTACAAATCACACATGAATTCTTTACCGAATTCATACATTCATATACTATCACCGAATAACTGAAACGCTATACCGCGAGACCGTTATTCTGATGATCTGCCGTGACTGTAACTGAACTGCTCTATTACCACAGTACACCGTTACAAATCACTAGTTAACTATGATAGTCCCTAAAATACCACAGAAAAAAAACTTTGACTCACCTGGAAGACATTCCTCTTCCATTTCGTCAGCATCAGCATCAGGAATCTCCAAGAGCTGCTCCAACTCAAGCAAAGACCATTCACCGGTCCATATTCTTACTTGTTCTTTGAAGCTGATACACAGGGAAAACCTGCATCCCTAATAATAAACGTAAACCAGTTGTTTTTGCGGTACCGACTTTAGTGTCAACTGGATTTTCCACAACCGCTTCGTTCATTCTGACTACCCATTAACTTTCAAACCTATTGATTTGAAAGGGTTTGCTTTACTGTTCTGCTTGGCCATTCTCCAAAGGTGTTCAGGCGTAATGAAAGTGAACCTGAATGGCCTATTGCGAATAAAGCACTACCTGTATATTTTGCTTTCTTTAAATTGCTCCATTATCAGTTATACATTTACTAGGAGCAGCAAAAACAGCGATAAAATTTTGGAATTGTTTCTGTCTCTGAAGCAACACAAACTGCATACCGGTTGCAGTACCTGGAAAGGATTCTAAACAATCCATTTGGACTGTAACGTACATCCCTACATAAATAACAATACTCGTTATGAAGGAGATGGAGAAAGCCCAAACGATTACCTTTGGGTAAGTAGCATTTTAGGCATCAGTTACTACCTTTTTCTATAAAATATAACAACTTGTTCTTTAATAGCTACTGCTTGTAGATAAGGTCCCAACCTTTAGTGCATTACTAAGACGACGGGTTCTGTCAATTTTGTTCTGCTCTGCTTTCATTAAATTTGATTAAAAAAAAACGAAGCTGTACTTAATTCTCTGGTTCCGAAAAATGTAAAACAAGTTGGGCAGTTAATGGGCTTAGTTAGCTATTTTCGTCGTTATTTAAAAAAATCTACTTTAACAGCCCCGGTCCCTTAACAGCTTTAACAAAAAATAATTCCACACGGCAGAACGGCCAGAATTCAAATCTTAACAAATATGTTAACGACCCGACCTGTTCTCGATTCTTTCATCATAATCCAGAAACTGTATTGTATACCGATGCTAGCAGCATCGGTTATGGGCAGTTCTTAACAAGTAAGTATAATATTTAAATATGTACTTTTCAACACGATTCTTCGTCCAGCAACAGCTAGTGAAATTGTCTCTTTTACAACACAGTTTACCAACAACCACACAGGTCCTAGACGTGTTTTTCTAATTTTTCTTTTGTTTCAATTTTAGGGCCAAGTGGTCCTAAGGGGCACTGAAATTTCGAATTACCAAATTTTTGGCAGCGGAAACATTTGCGGTTTTCATTATTGTAATTTCAACACTGAGCTTTTCAAAGCGCATTTTGTAAACGAGTCAGTACGAGGCTCATCGAGCCAGCATTTATTAAGTGAAAATGATAAAATCGCAGTTACTAGCTCGGGTATAATTTGACAATTTGAGTTTATAGATGAGACTAATAAGGATCAGAAAAAGAATCATTTCCACTAAAACCGACTCGGACCAATTCGCCTTACTTTAATTTTTCATGTTTGTCCCTCATATACTCCTCATATAAGAACAAAACAAATCACTATTAAAATTACTAACCTAAGAACCTAAGGCCAGTATTACGTTTTCGAGAAAACGCAATTTGTAGATCAATTTTTAAATTTTTCCATTTACGATCGGAAGGGTTCCGTTCCTCATACCAACATTTAACAGAACTTATAAAACATGCCACTCTTACCAGAGCATCTCGGTCAGATTAACCAAATTCCCCTTTTAACCTCGCAATATTAGCAATCCAATTTTCAAAATCCTCCTGGGTGAAGCTTCAGGAATGCCAAATCGAAGTCGGTGCTGGTAGCTGACAGGTGATCTCTCATCGCGGTCATAAATTCTTCCATTTTCACAAACACAAGAATTTACCGAAATCTGGGTATCAAAATTTAAAGACAAAAATTTTGGAATCCCACTTCTGATATTAGCTACCGATGGTCCGATATCACGAATTAATGAGACTGCAGTAATTGTAATAACAGCATCTACTTAACAACGATACAAAAAGCACGTCAGGCTCATTCGAGCAAGGTTTAAGATATGCCATCGCTTCCGACCGCTCTTAAAACATGCAGAGCCAACCAATTATAGAAATAATAAAATATATAATTTATTAGCCCTTCGTTATGGGGCTAATACTCTAAAATACATAAATTAGAGGGCAGCGATTAGGTCGACATCTGGACCGCTTCGACGGATCGGCTGTCGGAATCTAACACGTGCCACCTTTCAAAATAATAAGCAGAACAACCAAGGACCCGAGCAGCAAAAAAACTCCATGAGGGGCGGCGGTCTACTACGACGATAAATGCTGCCCGGAACGAATTATTACCGTATCGGTCGAATACCAAATTACAACAGCGCCTTCAAGGCAAGGCGATAGGAAACACCAACGAATTTTGGCCCGCTATTAATGTAATTAAAAGGAAACCAAATGAAAAAAATTATTTAAGAATTAATAAAGGAAACCTGCCAAGAGCTCAGCTCGTTTGGCAATACGAATTCTTTCCGTGGACCATTCAAAGGACCCCGGTAACCATAAAGGTGTTGTCCCTGCAGGGGGCGGCTACAACTGAAATGGAAGGTGTGGAAATTGACTCGGGAAAACAATTACGTGTTTTACCAGAGATATTGGTACACGGACCTACTGGTAAATTATTGGCATTACTAGACACCGGAAGCGAAGTTACATGCATATGCGAGGACGAGTTTAATAATGTTATTGCTTCAAATATAAAAAATCGAAGTACTACCAGTTCCATCGTTACAGCTAAGAGGGGCAGTTGGGAAACCAACATCTCGTATAAAACTACAGGCGTTAATACCGTTGGAATTCCAAGGATTTCATTTATACGTTGAATGTCTAGTTACTAAAAATTTAGTTAAGCCATTAATATTAGGATCAGATTGGTTGACACGGTATTCGGCTGTCATTTATTATAATCAACAAAAATTGCAAATTACGACTTTTCCGGGAAAAACACTAACAATTTCTTTTTACTCAGACAACAATTTTACTACAGATAACAGCGAATTCTTTACCGAGGAAACGCCCATGGTAGCCGCTATTAACACTCAAGTTGCAGAATCTGAAGAAGCTCTACACGAAAAAGCAAGAAAAACTGACTTGAGCACAAGCCAACAAAAAGAACTCTTCGAAATTTTAAAGAATTTTTAACAGATATTTTCGAAGCAACCTGGGCTAACCCATCTATATGAGCATGAAATACGGATGAGAGATGACAAACCCTTTGTACGGCGTTCGTATCCGGTACCTTTTGCACTACGACCCGCAGTGGAAGTAGCCATTAATGAAATGCTGGAACTAGGAATAATAAAACGCGAACCTACGAACTACGTCAGTCCTCTTATAGTAGTTAAAAAGAAAGATAACACGGTAAGAATTTGTTTGGATGCAAGACACCTGAATGAGCACATGATTGCCGACTGCGAAACACCACCACCAGTAGAAGAGTTATTGCAGAGGTTTCATAATGTAAAGTACATAACTACAGTAGATTTACATTCTTCATTTTGGTAAATACCGCTGGCAAAGCAATCGCAACATCTTACAGGATTTTTATATAACGGACGTAGTTTCGTGTACCAAGTTCTGCCGTTTGGTCTCCGCACTTCCGTGGGCAGTTTTTCAAGAGCTATGGATGCCATCTTAGGGCCGGAAGTCCGCGAATTTGCTATCAACTACATCGACGATCTAATAGTAGCTTCGCCGGATTTTTCCAGCCATTTAGAACATTTACAACAGGTTTTTCAACGCTTACAAAATGCAGGACTTACAGTTAATTTACAAAAATCCAATTTTATACAAAAAGAAACAAAGTTTTTGGGGCACATACTTACTCCTGAAGGAGTAACAGCGGACCCGGAAAAATTAAAAAAGATTCAAGACTTTCCAGCGCCGAAAAAAATAAAGCAGTTGAGAGCATTTCTAGGCTTATGCAACTTCCACCGTAGATTTTCCTGTCAATATAGCGAGGCTACAAGAAGCTTGACGTGTTTACTAAAAAAGGATTCCAAGTGGCAATGGGGCCAAAAAGGAACAAGAGGCATTTGCTAAAGTTAAGCAACTCTTTTTAAACACAGTTATGCTGATACATCCAAGGCCCGCTTTAACATTCCAAATTCAATGTGATAGCTCGGCGTATGGTCTAGGAGCAGTACTTTATCAGGAATGTGAGGATGGAACTAAAGGCGTAGTAGCGTTTGCTAGTCGCTCATTAAAAGGTCCCGAACTACGCTATACAGTAACAGAACGAGAATTGCTTAGCATTTTGTTTGCACTAAAAAAATTTAGGACTTACGTTGCTTCAACGAAAATAATAATCCACACCGATCATAGAGCCTTAAAATTTATAAAAGGATGTCAATTATTAAACGATCGATTGACACGCTGGGTATTATTCCTAGAACAGTTTGATTACGAAATTAGATACATAAAAGGTAGTGAAAACGTGGTTGCTGATATGTTATCACGACACCCTGCAGATTTAGGAATAATAAACTTACCACGATATCAAGATCCAATTATAGCTGTCTTTGCAACACCAGGGTTGCGACAATTAAAAGATAACCTGAAAAATCTGATACGACTACAAGAACAGGATGAATTTTTAGGAAACGTGCGACAAGCGTTGGAACGCCGAGGTAACAGCGCAGACGACAAGATTACTAGAGTTGTTGGCAATTTTAAACTCACCGATGGCATACTTCTACATGACGATAAATTTAAAAAACTCACAAGAGTGGCAGTACCTTGCAGTATAATACCGGAGCTGGTCATACAATATCACCACGAATTTGGACACTTTGGGACGACGAAAATTTATAACGTGATAAAAAACTATTTTTATTGGAAGAATATGTATCGTGATGTAAAGAAAATATTCACTGCGTGCAACATTTGTCAAAAAACGAAGCACAGTAATCAAGTTTCAAGGGGCACAATGGCACCTGTGTTAGCAACTCAGGTGGGAGAATTAGTGGCCGTAGATTTTTATGGGCCACTACCACGTAGCAGGAGCGGTGTGACTTTTATTTTTGTTGTATTAGATGTATTCTCGAAATTTGTGAAATTATATGCAATGAGGAAGGCTACAGCCCGCGCAGCAGTGAAAAGTATTTTAGAGGATTTTGCTTATATAATCAAGCCAGCAACTATTTTGAGTGATCACGGATCTCAGTTTACGTCAAAATTATGGTATTCGAGATTGCAAGAGGCGGGAATTAGAACGACACATTCATCTATCAGGAATCCCGCGTCAAATCCATCAGAACGGGTTATGCGAGAATTGGGCCGTATTTTTAGAGTTTACTGTCACCATCAACATACCACATGGGCATTACAACTTCAAAATATTGAAACATGTTTCAACGCAATTCCACATACGAGTACGGGTTTCTCGCCTTATGAAGTAGTAAAAGGAAAGAAGGCACCAACAAAAATCGGACCAATCAAAACACAGCTCAGAACAACATCGACGGGAAATAGGGTTGATATACCGAAGTAGAGGTGCTGCACGACATTCAAAGTTAGAGAGTTCAAAGTTACAGATGGCACCGACAATAATAATACGAGGACGTAATATGAGGGACCCACGGGGAACCGGAGAGAGAAGGACAAACAAAAGAGTTCATTTAAACACCATTCAGTGGTACCCCACAACAGGGTTGCGGCCATTCAGCTGGGTAGATTGCCCTGAAGTACGAAAGGATGAAACGGTAAAAAGGAGTAAACCAACAGTTGTTTTATCGTCAGGAGGGAAGGAGGTGGAGAAGAAAACACCAGGCCCAGACCGAGACAACGACTACCTAATGTTAGAAGAAGCCGATTGGGAGAGGTTTATCAAGGAGAATAGCCGTCCACCAACACCTGATACAAACCGATTCCGAGAAGTTGAGGCCAAATATAAGGGGCAAGAGACAAGGGAAACAAAATGGGAAACCTCAACGTCGGTTTCGCCGACGAAACCACCTACATTCAGTGATACCAAAGGAGAACCACCTGGAGGAGTAACAGCAACGGGCGACAGTCAAACCCCGACCCCAGACCGAGACGGCGACTGTATAATGTTAGACGACGCCGATTGGGAGAGCTTTATCAAGGAGAATAGCCGTCCAACAACATCTGCTACAGTCCGTGGCCGAGAAATTGAAAAAAAATTTCGAAATCAAGGGACAATGGGAGCACAGCAGAAAACACCGATTTCGGTTTCGACGCCGATACCACACACCTTCAGTAATAACAAAGGAGAACCACCAGGAGGAGTACCAGCAACAGGCGACCATCCGAGGAAGAGTAAGCTGCAACGATCACGGCGAGTACGGGGAAAAGCTTCGCGCCGAGCTTATCACGGTGCGTGGAATAAAACGAGTGCGGTGAGAAAGAACAATAAAGTGAAAAGGTGAAGTGGGGTGAGTGTGCGGTAACAAGTAGTCTCGTTCTCTACAGATTTAAGCTGCATATAATTGTTATTACTAACATCTTAAATCTGGGGGGCAATGTGAGAGGACGCGACTTATAGGTTATGGTAATGGACACAAACATGAACAATTATTATTAGATGCTTAAGTTTTTCGTTTGAATTTGGTAATTACGATATGCAGAAGGTTTTTTCCCCAATGTAAGGAATTGTTGCACGTGCAGGCATATTAATAATAGATTAAGGTTCGGTCCACAGCTGCGACTGCGGGCGTATTAAGTTACACACACAGGGCCCTGGACCATATAGTTTTTTGCTTTCAGCTTAATAGTGAATTATGGGGCCACATAATTCACACTTTTCTTACAGGAAACTGGAGATATTTGGGCATAGTCTAATTGGGAAATTCGTCACGCGGCGAAAGCCAAATAGGGATTAAAGTGGCAATTTACGACTCAGGGTGTTAGTCACCCACATCGAGGGCACCGAAAATATTATAATACGATTTAAATTGCGGTAGAAATACTGCGTCATAATGGAAACATTATGATTGGATGATTACCCAGCGGAAACGCTGTGATTGGATATGGGGTGGAAACACCACTGTATTCCCGAGAGGGGATACCCACTGCGAGCGGCTATTTAAAGGGAAACTCGACGGAGTCAGACAACAGTTTTTGGGCACCTTACTTGATCCCTAATTCCGCGGTTGTCGCTACATTTTAATCGACGGTCGAGATTCTCGCTACTGCAGGTTAAGGGCAGACGACGGTGGTTTTCCTTATCCCTAATTCCGTGGTTGTCGCTACATTTTAATCGGCGGGCGAGCTTCTCGCTACTGCAGGTTAAGGGCAGACGACGGTGGTTTTCCTTATCCCTAATTCCGCGGTTGTCGCTACATTTAATCGACGGGCGAGCTCCTCGCTACTGCAGGTTAAGGGCAGACGACGGTGGTTTTCCTTATCCCTAATTACGCGGTTGTCGCTACAGCAGGTGGAGAGCAGCGGCGCAATTTCCTTCACTGATAAATTTCCTTTACAAACTCTCAAGTCCTTCCCTGCACTGACTAAGTCACCGTATTGCTATTATTACACCAAAAATTGAAGAGCATTACAATGCCAATTAGACTGTGCCCACTGCAGAAAGGTAAAGGGAACAATTTGATTGCTAAATTTAGTTTTATATACGAGAGTATAGGGTTTATTGCTTTAATAAATGTATAAAGCGTTTTTGGCGTTTTATTTCATCAAAGTGTGTGTATGAGCCTACTTAAATGAAGAACTTGCAGTTACAAGGGTTATAAGAACCCTAAGCGTACACAAGTTACGAGAACTTGTTTAAAGCATTCATAAAATTGGTTAAATTAAAACAAAGTGATGTACACAACGTAGGGGGTTATAGATCACTAGAGGCCATCAGAAGACCACAAGTCTGTCTCGTTACAATATATATATATATATATATATATATATATATATATATATTGAGATGGTTTAAAGCTCAAAATTTAATTCTGTATGCAGAGAGAAATATTGAACAAAGTCAATTAAAGCATATATCACGATATTTTTGGGTAATTTTGTTGGTAGAACCTCTGTTGCAACTAAACTCCCTCATGGAAGTTGACACTTTTTGTGTTAGGTTAGTTTGTTGTCAGTTTAAGGTTATATTTTCTGAATAGGTACATCGTTGCCGGATATTCTCTAGTCTCCACATCGACTCGCATTCTTTTAAATTTGGTCTGTTTTTTTTAAATTGGAAGTAGCATCGTTTAATGGAAATTTTTTGTTGTAACAAATTTATTTTGGGAATTTTGACTTTCCCTTTGGCGGAAATTAAAATTATTTTTACACATTTGATAAATCATTTATCTTCTTACGAATATTAAAATAATAAATCTGGCAATGTGGTGGCAAGAAAATGTCGAACAGACACTGACAGAGAAAAAAGTTGCATCTGCTACATCATCGAATCAGTTAGTCCAATATGAAAAGAAAAAATCATAGCCAACTCTGTCCCAAAAAGGTCGTGAACGGCCTATAGTTGAAATATTTTATTTAATTGCAATCTAAACAGTAGTTGAAGTTCTTAAATGCATTGGTAATGAGATGCAAGGAGCATAATTAGAGGGATAAAGGCAGGCATAACGAAAGCAGATTTCAGAAGGATTAAATTTGAAAGGTAGATGGAAATCGAAGCAAGATAAGATAGAATTTGCGAAGAGCAAACGAGGGCAACTCAAATGAAGAATGATCAGTGACGTGTTTAAATTTGAACTCAAGTGCCAGTGCAATTAAAACTAAGTGTTCATAGCAGAGCAGTGATAAATAATGTTTTATGTGACGAGAAAGAAAAATTTTTATGTATAAGAAATAAAGACAATTTCTAGTTTTAGGCAACAAACATTTTAATCAAATTTTATTCTTTTATGTGAAATTGTAACTAATACTTGTTTCTTTTAAACAATATCAGATCGCGGTTACTAGGTAACCCAATGCTCTTTTGCTAAAAAAATAAGAAATAAATTCCTGTAACTGTCAAGTGGTAGGCAAATGGTGCTCCTGAATTTTAATGTTTTAATATAATAAAAGTTATTTGCCAAGTAAACAAAGTATACAGAATTATTCTACAAGTTACCGAGCACATGTGGAAGTGCTAGCAAAAGTTTCTCCGATAAATAGTTTAAAAATTGTGCAAACCACCAAGTTCGGCCTGAGTTTCGGCTTCGACACCTGGGTATTTCGAGCTGCCACACCGGTTCATTTGAACTTCAGAAGCCAGGGATCGCAAGTCCTACAGACCAGGAAGAGGTGTAAGAGCATCCGAGAACGGGATTTGGGGCCAGCGGAGTAACTTCCAGTGAATAAGGACATCGGCGTCACCTGCACCAGGTCCGACGCGAGATCGGCGAGAATTTCAAATGTACGGTTTGGCATGTTTTTATGTGGTTGGAGTCCGGAAAGCTAGTGTACTTCGAGAATACCCCTTGCTGAAGAGATTCATCGCGTTTTCGAGCGTTCAGATTTGTCCCAGTTCCAGTAAATTGCGTGGCGTCATCAGAAAATTCTATTTTGGCCAGGATTTGGGGCTATCACGGGAAGTAGAACAAAAGATAGCTAGCTTCGTTTTACGTCACATTTTAAACAAAATCAAGTTATTTGTTGCTAGGCGGGAGATTTGCTTCAGTTTACCTGTGGTTTTTTGCAAATTCCGCTTTTGAATATCAAAAGAAAACGCTGTATGCACTATGAACCTTTTGTGGTTAAGTCAAGTTTGTTAGGTTATGAGTAATTGAAGCGAGTAGCGCGGTTGTACTAAAATTTGGCGTATTTGAGCTACTCTGAGTTAAATATTCTAAAGGATAATTTTAAAATAAAACTCAAATTTGAACCTAACCTGAGATATTAGTCTTGTGTTTCGCAGGAGCAAGCCCAAAGAAATGTAATAATAATAATAATAATAATAAATGACATTTATTGGAACAAATACATAACTACCCACATATAGTATAAAGAAAAGAAAATATATCAGCAGTACAATACGATGGTAATGAACAACCAACAGCATCACAGAGTTGCGTATTCGCTCCAACGGAGCGAAGTTCAGATAACAATCCGAAGATAGGAATCTGCTCTTCCACTTGACCCCCTATATATGTTATATTAGTATTCATAATATTACGAGAGCCAGCAGTATTTATTAATTGATATATTGATTTTAAATAAGTTGCCAATATGTGTGTAGATTTGAGAGTAATAGTTTAAGAGTAATTGTTTAAATGAGCAAAAAATTATATTAAGAACAGAATTGCCTAAACTTGATTATATTGCAATTCGATAAAATATAGAAAGGGGTAATTAACTATTTTATTAAAGAGTAATAAATACATTTTATTTTCATTAGCCTAAGATACTGACAGGCAAAGTTTTACATTTTTTAAATTTAATGCAGTTAGATATCTTTCTGTGTTCACAAACCTCTGTCGAACGAATCTAAGTCTTTTATTACATTCCTTGTGTGAGACTGCACAAAGCGTTCTGGCATTCCATCCTCAACTAACGGAACCAAGTTTATTAGATACCTTTCTTGTGTGAGACTGCACAAGACCGTAGGTTTGCATCTTTTTTACATTCCCGCACCCCTAAGAGTTATCCTGTAATTGTTCAAATTAAAAACATACAGTCCACTACAAGCTTCAGCCTGAACACTTATGTTTTATTCCTAATCCGGTGTTTCCAATTTTCTATATGCGATTTTGACTCTTTTAAACATGCCTTCGGCAGACTTCAGGTTTCTGAAGCGCATGTGAGTGTTTGACAAACGCACTGATTGAAGATTAGTGTTTTCAGATGTTGAGGGAAATCTGATTTTAATATGTTTTTCATCCTAATTAGATGCTTCTTTCTACTTCAGCTGTTTGGTAGTATTTTAATAATGGTATTTTTACTCCAAATATATGTATTCCTCCACAACTTATATTATGTTGGTTGCATCATAGCGATACAATAAACCGATAATAAATGGAGAAAATATGTCCTTGGAAAAGCTAAATCAAAGAGATAGACAGAAGTATAAGGAAGTAGAACGAAATGACACAGAAAAAGAGTATGAGAGAGAGAGAGAGAGAAGAACACAAAAAAGGTAGAATAACGAGTCAAAGATTCCCAGAGAGCAACGAGGAAGAGACACAAAGAGATAAGTTAACTAAAATCACAAAAACAGGACGGTATACAAAAAACTGCTAATGAGCGAGGGAGGTAAACTAGACAAGGCAAGGCAAAGAATGAAGGCTAACGCAAATGGAAATAAGACAATGGACGAAAATGACAAACCTAAACAGACAGAAACATGTAATATACAAAAACATAGGAAGAAAGATGACAAAAGTAAAAATAAACAGGAAGAAAAAATAGGGGGAACAAAAGAAATAGCAATAAGTATATGTAATATAAGAATACTTACTGGGAAAGAGCTAGAGGTTACAGGAGTTATGGATGAATATGGAATTTATATACTAGGAGTAAGCGAAACTAAGAAGAAAGAAAATGGGACAATAAAACTGACAAATACACACTACATGTTTTACTCAGGGGTAACAATGGAAGAAAGGGCAAAGGAAGGAGTGGGAATCATCTTGAATGAGGAAATAAACCAAAAAGTCATCAAGGCAGAGACAATAAATTCGAGAATGATAATCTTACACCTGCAAATGGAAGAAAGAATGGTAATTATATAATGGGGGACTGTAACTCTCGAGTAGAAATAATGAATACAAATGGAACTAAAATGCTAGAATTCTGTCAGTTAAACGACCTATTTATAGGAAATACTTTCTGGGAACAAGAACTAGAAGACAAGTATACATTTGTGACAGAGGAGAGATAGGCCAAAAGTATAATAGACTATATAACCTATACACCGGAATTAAGACATAGTATACAACAAATAGTAACTGAAAAGAGGGCGGAACTAGGAACGAATCACAGATTAGTAAAAGCGACATGGAAAATACAGAAGCAAAAAACAGAAAACGAAATAAAATTTAGAAAGGTGAAGATAAATAAACTAAAAGAAGAAAAAGACAGGATAAAATATCAAGAAGAAACAGACGAAAAGTTTCATAGACAAAAATTACAGAAAAGTGAGTGGGCAATGGAAGAAAGATGGAAAGTATTTAAAGAAGTAATATACTCAAAGGCAGAAAGTGTCTGTGGGATCACAAAAATAAATAGTAACAGAAAAAGAACAAACTGGTGGAATGTCCAAGTAAAAGAAGAAGTACGGAAAAAACGGCTTGGAAGAAATACATAGAGACTCGACAGCAACAGGATAGAGAGGAATAAAAAAATAGGAGAAATAAAGTAAAACAGACAGTAAAAAAAGCTAAAAATAAAAGCTGCGAAGACTTTGGAAAAGAGATAAATGAAACATTTAAAGATATAATAGAATTTTCTGGACTAAGATAAGAAATATGAGAGGAAGCCAGCGAAAAGAAATTAGAAGGATTAGAGATAAAAATAACCATATTACAACAGACAAAAAGGAAATAATGGAAGTATGGAAGGAACACTTCGGGCAGAAGTTTAAAAAGAAAGGAGACAATGAAGAAATGGAATCAAATAAAGAAAGCGAAGAAGCAGAACAGATAACAAGAGAGAAACTGGAAAATTCACTGAAAAAGATAAAGATTGGGAAAGCAGGAGACGAGGACAAAATAGACCCGGAAATGATAAAACGGATGAGAGAAAAAGGTAAAGAATGGCTCTGGAAAATGTGTCAGGAGGCATAGAGAACTAAGAAAATTCCAGAGGACTGGGAAAAAAACTTGATAATTCCAATATATAAGAAATGGGATCAGACGGAATGCGATAATTATACAGTCATTTATGTCTCTCCTCGGTGTGCTTTAAAGTATATATCAGAATTCTAAAGGGCAAACTTAGAAAAGTTATAGAAAATAAACTAGAGAAGGAACAAGGGGCTTTTACGGCAAGTAGGCAAGCTAATGACAACATATGCATATTGAGAAATATTATAAAAAGAAAAATAGAGGAAGGAGATGAGCTCCTGCTAATCTTTCTAGATATAAGAGCAGCTTTGGCTACAGTTGAGGAAAAATATGGAAACGCTTAGAGGAACTGGAAGTGACAACGGAGCTAACAGAGGCCATCAGAAGTATATACAAAGTAGTTAGAGGAAAAATTCAAATAGCTGGACTGGCATCAGGGGAATTCAAAATGGAGAGCTGCATAAAATAGGATGATAGCCTAAGCCCATTCCTGTTTATAATAATAATGGATAAAATAGTAAAAAATCTAAAAGAAAAAACCAGAGGATTCGGCACAATAATAGGGTATAGAAATCTGGAACCAGTTAAGGTGAAAAGTTTAATGTATGCAGATGATATAGTCATAATGGCAGATACGGATAATAAATTACAAAAGCTAGTCAACATATGGGTGGAGGAAATAGAGAAAATGAAAATGGAGGTCAACATTAAGAAAAGTAAAACAATGATAGTGAATCAAAACCAGGAGAAGGGACAAAATAGAGAAGTAAAGTGCAAAGGGAGTAATATGGAGAGAGTCTCAACATTTGAGTATTTGGGAACAATAATTACAGAGGATGGCCGAATAGAAGCAGAATTGCGGAACAGAATGAAGAGAGGGAATAGGATCTACTATGCACTACATAGAAAGATATTGGGAAAAAAAGAGATAGACCAAAAGCTAAAATTAATAGTACATAACGCGATAATAATACCGACAGTACTGTACGCTAGTGAAAATTGGACGATACAAACTAAACATGAGAGTATAATAACGGCCATAGAAGTGAAACACTTGAGAAGGATAGCGGATAACACAAAGTTTGATACAGTAGGGAATGAGGAAATAAGAGAAACTTTTCAACAGGAACCAATAGTGAAGAAAATTTAAAAAAGACAGTTAACATGGTACGGTCATATACAACAAATGAAACCAGAGAGAATATGCAAAAAAGTGTTCGAAGCAAGAAGTTCGAAGAAAAGAAGAAAGGGAAGACCCAGGAAGAAGTGGATAAGTCAAATCATTGATGTGGGAAAGGCAAGAGGAAAGACAGTAAATAGATACGTCTTGAAGTAGGCGACCTCTCTAGATCCATGAGACAGATGTGGAATACTTAGAGACTGCCCAAATAGCGACTTGATTGTTGAAGAAGGCACAGAGATGGGAGAACCGAGAAGATTCTGCCAAGCCACATGAAACAAATGATCGCAGCGTATACCTGCAAGTAACAATCGACCAGTGCAGAAAAGGCGAGCTAACTATGAAAAATTTGCACGTTGTCCCCATCACCAGTTTTCGAATAAATGATGGGTTTTATTAAAGGTGTGTTTTTTTTTGCACGCCCTTTACTAGGAAATGAAACTATAAGAGAAGAATTCCAAATTTTTTCCATTAAATATAAAATAGTAAATATAAGACAAAATTGAAACGACAAGTAGAGGGAAAGAATGGAGATTAACTTTCCGAATTACCAATTGAAAACAAACATAGAGGAAGGAAAGACGTAGAATGACTCCCATGTAGATGAAGGTAGATGAAGCATTGATGTGAAACAGATCTTACAGAACTAAACCGTACTCGCGATGATGATGATGATGAAGTTTCTTTCCTTGTATAACAATAACAGCAAGAGTATCGTCTTTTGCCTGAACTCCTTCTGCCATTCACTTTTTCTTGCGATATTAGTTGTAACGGAGGTAATATTTATTGTGCTGGGTAACATCACCAAACTGTTCTAGCTTTGATGTTTTAACTGTAATCGTAATTCTTTTGCTCTTTCTTATTCTTCTAAAAAATGCCTCATTAGTTAAGTGGTTCGTCTAGGAAATACGTAATATTCAGCGATAAAACCACATCTTGGAAGACATTCAGCTTGATCAGCAAAGTGTTGTTAAGGTTTAGGCTTCCATTTCGTATAACACGGGAGAGATATATCATCTTGCTATTTGTACTTTTAACGCTACAATACTGTCTTTGTTTAGAAATAGGTTTTTTACTGAAGTAAAATCGATCTTTCATTTTCAATCCTACAACTTATCGATGCAGACTGGTCCCAATTATTAGAGTTGACAACTTTGTCCAAGTAAATGAATTTTTGTATGCGTTCCATGGGTTTCTTATTGAAGCACAGCAAAAGAGATGCAGACCAGCAGACGGAAATAGTAACGATGAGGGATCGGAAACGAACACGTGCTAAGATAAAAGACCAAGATAGAAAGAGTACTGACGCAGAAGTGGATATGGACAGGTCACCTAGCGAGGTTGAAGGATAATAGATGGACGAAAGTAGTGGTGCAGAAATTGGGATTCACTAAAAGAGGCTTAAATTCAATATGAATCGATATAGGCAGATTATTAGAAAAAAGATGCATTAAAAATCTTCAAGAAGATCTGATTAAAAAAATACCGATCCATGAGATTGTTTCTAGCTTCATAAGGCATTGGAATTACAACAGTAGTGTAATAGTTGATGGTAAGTCTATAAAAAAGTATCCTGAGCTTATAGTACGTAATAGTAAGTACCGTTTGAACCTATGCAGTTGTAAAGCGCAGTCATTTAGTTTGTGTACATGGAAATGTTGTATGTAATGTAAAAACATTATTCTCAAATAACTAATTCTGCGACTTATAATGTTTTACTTAAAAAAAGAACAACACTAAACACTGGAATAAAGAGGATTACGCTGAGTGGAATATAAAAGATGGACAATGACAAGATGGCAATAGAATAAGAAAACGAAAGTCCCGGCTAAGGGTTAAAAGCAGGCATAAGAAAAAGAAGAACTTATAAGAATACCTTATCCATAACAACCAAACATTCGATTCACTGCTTCACGTTGAGACACCTAACTTCCACTGCTTCCTATTTTTCTAACCTCCGTTACGGTTTCTGTTACTTTTGGCTTTTCGTATTGCTTGAGCCGGGTTTTGCTAAGGCGTCTTTTCGGTTTTTTACTTTTGGTATCCATTCTAATGTGTCTCGGTAGCCTTACATTGTTAGATTTCTTCTATAACGGTCTTCTTTATTTACATCATTTTCCGTATATTTCCTAACAAGGCTCGGTTTATAGCTCAGCGGTAGGGTTACTTCAATGGCGTCGGTTTCGGAAGAGGAGGGTGGGCGTTACCCTCGTCGATGTTGCTGATTGACTGGAGTGACTTTTAAGAGGTTTATTGGAGTAATAACCTTATATACATAAATGCTTAAAACTATATATAATAAAAGAAAAACAAGAAAAAGGACATATATATACAAAGTTAAACTACTCGTCTAGGCTCGAGCGCCGGTGCCTAGGGTGGGGATGGGGCGGCCTTTCCCGGTTGTTGGAGGCGGGGAGCGTGGCCTGGACGCGGTCCGTCCCTTCCGGGGGGCGGTGCGGGGTGTGGCTCGGGCTTCCGCTAGGGGAGTCCGGGGAAGAGAGGTCTGTGGCCAGCGGGGCTGCAAGGCTCTCCTGGGGCGTCGGCGACGCGAGTAGCCCTCCCGGGGACGTCGGCTGGAGCGGGGCGTGGCCGGGGCGCGGGGTCGGGCTTCCGCTAGGGGAGTTCGGGGACGGGTGGTCTGTCGCCAGCGGGGGCCGCGACGTGGGCTGCTATCTGGGCAGGTAGCCTGCCACAGGGCTTCGAGCTCGGCTTCCTCGGCATCCGTCAGTCGCACCTCGAGATCCCAATTGAGGATCCGTGGACGGGGAACCTGGGGGGTCGGCGGGCGGCGCAGCCGGGCAAAAGGTGCGTCTCGTAGGTGCTGCACCAACGGGCTCCTCTGTGGGGTGCCGAGCTCCGGATCGCTCTCGTCCGTGAAGCCAACGAAATCCGGGGTGAGTGCCCTTGTCGGCGTTCGTGGACTCCCTGACGGCAGGCGTCCCTCCCAGTACGGAGGGGGCCGGTGTAGCTCCTGGATCCGGGCGCGGGCGATCTGGGCCAAGGGGGAGGCCGGGGGCGTCTTGGGCGATGGGCCGAATAATTCCTCTAGGCGGCGCTTCCTGGAACACAAGGTTCGATGTCAGGCGGCGGGCGCGAGAGGAAACCTCCAATGGTTCCGGGCTGGCTTACGTATCAGACCTGGGGGTGTCCATGGCGAGCGGGCGACGGGGCGGAGGGCTGAGAGCAGCGGCGGCGGTACGTCGGCGGCAGTGCTGATCTCCTCGGCGAAGGCGGCGGTTGGCGGAAGTGGCTCGAGTTCCCAAATTTTTCCGAAGACGGCAGGCAGCAGAGTCCAATGCAGAGGATTGGCTCTAAGTCCACGTAGGTGATAGGCTCTGGAGAGGGCTGGGGCTGGTAGATCCTTGGAAGGCTGGAGCTGCTAGCTGGTCCTGGAAGGCTGGATGCTGTTGGCTGACTCTCCTGGGTTGAGTGATTTCCTACTGCCATCGTCTGACTATTTAAAGGAGCCAGTCCTTTGTCAAACGCGATCTCGCAGCTCATTGGTCGAAGTAGAAGGGATGTTTTGCCCGTTTTTGATGTATTTCGGATTATCGCGTTTAATTGAGCGGCGTGATCAATTATCGACTTGATTTGAGTCGCAATCAATAGTCGCTGGGCCGCCGTGTACTTCGAAATTTCTGTAGCGTTTACTTGCAATAATCGCCCGCATTACGAGCGGTGATATTTTTGCTGGCTGATGGAAAAGTTATTTTTAATCGACCTGTATGTGTGCTAGAGACTTGGGCGTTGTTTTATCAGGTGGCGGCTAATTCCTCCTATCGGCAGGTATCCTTATGTGGGGTTTTGATTGGGCGCACTCTGTTTTAAGAGCGTTTTAGTGATTGAACTTGGATTATTAATTTGGTCGCACGTTCGGAGTTTCGTTCGCCGCGGCGCTGTTTTGTCGGCTTCCGGATTTATTGAGGTTTGGCGAGCCGTTGGCCCTTTATTGCACTTGAGAATTGGTGCTGCTTTGAGCTGGCATGCCGCGATTTATTGTTTTATTTTTGTAACGGTTTTCTTTTAAATTCTTGTAGGATCGGGGCGTTTTGCTGGTAAACAGATGTTTTTGTAATTTGTTCGCTGCCTGCTTGGCGATGAAAAATTACTTCGTTTTCTGTTAACCGGTTCATATTACTCCATAAGTCACAATTCAATTTTTGATCTTCTGACAAGTCTTGATAAATCAATCATTTTCTTTTCTCATACTTTCTTTTTGTCATTTACTATTATTTAGAACAGTCTTTGAGGGGGTAAATGATTCTCTTTAACTTAATTATGGAGGGACGTATAAAGTCAACGATTTGTTCTCTATTTTCTAATCCACCTCGGCGTGGATGATGTTGCTGGAATCGGGCGGCTGCGTATCTACCTTGCTTCCACCTGTCAACGTAGTCATAAAATCACCTACATGCCGCCGTACTAATTAATTTAAAGACAGAGTGTACTGGCTAACAAAAACGTATATTCAATTCACAAGCTACAGAACAAAACGTTGTACCTAAATTGCTCGAATGGTGAAGTCTCGGAATTACAAGCTGTTACTGACAAAACCTATTAGTCTGCACGCAATCCAACCTGTATTACTGACGAAATTCAAAGCCTTCTCTTGTTGGGGAGGGCCTAACCACAATAATCTTAAACATTAAAATAGAAATGATCAATGGCAAAATCAGGCAGTTGTAGACTGTGCAAATGCGACATTTAATCCTACGCAACCATCTCGCCTAGAGATTGGTTTTCAACGCGATAATTTCCTACTACGGGGTGTATTTCGAAGTTATTCGCTTTGTAGTCATACACTTTAGATCATTCTTCTTGTGAACAATAACAAATTGAAGAATGTATAGATAGCGTCGTGTCATTTAATTCAAAACTGATAGATGAGCATTTTTCTTGCGTGTTTTAAGCCGTTTGTAAGTGAAAAGTCAACGGCCTACCTTTATTCGCGATGTGCACCCGTTATAGATAATAGCAATGCAGTACGAGGATTCGAAACGTTGCAAGAAGCAACCGACAACAAATGTTGCAAAAGAGCAACCAACGAATAGCAAAGAAATAGAACGAAGGACATTATTAAGTGCATAATAAACTACAGATCATAACAGTGCGGTTAAAAACACAGTGAAAGAGCAGAATATTAAGTGTAGTGCATTATAACCTAAGAAAAACATTTATTTAGCCTATAAGATATAAGATGTTATTCTATAAGTTAATTTTAAGTATAAAACCTTATTTCCTTTTAAACAACCTTACTTTTTCTTCTTCCCGCCAGTTACCAGATGTGGAAATTGAACCCCGTACTGTAGCACCGTATCCGAACATCCTAATCGTGGCAGCCATGGCAAATACACATAGTTATTCTTTTATGTGCTGTTTTCTAGTTCTTGCCATCAATATACATGAGCCTGTCTTTTTTATCGTTGTTTTGTGCTCAAGGCTTTGTTTGCCGCCCCATATATGGTTTGCTGGATGTGATAAGTTTTCGGAATTTGTAAAATGGTCTTCTTTAAGTTTGATATCTAGCCCCTTTTGGTGCAAGAGCCTTGTGATGGGATGATCTAAAGTAGTGATGGGCTTATTCGAATGGAAAATAACCGGTTAACCGGTTATTGAAATAACCTGTGTAACTCGGTTTTCGTTCCAAGTATTTGAATGCAAAATAACCTCATCTTGATACGTACTACGTGCCGTATCTCAGCGACCTGCGAGTGATCGACATTCTGTAAATAATAAGTCATTCATAACTCATAACCATAAGCAAGGCAGATTAAACTGAAAACACCATTTGAGCGTCGCGCTCTACAGTTTTCTCCCTTGCTTCACTGCGCATTTGTGATCGTTGAGATATGGCAAGTTGGCAAGACCTTTTCTACGTATGTACTTAGATTGACCCAAGTGAGGCTGCTTGTTGATGTTACTAAGACATTTCAGGCCCCCAGTCGACGAGTTAAATTTATGGGGCCGTTCCTATTAAAGATAACGCTCTGCTGAGTATGAGATTTGCCGAAGCTGTATTGGTATTAATTTATAACGGCCTAAATTTTTGCTTCGAAAAGCGGTTGATTATGCTTAATAGGGATAAACAGAAAACGAAATAAGATTTTCCAATATCGTAACAGATTTATATTTAATTTTTAATAACGGAGCAGTCGATGCCCATCCGTCGTCATATGATATGAACGAGGGACAAGAAGTGGATTTCGATGTTAAAATTTTAAGTGTGCGTCCTTAAAACCGCGGAAGGCTGAACGTAAATAAATTATGGATTCTAAAATATACCGGTAGGATGTGCAAGCGAAAAGGGAAGGGTGGCTACTAGAGAATTTTAGGAACTAAGAATAGATTAAATAGATACTTTCTATTCGCATATTTATAATTTCTTTATGATTAGTATTGATATAGCTATTCTCAATGGTTTAAACTCCTTAGAAATTAAATAAAAATCATTTATACAATTATTATAATTAACGATTAACTGAGTTCCTCTGCTATCTGCAAGTTACGATGTCGATGCAGAATGCAGATGACGCTGAACCGCCTAACCGGCAAACCGGCGAAATCGAAACGAATCGAGAGCCAAAATTTATTCGAATGACTATTCAAATAATTATTCGGTTATTAATATCATTCGAATGCAAATAATTCGATTATGAAAATTGTCCGGTTATGCCCATCACTAATCTAAAGCTAAACTAAAGTACGGGTACTCGATTTTTCTGGTACATAGTATGTTCTTCTATTACCTTCTCTTTTATACAAGCGCTTGAAATTAATGTGTTTGCTCTGAGCAGATAGTCTAGTTTTATGCCATATAATTATGTAGTCTAGTGTAGGTTGCATCCATGTATACTTGTAAAGCTCTTTATGTTGAAAGGATCGACTTGTTATAAGTAATATATTTTGGTCACATAAACTACTTAGTTTTTGTCCATTGTCGTTTATATTGTCTTCTCCATATTTCCTACTGCATCATTTCGATACCGTTTTTCTTTCCTTCCATTGCGGTCTGCAGCTAAGATGGCTTTTCTGGATAATCCTATATTTGTAATAACGTTATTTAATTTTTCGTAAAAGTTTTCTTTGTTTATTACAATGTCGTTATTATAAACGCTCATTACACAAATCATATTGATTTTTTATTTTGTTGTGTTCAATGTAATTATCCGTTCGTCCACACATTTCCAGTTGGTAATACCACTATTATATTTGTTATTTATTAAGATTGAGGCTTCCCGCTTAGCTTTCGGTATACCACTGTGATGTGTATGCATTTTTTGAGTTCTTCAGTTCCACAGCCCTTTATTTTGGTTTCTAGTAATACTGCCAGATCTGATTTCATTTGGTGAAGTTCGGAAGGGATTTCTAATATTTTTCTTTCAATGCCTTGCACGTTCCAAGTGAGATCCGTCAGGCTTAGTTTCGTTAGGGTTTTTTACATGATTAGAAATTTTACGGAAATTATGGAGCGAGCATTATGCTCCAACCTACGTACTTGGAGGACCAAAAATTTTCTATTCGGTTTATACTTTTCTAGACGGGTTGTCTATCCTTTATGTCGGATATTTTATTTCCATGGTACCCACCATATCTGGTGAGCGGTCCCCTATCCGCCACCTAGGGAGGCGCCCGATGGGGGAGTAGCAACTCCGCATGGAAGAAGAAACTTAACTTTCTTATAGTAAAAACTTACAAGCGCTCATGAAGGGGTGCAATTATGCAAGACGACTTATTAAGAAACTGTTAGGCTATGTAGAAGGAAACACCGCTGATGTCAAGTACTTACCTATTGTATACATGCTTCTTATTGCTGGATATTAATAACGAGCTTTCCATTCCTCGTTGTAAAGGTGCAATTGCTGTCAACTCTTGACATAGAAATGTATCTTGTAAGCTTTCTCTTTATTAAAAACTAGTAATAATAAGAAGGTGCCAAATTCTAAGAGTAGAGGAGTTCATTAATTTCATAGACAATATCAGACACATTACTTTCTGGTTCCCTTTAATGGTCATTTCTTCAGTTTGAAACCCCTTTCAATTATGTGAATGTTAAATTCAATCATTTATTCTTGGAACATATAAATACACCTTGCATGCAAAAATAATAAAAATTTTAACAAATATTTTATTTTTGTAATAAAATAATACAATATATACAATCTTATAGTACTTCGAGGAAAATTAGTACACACAAGGGTATGCTCTGGAAATAATGTAGCTCATACTGCTTTAGGAAAATACATAGTAAAAAAACAAATTTGCGAGCATAAGTAACTGGAACGGAACTTAAATATCTAAACTGCTATAACTAAATACTAAAACTATTGCTTCTTACTTTTTGTTTTATCTGCTTTTTCGATGTCAACTCCAATGTCGTATTCGTGGTCGGCATTTACGTTTGAGGAGTCGTAGTAGGCGTAGTCGTAGCTGGCATCTTTTGTTTTCTTACCGGGCTGTGGGGCTTTTCCATTGTTTGCTGCAGCTGCTGGTGGTGGAGGAGGTGGCTTACTGACGTTTCCGGTAGGCCTTGGAGGGTTCTGGGTGCTAGGCTTTGGGGCACTTTGGGTACTGGGTCTTGGGGCGCTTTGGGTACTTGGTCTCGGTGCATTTTGGGTGCTAGGCCTTGGGGCGTTTTGAGTGCTAGGTCTTGGCGCGTTTTGAGTGCTTGGCCTTGGGGCGTTCTGGGTGCTGGGACTTGCGTTGCTGGTGGCTCTCGTGAAGTCAGTTGCTTTAGGAGAATTGGGGGTTACTGAGAAAGGTCGAGGCTTTTGCGTTGTTGAAGGTGAAGGGGCATTCTTAGTGCTCTGGAGAAATTCGTTTCTGCTGCTAGCAATGTTGGTACTATGTGCGGTTTTCAAGAATTCGTCTTCTTTATTGTTCTTTCCATTATCGTCACCCTCATATTTCGAATCATAAGAACCATCATCGTATTGAGTTTCGTCGAAACGGTGGGATCTTCTTATGGGGCTTGGGTTGTAGTTGAGGTGTAGTAAGGAGTTGTTATCCTAGGAACAGTGGGAGTGTATTGTGTGTATTGCGTAGTTTGTCTTTGTTGCTGTGTTGTAGGATTGTACTGTGTTGTTTGTCTACTGTTTTGAGGTTGATTATGTGTTGACTGGGTGTTGGTAGAGCGAGTGTTGTCGTATTGTTGTTGTGGCTGTTGATTGTAATTTGTACTTGGTGTATATTGAGTGTTTTGCTTGCTGTTGTTGTTGTTATATTGAGTGGTCTGTTGACTAGTTTGAGGATTCGCAGAGTTGGTGCGGGGAGCAGATGTTGTGGAGTAAGTGTCTGCGAAGGTAGGATTTTTAAATGGACTAGTTTTTGGAGAGAACGTGGTTGGATAATTTTCAGTTTGTTTGAAGGGAGTCGTTGGTTTCTTGGAATTTTGCGTGTTGGATGCCGGTTGGTAATTCTCAGTTTGCTTTGTTTTGGTTACTTCATATTGAGTGTTATAGTAGGTTCCTTGTTCTTGAGTATTAGTGTTACGGTTGTTGTTGAAAGAGGAAGTGGTAGAATAGTTGTCGGTTTCCTTAGTTTGCTTCTGGGAAGTCGGCGAAGGATAAGTTTCTGTTTTCCTGAAAGGAGTGGAAGGATAATTTTCTGTTTCTTTATATTGGTTGTTATTGTTATTGGTAGTGTACGATTGTTTCTTGGTGAATGGTGAGGGGTAATTTTCGGTTGTCCTACTGGTTGGTTTAGGGGCTGCAGTGGTGGGTCTATATTGGCCGTCATCATACCTATTGTCCCTTGGATTGTATTGGCCGTTGTTATCGTACCTGTCGTTCCTTGAGTTGTACTGTTCACTCTCATACCTGGAGTTATGTCTGGAGTTGTAATTGTCATTAGTGGAACTAGACTGGTCATTTTGGGAGGCAGCCTGAGTAGTTTGTCTGATATTTCCTGCGTTATTGTACTGCTGCGTTTGGCGGAATGGTGCTGGTGTGCTTACAGTATACTGAGGGGTTGGGGAGTTGCTAGTTTCCCGATATTGATTATTGTTATTCTCCCGGTATTGGCCATTGTTGTTATTCCTATACTGGTCGTTGTTGTTCTGACGGTGTTGACTTTCGTTCTGGTCACGATATTGACCTTCGTCATCGTAGTTTCTTTGCCTGAAATTATCGGCGTTGTTATATTGCGGATTTCGGCCACGAGGTCTGTTCCTAATACTGGTATATTGGTCGTTGTTAATAGTGGTAGAAACAGGCTTTGCAGTTGTAGGTACATAGCTGCTTCCGGCAAAGTTATTAGTGAAGCCAGTAGGGCGACTTGACCTTTCAGTTTGATCTTCTTCATTGTCGGGTCTGCGGTGTTGCTTACGAATCACTTTTCTTCTTTGGAACCTATCTTCGTTCTGGTTCACGTTCACATTGGCAGAGTCATAGTCATCATCGTCAGTCTCCTTACCACCATTGCGATTGTTAAAGAAGTTCGAGCTGCTGGAACCCTTAAAGAGGTCCCTTTCACTATTGTTGTTGTTGTTATTATTATTATTATTGTTGTTATAATTGCTGTTGCCATTACGATTGCTATTGTAACTGTTACTGCTCTTAGTGGTGGGCTGCTGGTACTGGTTGTTGTTCTTGGGCTTGTAGCCGAAGGTTTCCTTCTGCTGGTTGACCCTCTGCTTCTGGTGCTCCCTGTTGAGCCTGATATCACCGGTCTCAGCCCGCTGCAGCGCGAAGGGCTCCTCCTCCTCGCCATACTTGACAGCTTTCGACTCGTAACCTGTAACGATCGCAACAATGCAGATGCAGAAGCGCATAAGCGCCGAAGTGAAAGTACCTGAACCAAGACGGTAAAGGTCGAAGTTGTCACTGGAATAGTAAAGTGTGGTAGCGTCGCAGTCCACGTCCTCCCAGTCCGCGCAGATCTGGTGATCTTGATCAAAGGCGGTGCCATTTGGACACAGGAAACGGAAATCTTGCACCTAGAAGTTTTGTTATTCGTAGGGGACCTTGGGCCATATTTGCTTTGTTGTTAAAAAATGCGATTGGGAAGCGACTTACCCCAACTCCTGCAACTTTCACGCAGACGTGGAACATTTGGCACTGAGTTTCGGGATCGGCATAGTATCCTCCTAGGATTTTGTCTCTACAGGAAAAGCCGGTGTCAGGCATCCGTTCTAAGCTATATGTGGGGTATGGCCGGTTGTTTAAAAATTGTGCGGAACTCCATTCCGCACAAATTCCTGAAAATATGGCTGGTTTAGAAATGGTTGCAGATTGATTTCAGTGAATCAATTCCCATATTTTAAACAATTTGAAAATTAATTGTTGGCGCGGTTCCCATTCATTATTCATTGCACACTTCGCAATTTATATTGTAAACAAACAATGCATCTTAAGGTAGCTATTACAGTGTACGACAACGATCCAAGGTAACTTCGCACAATTACTTTTAAACAAAATAATCGCAACACGAAAATCTCTTTGTTTGGGGGGTATTGTCTAGAACTTTCCGTATGCTTTACAATGTCATATACTGCAAGTGCTTGAATTTCTTTGCATTTCGTTAGTACAACATAAAATAGCAATGCAAGTATTTTATTGAAAAATTATAGTAGATGTTGCTTCAAAAACGCTCACTGACCTTATACAAATTTCAAACATTTTTGTTGTGCAAAAAGCGTGGCCTTCAAATTTGACCCAATTCTCAACTGTTATAAATGTATGATTTGCAATTATACCAAACAATATTTATTGATTGGTATAGTAACAATTCTAAAGGTTGTGAGAAAACGAACTACTGGTGTTACTACAGCTACGATTTATAACCAGTTTTATAACAGCTTCTACTAATTAAATATTAATTTAAAGATTTTAATGATTTCGAAAGAGCACATCGCATTAAAAACGAGAAATATGCTAAACACGATGCTTGAAATTGTGTCTTAATTTCGCGCACAACGCACTTAAGTAGCCTAATTTATAGTTGAACTGTAAAGCACCATAAAAAACACTTTCGATTTTCTCTGAACTCGGCTGAAGTTAATCGGTTGGATTTTACTACATAGTTCAGCTTCATACGATGGAATGAATAAATAATTAATTAAGGAGTTTATGCTACGTTTTTACGAGTATTTAAACTTGCTAAAAATGCTAATTAGGGAGTTGAAATTGGAAAAAGGTCAGCATATTATAATAATACGATGCAAGCAATAATTTAAAAAAATGGAAATTAGCAGAAGTCACAGTGCTTTAATTGCATATTTTACACAATTATGCAGTCGCTGCAAATAGTTATGCAACTGATTTGCAAATCTGGTGACTTCATCTTAGCTGCTATCATTCTAATTTTACTAACAACCGTTGCTGTCACTTCCAATTTAACATCGAGGCTTCTGGAGCAACGCGTTTTGAAAGATTGTCTTTGCGTCATCCACTTTCTGGCCAGCGATTACTTTAATTTTTTGTTGAAATCGTCAGCAACTCTCTAGAGTTTTTAAAAGTTCAAGGGAATCACATCTTGTGTTTCTTGTTTCTTCTTCTTCTTCTTCTTCTTAACGTTGGTCAAGAGTCTGGTATTAATTGCACAAATTGTAGTTTTATTAGCCATCTTCAAGCGCATCCCGGGCTAGGGTGAATTTACGAATTTAGTTTCCAGAGATCATAACCGCCATAGAAGTTATCGATGATTATTTTGAATATTTAAAAAAATCGCCTGATTAGACTTTGTCGATACAGGAAACATATTAAAAATTACACTCACAAATAAATCCACATAAAAAACTTTATGAAACGCCTTCGAACTTTAACTATTAAAACTATTTAAAAACAAATTCTTTGGTTTTGTAAATCAGCAGAAGGATTTACAAAAACTTAACATTTAGAAAATAGCAAGACAACATCCTTAACATTTTTCTTGGAATTTTTGTGGCTTTAGTTTGAGTTTAATTGTTAGTATACAACAGTAATGCAATAATTAGGTTTAGGTGACAATAATAGTAGTTTTTCAAAGCAAAATTATTTTTTATAAAAGCTTTCTAATATGCTGAATTCTTCATTTATTGACTTAAAATTCAATATTTCCTCATTGTGCAGTTTCTAATATAAAAAAAAATTGTAGGTACATATAGCTAAAACATTATTTTAGATTATTTACAAGGTTATGAGACTAACGAAACTGGATCTTTTGCAACTGTTAAAAACAAACCTGATCAAGATTCTCATCTCTACTTAGCCTTCTCCAAATTACATCAAACAGGCCACTTACGTTATAACCACAGTATTGATTTGGAGAATTTAAATGTCACTAATACATAACACGATGGCACCGATTTCTTCATCGCTCCGGGACGCGTGTTACCGAACCTCGAAGCGCAGCCAGCAGTCGAAAACGGGCAAAACACGCTGCGATCACGATCTTGGTGCAATTTTGCAACTCCAGACAAAGCCAACATACTTAATGAAATTTTATGCCTGTGAACTGCGCATAATTGCAGTATTGTCCTACTTGGGAGAGCGCTTTATCTAATAATTATATAATGGAGCGAGGATTCGCACCCTTGCAGGTTCAATTGGAAAAGCGTGAGCCTTTTTCTCATAGTCAGATTTTCATCCCATTGGCGTTCTTACAGCTGCTAATTTTAACATATTCACTCTCATCTTCCAACAAAAAATCCAAGGCGACCCATACTCACGGTACCGCTACATGTTTACTCATCCGAGAAGACATAACGCTTCATCCGCGTCATTAGAGAACAGTTACGATTATGTAACGTCCTGGATGCACTCGTTGAGTTCAAGAAGCACTGCACGTTTTTTACTTAGATTTAACAACCCAATTTTTAAATATTTTCCATAATCCACTCTGGACTGGTGTTGTACAAATTTCCTACTCACCTATAACAATTAACACACTAACACCTATCATGATTGCCAGTCAGCCACAGACTGAAGCTTAAGAGCGCATCTTCAAGACATGTTAGTGAAAGGATATCCTCAAGAAGAGCCAGAAGCTGCGATGGGGGGGCTGCAGGAATGCCGTTCAGCATGCAGCCTGCTGATTTAATTCTGAATTGGGTAATTCATAAAAAGTGAATTTGGAGGACACACGTTACGTCAAATTTGGTTTTGGGGATTAGCATGGGTCGAGTGGCGCAAATGTGTTGTAGGATTTTTGTTCGAGTGGACCATTGTTGTTGCGCATTCGATACTTGGGCAATTATGTGGCGGTGTTCTTCCGCGTGCCTTCGCATTATTGAATTGGTAATTGCCTGGTGATGCTCCCACTGTTCTAAGAGCTTTTTGTAATAATCGCCGGATTACCATAAAATAGTAATCGATGAGCGGACGCCGATAACAAAAACTGTTGAGCTGACACGTTCTTTATTTCGTTCAGCATATTAAGATTTTATATCCGGACCACACCAGAAGAGTAAGAAGAAACTAACTCTGGCTGCTGCAATAGTCGTTTTTAATTTTTGAATATTTAAAAATAATCATGTGGCTGCAATAAACTGACAAGGAATTACAAAAATACAAACCAGTCACAACAGTAATTTAAGAAAAAAATTTTAGAAACTAAACCTAAATTTTAACTATTTATATTTTAATACAAATCGAGAAATAGTATATTAAAATTGGTATTGGGTTTTAATTGTTAAAGGTTATATTTTATAGTTTAAAATACGCCATTGGATGATGATTTTACACATAAAATTAGTATTTTAATTTTCTAATATAAAACACACTTGTCTCGCAATTAAGCAAAAATGCAAGGTATAAGCTAGCGTGTTTCTTTAATAGCAAATTTCTGAAATCTTCAGTCAGGCTACACATACATTTCTCAAAATAAAATAGTACTGATACTTGGTACAAGCGACGTTGAAACAAATTACTGCTTATAAGTCTACCCTTGTAGCTGATGATAAATAGAGTACATATAGCTTTATCTTTGTATTACTCGAACTGCGACTTAAGAATACAGACAGTGGAACATATCACCCAGGAATGTCCCACCACCGCGTTTAATGGTACCCTGATGGAAATCCATGAACTAACACCAATGGCACTATCATGGCTGCATAACATAAATCTTGTATTGTAATTAAGAACATATATTGTAAATGTATTATTATTGTATTACCAATGTATAAAATTCATACGAAATATATATATACTCGAACAAAAATAAGAAAAATGAGTTGTTTACAAATTCTGCAACGCCCGAAAGAAAATTATCGATTTAAAATAATATAATATAACGTTTAACCTATAGTTGATAATAAATAGTATATTTTTTAGAAACAAAATTCGTGTACAATATAATTTAAATTATTAAAACTGCTTTAAATATAAGTCTGACTTAAAGCATCTCAATTAAATATAGTAAAGTTAGCTTAGTGTATACTATACTTATCATTGGCTAAAGATGGATTTAGATATGAAATTAACATTTCTATAATTAAACTTATTGAAAATTAATTAAGCCAGAATACAAGTAATTTTTTTTGAAAATCTTAACATTAACTTAAGATGTATTTGCTTTAAAAACAAAGGTCATGCCTTAGTAAGTGGCAAGTTTATAGTTAGAACTTCTTAAGTTTTAAGAGTGGTTTTTGCTCATTAATTATTAAAATAAGTAATGAAATGAAAACGTCATTAATACGTTTAGAACTGCAGAACTACCTACCAACGATATCGGCTACATTTTAATTAAGTGTCAATAAAGCTAAAAGTTAACGAAAAAATTAAGAATATTCTAACAATAAAACTCTCATAAACTCATAAAGACTTAACCATTTTTAAATGCAGTGAAAATTTTTTTTTAAACAGAATAAATTATATAGTTAACGCCATAAATTTTGACACTTACTGAAAGCGTTTTTAATATCTATTTATCAGACAATTATATGTATTCTTGATAAAAGTTCCTACATCTGTTAAAACATAAACTGCCAAAATGTAAATTTCTCCTTTCGTATACGAGGGAGGTTAGAAAATATGAAAATGACTAAAGAATAAAGTGTCCTTATTTTGCAAAATAAACAAATATGTTTTTTTAAGTTGTTTATAGTTGAAATGAGGTGTTAAACACGAAGTCACAGCTACTTACCCCGAAACAGAGTTAGCGGCTCTTCTCAAGTTTTTTTGACACCTTGCATCTTACCGAAAATGAGATACTTCAAAGTTAACTTATTATCGAATACGCCAAGAATGTACTGTAGAACTTGAGTTTTGCTTATCTAGCAACCAGACAGTTAAGTTAATCTAGATTAGTGCTAAAACCTAATTTTTGTGTCCAACGTACCAAAACAAAAATTAATTGTTGTATTCTAAGTATACATCCTTCCTCTCAACATTTGTTATAACATATTAATTAAAATGTAGCGTTATTCGGAAAATAAATATTATGTGCACTAATTCTTGGCATTGTTAGTAATTCCCCTAATTCTCTAGTAATTTTCCAATTCCTTACGAATTCCTTAATAATTTCCCGCAACGATAACTAGATAACACCCATAGTATAATATTACATATTCTAACATAGTTACACGATAGTGACAATATTAATAACTACTCTTCAATTACACTTCTTTAAAATCCTGACCGCAATTCCCAAAATACCTCTTCGACATTGAACTACACGTTCTCTAACACAAGATCTTGAAGATAATTAAAAAGTTGTCGAAATTTTTGTAATAAAAACGTATACCAAATGAAAATTTTACTGTACTGGTTTATGAAAAAAGACGTGACTTTTATAATTATGCCTATATATTGTAAGATATACCCACCAAATGGCACCATACCTTACACATTGCCTTACCTTATCATACCTTAGTATGGAACCATTTGGTGGTTAAATAGTACCATATATAGGCTTAATTATAAAGGTGGCAGAAAACACGTCCTGTGTTCATGTACCAATATAAGAAACCTCAACTTCTACAATCGACAACAAAAAGCGACAAAAAAAGAATCACGCAAGTTACAGTGTCTCGACTTCAAACTTTAACTCAAAAGATGTTGGATTTCAATTCGATTGATGGTTTGTAAGAATTTGTGCAGTCCAAATCTGAAAACATCTTAGGCGAAACAGGACTCGAAAATTCATTAAATAACTATTACGCTGTTTTCTATGACCAGTCATGGTCCATTGGCCGCACAGTTGAATATGATGGAGACGATTAGTACTAAAACTTTAGATCAACACTTTCATTTGTCCTCGGAAAGAAGACGTTGATAATATACATAAATATCCCATCTTAAAAAGCCGGATAGCCCAGTTAGGAAAGAACTAGGCTTGCATTAAGCAAGTCCTCAGTTCGATTCCCGCAAGGGCTCGGTGTGACCATTCACAGTTGGGTACCAAATTAACTGTAATCTACTCAGAACCACAGACCTAAGAAATAAAAGTAACGAGGTCCACACATCACCAAGTCACACACCTAACACACAATGGTTGTTACGCAAGCACGACAGGCGCGCTCTAACTTTGTAACCCGCAACTCGGGTCAAGTTGAGCACTACACCGCCAGATGCTAGCGTACAAAACGCCAGCCTCCACAACGCTAAGGTAACAAGAGGTTAACCATAATGCATGCATACATACATATTGTACCGATCGTGGGGCTAGGCCGTCGCCCCAGAAATATGACTCAGCCTTGGAGGCAGCTGCATGAGACGGCGTGAGTCAGTTTTCCAGAACATTCCAGAAACGACCTTGCGCGTGACGCGTCAGAGTTGCCAGAAAGGTCGAGCAAACTCTAGACGTTTTCCAGAAGGAACTATCTGGCAATATAAACACTCGCTCGCGAGCGGGAATAGCGGGCAGTTCACTTTAGCCCGCGTGATATAAACGAACCCCAGTGTAAATAAATAACAGATAAATAACCATATAAATCGTTAGTGTTTAAGTCGTAAATAGCCAAATAAATAATTGATGTTTGATCCAGCGCATATAAATAAATAAATATATCGTTGTTAGAAATAGTGCCTATAGTTCGTAGTTTAAGTAATTCGTGTATTTGTAAATAATCATAGTTATTTGTTGTAAATAAATGTTTAATACAGAAGCAGTGAATAATTTTTAAATAGCCCGAACGTTAAAAACGTAACAATATCTCATCTTCTACGGTTCTATTCATTTAAGTGGTAGCGGATTATTTCAATTAAAACAGCTGGACCTTCTTAGTATAACCGTAGATAGAAGATTTATGAAAATCAGTAAAGCTATACGTTTGTGTTTTCTGGTAAGTAAAAGATGTATTACATTTATTTATTTTTTCATATAAACGTAGACTACTCCCTCACGATGTATTTTATATGGCTGTCTTTTCTGAGTTTTCGTGTGGGAGCTTTTTCCAAAATAAATCGCTTTTATCGATCGACACTGATTCCGTTTGTTTGATCCAAAAGCCAGTAGTACAATTTTTTTAAATCATTGACCCTTATCAATGTTGAGTCGTGCGTTTGGTTTGGATTTCTATCACTCTCCCTTCGCGAGTAATGTGATGTTTTCTGGTTTTGTTACGCCCCTCTGAAAACGCTAATTTGATTAATTAGCTCTCGCAGTTCAATATTCATCTATTTCAAGTCAAGAATCTACTTTGGCGTTTGGAGGTTGGGTATACTCTAATATTCCGTTAGTGATTTTTGGTACAGCAGGCAGTGTCTCTTGTCCCACTTGTGTAAATGTAATTACAATGACATTCTAATTATTTAGCTTATCTGGTCGTATCTGCTCATAAAATCTCGCGTTGTCCTAGTTTTTTGGGCGTTTTCTATTAGATTTTGGCGTATCGTTGACTCTATTTCGCGAAGTTATCGTATTGCCAACGTGAGTCCTACGGCGGCCACTTAGGAAATTCTTTCTAAAGTCAAGTTTTCTAGAGTTATTTCGTTACAGTGTGGTGGTGAAGTTGCTTATCAATTATCCTTTGTCTTTGAATTGAATAATTCCGCCTGAACCTGTAAAAAATAAACCATGCAATTTTGGGGATCCCGCTGTTTTCCATTTATGATGGATTTATAATTCAGTGGTTGCAATATTTTCCCAATTCTTTATCATTGGTTAGTAAAATAGAATCTAGAAAAAAAACACCATTTGACAGATTTACTGGAGATATTAGTTTTTATGGTGAGTTCCAGCGAGAAGCAGATGTTGTCAATTTGTTCTTATCCATTTCCGATCACGTTTTAGATGGTTTTAAATAAGTTAGTACCTCCTTATTACGCTACTTAGGACTGGATATAGATCGCTAAGCCTATTTACAACTGAAGTGAGTCTTTCCGAATGGGCTCCACGTCTGTACGCTAATTGCGACTTATGGTTACACGGCTTTTGTTCGTATTTATAGATTTTCTGTGTGTTTATGGATTTTTATTTGGCTTTATGAAGTTTTCGGGATTTGAGTATCTGGATTATGAGTATGGATTTCTATATTAGAGTTTCTAGTTGCGATTTTGCCCTTTTTGGACTTTGTTTTGGTATGACGCTGAATTCAACAGATAAGTCACAACGGTAAGTGTAAGTTTGTTTGTACTGCTGGTTAGACTGAAGTTAGCATTATCGCAAGACGGCAACTGGTCCCAATTTGCTTTCTGTTTACTAGTAATTAGATCCATTTATTTAATCCACCACAAATGGCAGAACATATCGGATTAGTCTAGCCTGTGAGCACATCCTAAGCGTATTGAAGAGTGGGACAATATATCAAAATCTTTAGCTTTTTAAGAAGCATATTTACGATTACAACTTTTTAAATTTTAAAAGTTATTTAGAGCGTGAATTAATATCTAATCAAACTTACAGAAAAATGTCATAATCCTTAAGAAGGTTCGAGCAGTTTCAAGAACCTATAATCAAAACATATTCCCTTTGTACAGATTAGTTTAGGATTTACAATAGCTCAGAAGTGTAAATGATAAGTTTGAAAATCAATTAAACTAAATTCTTCTTCTTTCTCAGGCCAGTGGCTTGTTTTTAACCACAAAGTGGTTCTAAGAGCCTTCTTTACTGGTAGGTCGGGTAGGTGGTAGCCTTGGCCGTCGAAATGGAGAAAGAGCTCCCTTGTTAGGGATTAACGACTACCATAGGTGTTGGCGTGGTAGTTGCGGTCTCCGGGAATCAAACTCGGGACGGCCGCGTTTTCCCCGAAATCATTTTTCATTGGCATAACGTAAGATTGTGGGTTTTTAAAGTACAATTCTACTTTGCTTAATGCTTTACAACTTTCTACATTTTGGTAACAGTTGATTCGAAATTTAGGACTAGTAGATCAATTGCTTCACTAACCGGAGTAGAAAAGCAATAAACAATAAAAAAATATATTATTCCTAAAAAAATTAAAAGACGAACTTTGAACACATTCTAATAGCTAACTAACTATAGAACTAATGTTAATTATTAATCAAATTTAGGTAGCCGGTATGGTACTAATTCTAACTGTATTTGTAAATAATAAATTCAAAACAGACTCCGGTGATCTAGAGTATATAGACGACCAGCTTACAGGGATTCCATTTGCAATACATAAGAAATTGTGTGAGCCGTATTTTGTTGACCGAAGGTTTTTGTTCAGACTTGATGACAATCTGTTAATTTAGGACTAATAACATCCTATATTTCAGAAAAACAATGTTTTAAAACGATAACAACCGATGCATGCGGTTTTAAAGTGGAACTGATAAATTACTCCCGTATTACTGCCAGCAAACATATCCACTTACTGACACTAGCGTGTCTTTGATTAATGGTTATACAATTGTTCTACTAACCTTCGCGTTTACATATGCACTTTCTTTCACTCCACGTTAGTTCTGCTTCAAATCTTAGGCATCTTATGTAATTGATACACAAAAGGCCTCCAGCGGTTTATTCCCGCATATATTAGAATTGGGAATGTAAGATCAGGAGTAGATTAGATTAAATGTTTTGATGTTAATAGCATTTTAATCACACCTTGGAAATGTAAGTAGTTTTAATTATGTGATTTTTATTACCTATTTCTTTTCACTTTGTACAGTCACATCAATTGGCCAGCTGTATTATCTTAGCACTTCTATTTTGTAATAAAACGCTTAATCTGATATTTAAACAAATTATAAAAATTCTAATCAAGCGTTACTACATCATACTTAGTAATTGAAAATCTCTCAAATGTCAGAATTTGATGAGAAGAAAACTAACTTTGGCATTAAACCGCTATTAATTTTTATTGATTTATATGCTAGTCAGCTGCTTCTAGACCACCCATTTAATCTCCTCACAACGATATCTCTTCGCAGGAATATAAATCAGAACGGACATAGATGTCAACCAAGCCGCTTCCCATGGTCTCGCTTTCTTCCTTTTCTAAACCATATCATGAAGTCTAATGAATCATGATCGTAATAAACCATTTTCGAAAGCCGCTAATTACCTGCTCGGTGGCCCCCAACAAAGCCGAGATAAATTGGGCAACAAACGCAAGGGAACTGTTTATTTCGAGTAATTACCAGCTCATAAACTTCCTATTCAGGGCATCTTCCGGTAAATCAATCAGACATCGTCTGCCAACGTGTGTTATTAAATGAGGGCCCTGGGCGATTCTTCATGGGGCATGCGAAATGATCGAACTTTAGAGCTAGCTCTCAACAAATTTGTCATTCTTTGATTACCACTAATGGCAATTATTCACCTTCTGTGGATTCCTTGCGTTTGCTTAACTTTTTGTGAGGTTCTCACAGCTCGTCCTTGCAGTACCACCGTTATAGAAAGCGTCGTGTTTACTTGAGCAAAAATGCACTTTATTTTGAATAAACTCGTTAGCTTTGTGTAGCTGTTAAATTAATTAGTAAAATTTCTATCTTTTGAAACGGCTGTATTTAAAATTAATTTTTGTAAATAGGCCAAGTCGAAATTGTGATTTTCTGTAGCGGGTAAACTAAAGCTTCTGTCGTTATTAATTTTAATTATTGATGGAAAAGGACTCTAATTAAAAATTAAGACCAGTTTTTAATATTCCGAAATAACGACTGTAACACACAAATGACTGTCTGAGGACGAACAAGACAGCATTATAACTCTGTTATTATAGAAGCTAGACAAATACTAAGTAAAACGCGTAAAAAATAAAGCACTTCTTTTTTCAACAATACCAAATATTCTATGTCCCTTATAACGAAATCACTGAATAATTGTTGAAAAAATGCAATTTTCATAATATGTCATTCTTAATTTGATTATATGGTATACTATGAATCACGCAGCCTTAATGTCCAGCTGGTCTAATTGACATACTGGTAACAATAGATTATTACGATTAAAGACAATTATTTCCAAATTATATTTAGTATTGAATTCAAAATACATAGTACATATTAATGAGTGACTATTACTTACAAATAAGCATTTGTTTGATATTTCATAGTAACTTTTTGTTCTTACAAAATTTTAGTAAATTTCAGATTGTATAATAATATCAGAATAAACACATTAATAGAAGACTTTTCAAATGTCATCAACAAAGTACTTTAAATTAATGGATGCCGTAAAGGCACCTAAAAGTGGAATTAATAAAAAGCTCATTGTCTCCCTAGTAAGAGACCAAGTACTTTATTATTTATTTATTTATTTATTTTGGTGCTTAGCAATAGCCGTTAGGCCAATTATGTAGTTCTTGTAGAATTATTTGACATTTTTTATGAAACGCTGTGCATCTATTGGTCACATGGCATGTGACAGAATGAAGAACGAACTACCACAACGATACAAAAACGTTACTATTAAAATATCCAAACGTTTTTGAATTTGTGTGAACCTTGTTTGCAAGAACGAATATGCGAATAAAAGCGATTAGTGGTTAAAGGTGATCACTCTGTATATATTTCTCCGCAATTTTCGTGGTTTCATCCCAGGTACACATATAATATGCATACATCAGCTTCCCCCAACTAATAGTTTTTGAGTTATACCGCCAACAGACAGACAGACGGAATGGAAAAAACCTGTTTCTCGTCATCTAGGGACCCTGAAACGTGAAGATCTGAAGAAATCTTGGAAGGTGAATTTTTGCTACTACAATACTTCCTACGTCTTTTAGACAAGGGGAGTAAAAATGCATGTGTGTAAAAAATAAACTTTTATGTAATTCAAAGTGCCACGATAGTTTACCTTGCTGAAATAATTAGAATAATATTCTTTTTTCTATAGCAAATGTTAAAGTGTGCTTTAATCGACTCAAAACAAAAGGTCAAATGTTACTTTAACAGCAAAGGTAGATAAAGTAGCACTTTAACATCAAAAGTAATTTAATTTTCTAAGTTTTATTTAAACTAAATATTACAGCTTCGTATTATCCTAGCAACTCAATCTAGCTACTGAAATTTAAAAATATGATTGACTTTCCTTATTTTTTTTTTGAAATTGTTAAAGTTCTTGCTATAGAAACAAAATTTGTATTACACACGACTATAAAGTTATTACTATCCGCTCTTGAATCATTATCGTTTTGACTTCGGCTCAAAGTTATACGATTCACTCTTGGAGAAAATTTAACTTTATCGTCTTGTATAATAAATTACTATTAATTTATTTTTATTAAAGTATCAGGTATTATGCCTTTTAAATAATATTACCTATTGCTATTTTGAAATTATATTGATTTTACTTTTACGGTTTATTGAATAAAGTGTTATATTTTCATTTCTTTTACTATTAAATGTACATAAATATATTTTCTAATTGTACGTATCATACTATGTCTAAACGTTGATTCAATAGTATTTTTACAGCTCAAATTGTTACTAAACGCAAGAAAATGAAGCCCCAGAATTGGGTGTCACTTTGCTACAGAAAAAAGGGTACGTACACAAAAAAAGGACAAACCGGTACCAATGATTTGCTCTAGCTAGCTTTCAGCCGAGACAACGGTGGTTCGAGGCACCTGAAGTGGGTTTGTTTGCTACTTCAGAATCGTAATACGTCAAGAATTAATTAAGGCGACGGCGCCACAAGGTTAAAATTAAACTTCAGGTCTTGACGACGCAAGGTTCCTAACGGAGTCCCATAAAAATGATGAACTGGATCTCGGTTACTTGCCTTTGCTCTCAGCTAATAATTTCACTATAAAACACGTTCTGCGAGTCTGCCGTACAATAGAATACAAGATAACCCCGAATAATCTTTAAATATTATAATGACCACACAAAACTCGAAGAAATTCTGATGCAATAATCTTAAGACTGATTTTAATTAATTACTTTCGTGTGCAACGTCACGAGAATACAAACTAGTATGGAAACACATTAAAAAGGGCGGTACATTGAAGATACAAACCACAAAACTTTGACAGCGTGCAAAAGTTACTCAAATACATTTTAATATATTTGAAATGCTGAATTCGTTACCATACCCCAAGCTATGAAGGAAAAAAGGCAATGCCCAGCAGTTTGTACACCAGATGTGTACGCTGGTATACGTAGAACAAACGAGTAGAAAGCCATCATTGCAAAATCAGCAAGAGATGATCACATATGATGAGAAGATTCCTAGGCTGAGATGCAACAAAAAGCGGCTGAAGGGGTGGCAGTACCCAGCTCGATGGAAGGACTTCGCAGACATAGGGTATTGTGATCTGACATCAAATCGATATTTGGGGCTCGCGGCAAGGTTACTATACCATAAGAAAAATCTGAAACCCAAAAATTTTATTTGCATAACACAACAGCGGCCAGTATTGTTATACTTGCAAAAACATCACAGTCATGAAATAAAGTAGAGTTAAAACTTGCGACAATCCTCATATCGACACAAATAACCGCATTCTATTGAACTTCGATAAATCACCAAGCCATCACACGACAGCTTGTGGAGTCGACAGCTGTATATGTTCTCTGGAATAGTAATACTCGACTCGTGAAAAACCACATATATAGCTCACCGGCTTTATTAATCGCCTCTCGAAGGGTGTAACAGCAGAAAGAAAAATTCCCGATGCACTGTCAGCAAAAATATGCCGACGTTGATTACAAGGAACACCTTCTAGAAAGTTCCAACGGTAACACGATTTCTGCAAACTGCACGCACTGTTTGGGCATGAAGTCATTTTGTCTAATTGCAGGTTGCGTCATGCTTTTAGAACTTCGTCATAAATCGAAATTTACAAAACTATTTGGCAGGGCGGGCTTAGCCAAAAATAAACTTTAACTAATTTCTACAAGCGGCGTGACGAATATAAATTAACCTAAAAGTACTCAATGATGTAATTGAATTGCTTAAATTTATTAAATAAAGTAGTTAAAAATGTGAGACTCGTGAATTACATTATTCAAGAACTAATCTTTATAAACTTGCTAACCGTATTTTAACAGTTCATAAATGTACAGGAGATACGAACATTACAAATACGAATTTAAAAGGTAAATGCAAAAATTTTTTTCAAAAAATTTAGTAATCTTGGTAAATTCGTCCATCAAATATGTTCTCATTTTGTTGATATATATTAAAATACATTTTCATATTCAGTTAAAACTTTTACTAATCGGTTATAGCAAATGCATGAATCTCTAGTAAATGTGTAGTTTTAATAGGAATAGCAAAGATTTTTATATTGGGTAGGTAAATCTATACACTGACTAGTAAATGTGTACATTTGCTATGCTTTAAGGTTTTACTGCAGCATATCTAAAACACTTGTTATATTACATCCACCAAATGTTTACGAAGTTGCAAAATGTAGGTGTTTTTTGAGTCGTAAATGTAATGTGGAAAAACACTTATTTTTGCAACGTATTGCATACAAAATTCTTTGAAATTCTGTAATAAACACAACATTTTGGATATGCTAGTTTATGTTAACGTACCAATTTACGGTAAAGAGTGAAAAAAGTATGTCTATTTGACATTAACAGTAGCAACTAAAAAATTGACGTTTTAGTACAAGATTGCAAAAAAAATTACAGCAGACAAAAATAAATCAAAAAGTGTACTCTAGTGAAAAATTTGATTTAAGTAGAATGCTAATAATAGTTAAATATCTTAAAAACATCTATCACAGGAAAATACATCTCTTAAGAAAACTAAATTTTATCTTGAAAATGGAAATCGTTGGGTTCATAAAATTACTTGAAATATCAGCTTCTGAAGCTGCGGATAATACTTAAGAAACGATCTATTTTATAAGGTATAAAAATTGAGAATTTCAAGCCAAAATGTAAACACATTAAATACATATATTTGGTTATAATGAAATCTAAAGAAAATTATTTATGTGTATAAGAAGCAATAGTTCGGTAATATTTTAAAACGAATTTGCCGTAACAGAAAAATTTATTTTAATGAATATGAGCACTTATTATTATTTGTAATGTTAATTATTATTAGATTCTATATACTTTTTGTAAATTTTAACAATTAGCAGTAGTTATACACTTTAACACATTTGAATAATTCTTTTCCGTCTACGCTTTCAATTTTGCTTGCAGGTACCTTCTGTCATATTTCTTATTTACAATTACATATTTTCTATGTGATCCCTCTGCAAATATTCTTAAATTGTGTTTACATGCATGTAATTATCGACATGCTTTATGTGAGCAACTTTAATCTTTTTCTAGACAACTTCTAATTCATTACTAATTTTAGCATGCATTCATATTATTTCAATACTTTTAAGGTCATTTTACTGTAAATTTATCCTTAATTAGTTTACATTTGCATATTTATCTTTATGAAATGTAAAACCGTTTTGTATTGATCTAAAAGTAATCTGTTAACATTCCTCTTCAGTTATTAGTCCCTCAAATGCTACCTGCTCCAAATGTAAGTCAATCATATTCACGTAAATCAAATTTAACTCTTATCTTGACAGATAAGTAATCGTTTCATTAAATAACTTTTTTATTTTATCCAATATTAACGTTTATAGCTATTAAACCATAACTAATTCTGTCATTTATTTAATTTAATTATTTTTAAAACATAGCTGCTTCCATAATATACAGGCTGTTAATTAAGTTATATATTCTTATTCACAGGTAACAATTCTCAATTGATTTTTAGGTTATGCACCTATGAAAATGCTAAATGTTTTATCTAACAAAGTATATAATAATCTCTACAATTGTAGAAATTATATAGAAACATAGTAAGTATCAATGCATCTTTCTTAGCTATAGGGTTTTTCAAATTACGTGCTACAAATTTTACAATTGAATAATTTGCAAAATTCGCTGTAACCAAAATGTCGAATCTCCATCACAATTTCGGAACTCGTTTTCAAACTGTTGCAAATACAGGGTATGGTTATTATGAATTAGGTCGTTGAGTTATCGAACCGCATAAACAAATCGATAATAATGTGTTTGATTACGAGGATAATAAAAAAATAACTATATAAATAGAGCATCTTTTCCAAATAAATTAAATAAAGGTTTTGCCTTCTGCGATACAATTGGGAGAATTTATCAGCAATGTATAAATTAAACAGCATCTTTACCAAAAAAAATTAAAAGCAACACTAAGACATTAATATCGTGCGACGTGGACAAAGATCGAAAATTTACCATACCATAAGAACAAAAAAGGTTATATTCCTAAACTTTCTTATTCTAAATACTAGAGCCTTCGTTAGCACGAAATCTGCAAAAAGAATTTATTTTTAGCTAGGAAAACCTTTCATCGCATACTAAAACTACATAGTCAATAATTTTGTAAAAACTATTGAACAAACCAGACAGGTGAAGGACAATTAATTTGTAATAGCTATTTATATATCTAGGGAGAAAAGGTATTCATTTCCTCCCAGAAGGGAGGAAATTAACCTTTGCTCCAGTGTTCTGCATGTTCTATTGCTCGAAATTTCAAAAATTTTGCTTTAGTAAATCATTATAGTGGCTCGAGATTTCTGTAGTGACATTTTGTCTAATTTCCAAATCAGCATAACGTTGTAAAGCTTTGGTGTGATATCCATGGTGACATTGACAGTTTTGTTTCTTAAAACTAGGGCTCAAAAGCCGACTTTCTATAGAGTGAGTAGAAAAAAATATTTGTACGCGCTGTATATGGTAATGGTAAAGTTCGTGTAGAATTTTCTGCAGTGATTGGTTTAATACATTCTTGTTGTGGAGATGTGGCCGACGATTTGGATTGCTTTTCCATATATAAGTTTCAAACGTTTCATTAAATAAATCCCTCTTTCGAAGATTAATATGGATGCTGGAACATGCAATGAGAAAAACATTAATAGTATAGAAATAATTATTGTGATTGCAAGAACGAAAACGATACTTAATGTATTACGTATAAGTCACAGTGGTATACTTATAACTCTTAGTGGCTTTACAGAGCAAAAAATATCAGCAATGAATAATGTCTAGTTAAATTAATTTTTCCTTCAAATTTCTTACTTACGTCTTATTTTTATAAGTTTAACTAGATCTCATTTTAGGCTATTTCCAGGCCATTCTCAAAACTAATAAAATTGTATAGACATTTTTATTAAATATTACTGAGAGTTTTGATAAACAGTATATTGCAAGCTGCAACATGGATTCGTTTTTTCTCAATGCTTTCCATTTTTCCTTTATGCTCATCTCAGATTTCGTACTCTGGAAATAATTTAAACGATTTCGTACATTAATAAAACCACGTTGTGAGTAGCTTTAGTTTTTTGAATATTTTTTTGATTAATACACCAAGAACGTTGAAGCAACCTGCAAGATTCTACGAACGCCTAGAAAACTTACAAAAATTAGGAATTACAAATACTATAAGTGCACGGATTAGCTGAAATCATACACAACCCATAGGCACATACACTTTTCTTTGGAGAATTTAAATTAATAGGGCTGCCGGGAATGTCTCCAAAGGTTTGGTACGTTATGGACACTTCGAGAATGACCCACTTTTTTAGAACTAAAAAATAACGAGAGGATTTTGGTTGCAATATCAATAAAAACACTTAAAAGTATTCCTCATACATAAGAAACAATGCTTTCGTTCAGCTATACCCGGATGCAGTTCAAACTCCTGTATGTATGTTTTTATTATTGCATCATGGCCATGACAAAAATAGTTTGAAAATGTTACATTTTAACTGGTTTTCTTAATATCATTTTAAGTAGAAATATTGGTCTTTTTATAGTTATTTTTAATATAGCTTCAGTTAGATAAATCGAATTTGGCAGAATTAATGACAGGCCACTATTACCTCCATAATAATTTATTTAAAAACTGTTCCATATTTGAAAGGTTTCGTAATAATTTATCTGTAACCTTTTGTTTGCAGAAATCCCAAAATAATCAATTTTTCAAAGTTATGTCAAATTGTAAATCGAAAACGAAATCAGTTGTGAACAGTTGGTAGTTGATATAACATTTGAGATGGGAGGAAGCTTTAATTAATAAAATATTTATTATTCTTTAGAATAGTATAAATGAACAATTTTGTTGTTTCAGTAAACTAGTCCAATGTAAAAGACATATTAGGCAGAAGCACAAATGGTGCCAACACATCAAAATTAGGCTCAATGGTTATCAATAAGAAATAATTCTGAAGATTAAAAAATATATAGCCAATGTGTTAATAAAATCTGTAAGTAAAATGGTAATAAATCACTATTTATTTGCCAAAGACTTGATGGAAAAGCCGTTACATAAGATAGAGCAACGTCCTTGAACTGAGGAAACAGTTGGCATTTAGACGGAGACTTTTCTTTAAATAACAGTTAATAATGCAATATGACACAACGTGGAAAATACCAGGAACGCACATTCATAAATAATTGCGTAAACATAAGTAATCCTCGATATAGCTAATTGCACCATAAATATGTTGTTTGTATAATGTAAGGTACTCAAAAGGTAAGATGTTATGGTGCAAAAATGGAAAAACATAAATTATTTTAAACAAATCGTGCAAGAAACACAACAATTGGTGTTTTATTTTAAAGAACTTAGAGTGCTAATAGCTTTAAACAGCTATTAGAAAATAAACTTGCCAGATTTTGAATTCTATTAATACAATAATACATTTTAATTTAAGTTTTATTTTGGTTAAAAAAATATCTAAAAAACGCGTCTTCGTGCAATACAGTAGGATAATGGAAAAAAATTAAGTACTTTTACTTATTGTTGCTTGCAACGTTCTCTTTAACTTAATAATTTGAGCTTCGAAACTTTAAACATCTATAATTCAAAAATTAAAAAAATATATTATTTTGATAAATTAAATTATAGCTATGAAATCGTTACACATACTACAATATTAAAATCACATCCAATTTAATCCATCTGATATTAAAAATTATAGTCCAAAAGAATTTAAGGGCAGACTAAAGAAATTCTTAGTTTCTAAAAGTTATTATTCTTTAAAAGAATTTTTTCAGTAAGAATATTAAGGTGTGGTTGGTTTTACAAAATTTGCTCTGGAAGTGGTGAGCTTACCATCCAAAGCTATATATATTTTCTCCTGACTTGTATTGTATTGTATTTTATTGTGTTTTTAGGATGTCAGTTATACTAGCAAGTACCTATATGTATATGTATAGATTGTTGTACGTTATTGTGTAGTAGTAGGATCAAGTTGTGAATTTTTGTAAATTGGGTTACGCTGACTACTCCATTCATGTGCTGTACTTGGCAAAAGGACAAAATAAATATTATTATTATTATTATAATCGTTGGGCTGTTAAAAAAACTAATAAACGTGTTTGCAACTAATACTATCTTATTTCAGCATGTAAGAAATGTAATTGACTCTTCAAATATGACGCGTTTCCATTTATTATGCATGATATAACGGGTGTTCATAAACAGTCGTCATCCCAGTCGCTTTGAAAAACAAAATGTTATGTCTTTGATTAATTCGTGCAACACAATGAAACGTCATTGAGTACTGTCATATCGCATTTTTTCTCAATTTTAATAGACATACGTTTCTGAAGACAAAACCTACTGGGATGACGACTGTTTATGAACACCCGTTATGACTACAACAATTGTCATTGCAGTATATTAAGGTGCAGTTTACTTGTCCTTATATTCGTTTTGTCTTTCATTATTTTTCTATCTCGATATCAAGTATTGATATGGTGTCGAGTAGTTATTTGGAACTAACGGTAATTAGTCATCTTCAATTATTTGAACTTTCACGCTTATGTAACACACTTCATAACTTTTATTGCTGTCATTGTTCGACCAGCTATAGGCGTTTAAATAAAGAGTGACAGCTGAATGTAGATATTAATAAATGCTAATAAATCCCTGTTGAAAGATGGCAAATAAACTTGACACCTTTACGAGTAGATTTGTGACGATTTGAATTTTATGTAGTATTCAACAGATTAAAAATTCAGCTGCATACAATTAGCAGACTTCGTACTACATATGTAAATGAGCGTTTGGTATTATTTTATTGTTTTAGTTATTTATAACCGAACACTTTCAACGTTTCTCGTCAGGCAAAACAGCTTTATATCTTAATCACCACACAAGTTTCACGACTTCTTCATTTCTGGCAATCGTGAATCTTTCTGTAACCACATGAAGTATATATCATTTATTCTTATATAATTCCGAGTACATCGGGTATTTGCACAAATTTGAAACATTTTATAACAATGGGAAAGTTTTGGCCTTTAGGAGCTAGCTTTGTCAAAATGTACAATTGCGGCTAATTAAATAAAGAGTAAGTTAGGAAATTATGTTGAGGTTTCTATATTTCGAATATGATTAATTAAGAAAAAAGCAAATTTACTGTTTTTATTCTACTACATTTCGAGTAAAAGTAAAGCATTCCGCTTACGTTAATTTTTCTTCCACAGTAGACAAGCATTGTTTTTATGGAATTATATGCAGAATGGATTTAAACCGAAGCTGATTCAATAACAAAATATAAAACGTTTACTTAAGAAATTTTCAACCCTATGTTTAATTTTCATATAAAAAAGATTATAAAAAAAGTTTTGTACATGTATCTTAACAACGTCTTATCACGACCTTTCCCATAAAACATCTAGGTGTAATTATATTTTTCGACAAAATAATGTGCAACACTCCTTCATGGCCAACGGCTGTCGACTTTTTATGTTTCATAGAGGAAAATTGCGTGGCCGCACTTATTCATAAATAATTTATCAAAGTAAGCTAGGCATGCTTTGAAACATACAGCTGTCTTGATCCTAACTGCACTACGATGAGAGTGTCATCTGCATAGGTAAGTTTTCTTAGATACCTATTTTGTACCAATGGTTTACCAATATATGCCCTCTTAAAACGCAGAAAGAAAAATACGTACATACCATATAAAAGTAAGAAGAGGGGGAAGAAGAAAAATAGGAAAGACAAAAAGGAGAAAATATTTTTCTTCTTCATTATTTGATCTGTCATTTACTGTATGCAAAGCTGCAAGCAAATAGTGCTCTTTTCCGTCAGCGCATCAAGCATTTTTAGAAGTTAAGGTAAGTTTAGATCCAGCTAGACCAGGTTTCTCGAATACGGAAAAAATTTCATCCTGCTGAAAGACTTTTCACTCCTCTTCCAAATCTTCTATCAGAAAGTGGCGATCTCTGCTGATTGCTACTACTTGACCACTTGAATACAGCCTAGCCTGGCTTTCAGTAACTAATTCACTTTATGATTGCAGTATTTAATATTGTCGGTAAGCAGAATAACACACCCACTTGTTTCACGAATCTCTATTGTTTTCAATTAACACACAAAGTAACAAGGTTATGTTTTCAATTTCGGTGAAAAGCGGACCGAAATTAAACTTAATAATAAATTGAGAGCTCCCGTTTTCGCAGGAATAGCCACTTTTATACCAAATTGGCCTGCTTCCATGGTTACAAACAACTGTAATTTATTACAATGAATTCGGAGTGTACAAGTTTACAAGTTGCTGGACTAATCTCAACGTAGAAAGAAAAACTTTTAAAAAAACCAAAACTATTAACAGCGTGGCCCCTTTAATGCACATAATCTTCTTTAATTGTTTCCAGTATACCGAATCTGAGACGGATATATCGGAAAAATGGAAACACTTAGCAGGAAGCGAAACCATTATTCACAAAAACATTATTTGTATATTTATACAAGCGCTATGGACCATGAACTCCCAGCAGCATTCTTCTTCCTAAGCTTTTCATATTATCTACATCATCGATGCACTTTCTTTTCGGCTTCTCTCTTTCTCTATTATTTCGCATTTCAACACTTTTTTGGCGCTTTCAGACGTAAAACACGACCGGCATTTTAATATGTGCGTTTTTACTATATAGCTATTATATTAAGCTCTATATGTAATTCCTATATTTCTTGATTAGATCTTCTTTATTCTTTCGTCACGTTCCTTCTACCATATACCGGGTGGATAACGACCTCTGTTTGAGGCCCGATAACTTAAGGTATAGTAGAGATACGAGTTTGAGAGTTTCAGAGCTAGTAAAGAAGGAATGAAAAATTATGTATGCAAAATTTAGATCAGTTATTTAAAAAAATAACAAAACCATAATTTTCTAAAGATTACATTGAAAAACCACTTTAACAAGCGTACTTATTTAGCTAGTTAAGTTCTAGGTATAGAAACTACTTCAACTTATTTAAAAATATGCTGTACTGGCGCTCCATTTTGCACATGTACTGCTCTTAACCTTTTCTTAAATTGCAAAATTGATTTTCTAATTAAATCTAAAGATATTTCGTCCCAAGAGTCTTCTACCTTTGCCCGCAATTCGTCCAATTTTTCAAATGGTGTTCTACGCTGGAAATAAACCAGTTCTTGAAGTGCGTCCCATACCAGATACAGTAATAAATAGATTTACTTCAGGTGAATTTGGTGACCATTATCAGCTACTAGATTTAGCGTGTTCAAAACCAAACATAAGATTCCGTGTAAAAAGCATTTTCGAAAACCAATCTTTTTAAGTTTCCTGTTCCGATGTTTTTCAACAAACTTGTGTGAGACTTGGCATCCATATTTGACAACGTTTCTTCAATACTGATTCCGAGATTCACTTCATTAGCTGATATAGTAGGGGAGCTACACGGTGCCCAACTTGGAGCGGTTTTTTATCCACCCGGTATATTCCACAATATTCTCCTTTCTGAACTTCTCAACTCCTGCTGTTCATTTTTGTTTAACACCCAAACTTTACTAACATTGATTACCGTTGGTCTTATTGCACTGTCGTATACAGCTTAATTCCTCGTGATATACTTTGCGATCTTAGTAATTACCGCAAGCTAGAAACAATTCTATTTTTTGACGTAATTAGTGCTTCAATTTTTACCTCCCTCATCTAAAAGACGAAGGAAGTATTATAACAACGAAACTATTACCTTCCAAGATTTCTTCAAATCTTCACGTTGCAAGGTTCCTAGATGACGACAAACAGGTTTTCTCAATTCCGTCTGTCTGTCTATCTATCTGTCTATCTGTCTGTCTATTAGCGGTATAACTCAAAAACTATTTGTTGAAGGGAGACAATATTTTACCTGGAGATTATATGTCTACCTGGCATGAAACCGAGAAAATTTGGTACTTGCACGGTAGTCTTGCTTTATTTTTCTTACCTACTTTTCTAGAGAAATGTCCCATTTCCTTGTTGTAACTTGCTGATATTTGCTCCATTTTCTTTATACGGTATTACTATTTTTGCCTAAACAACTGCTTTCCTGGTCCCTTGCTATAAAATAACTAATTTTGTCCTGCTCGTCAGCACCTTACTACACTGTTTGTCAAAACATGCAGTTTCTTTCGATGCTCTCGCCCCAAAACTTCCTTCTGCTACCTAGTAAATAATTTCTGTAGTTCTACCCCAGTGGTGTCGTTTCAATTTCGCTTTCCATTATTCTCTCCTGGGAAATAGATTTCCTTCATTCTTGTTATTTTACACTGTTTGCATTATACACTTTTTCTTCTACTTTCTTCCATTGTGCGATCTAGATATTTCTTGTTTAATTTTTGTTCTTGGAAAATAATAATTAGAGTTAGCGCCCTATGTAGCTTCGAAAATCTACAATTTACGTGATTTAACCTTTGAACATTAACGCATAGTCGATTTGGTTTTGATTAGATGTGTCACTTGGCCCAGACCTAATAACTAACAACGTACTAAAGCAATTGACAAGGAAGTCACTAGCTTTTCTAGCAATAATATTCAACGCCTGTTTTAGATTAGGGTACTTTCCTGACACATGGAAACAAGCACATATAGTACCAATTCACAAAACTGGAAAAGATAAGCATAAACCGGAAAGCTACCGACCAATAAGTCTGCTTTCGACTCTTTCCAAATTACTAGAAAAATTTATTCACACTAGATTTCAAACAATTCTAACTCACAAGAACATAATACCAACTATCAAGTTGGATTTAAGAAAAAGCACTCCACAACGCACCAGCTTTTAAGAATAACACAGTTAATTAAAAGAGGCTTCGAAAACAGCGAGTATACTGTTATAGCGTTCATTGATCTACAAAACGCCTTCGATAAAGTATGGCGGGATGGTTTGATATACAAAATAATCAAGCTTGGAATACCTAAGAATTTAATTAGCATAGTCAATTCCTCTCTCAGTAATAGAACATTTTCTGTCAGAGTGTATACAACACTATCCAGGACAAGAGCGATTAAAGCTGGAGTTCCGCAAGGGAGTATTCTCGGGCCCGTGCTGTTCAACGTATACATGCATGACCTAACAACCATAGATGAATCAGAATTGGCAATGTTTGCTGTTGATACATAATAATTATAATAATATTCTAACAGAAGCAGTACATCATCTGCAAGAAGCTTTAAATAACACAAGCAAATCGCGCGCTACGCGCTGCGAGTCTTGAATCGGCGCGCACGTGAAATAAGATACGCGAAAGGTCAAGCTCCGAGCTGAGCGCTGAGATAAGAAAAACAAAACCTAAACAAATATAAACATCTGTGAAGCCGGAACGTGAGATTTTATTTTGTGCTACAGACACACAGACAAACACACATTAAGGAAAATTATATTAAAGATAAGCAAATGGTTCAATCAATGGAAAATCACCGTTAATATAGCAAAATGTCAGGCTAAAGTTTTCACCTTAAGACAAATAAAAACGCTCCCAAATATATAACTAAATCATTCGAAAATAGAATGGAATGCTAGAGACAATGCAATAAAATACCTCGGAGTGTACCTAGACACCAGGCTTGGATGGGGATATCACATAAACAAAAAAGGGAATGAGTGCTACTCTAGACTTGGGTTATTGTACCAGCTGATAAACCGAAAATCACACTTACGAATAGAATGTGCGCTGCTAATGTATAAATCCATATGAAACAAATCTTTAGCTCCTGCTATTTGTTTCGCCATTTAGTCACTTCCGGGCCAGCCTGTATATTTTCACTTGAGTTATAATTTGCTGTATTTTAATGATACCAAACTTGCTTCGCGCGAGCTCTCTGATTTCGGTTTTCCCAAAATAATTCGTTATCAGTATGCGCCAGCCGCAGCGGTCCTTTTTCCGTCCGCGACCTCATTTTACCTTTCGCTTTTGGTTGGAGCAACTCGTTCCAAGAAGGCATCTTGTGTGCTATATTGCGCCTCAATTGTTTAATTTTGTTTGTGGGCTGATGACTGAAATCAGGTATGTTTACGTTCCTTGGTTTGATATTTATTTTAGTAATTTCCCATTTTTTTATTAGCACTTTGACGATATTCTTCAACGTCACGTTTAAACGTCATTATTACATGCCGTTTTTAGACGACTCTTTATCTGGGTTTCCTAATTAACACCCTAATCAATAACTTGGACCCGCAACTCCTTTCTGGAATGTCACCTTGAGCTTGCCAAGTGGTACAAGGAGCGTCTACTCCATTATCAAATTATCCACGAGTTCGAGATTGCTGTCGGCTTACGTTAAGCTAATCCTGGACAATTCAGTGCCTGCCGGCAACGTTTTTTCACCACCCAGGTTAGCCTTGTTTCAACTTTTGTTGATAACCACGTCCGCCTATGAATTGTTGGCTGAATCGATTGTAACGACGCTTCCGATTTACAATTTACAAATTTAAAACTACGCTTTACAAATTTAAAACGTAATGTATTAATTATTCATAAATATATGCGTTACAAATTTAAAACATAATGTATTAATTGTTCCCAAATTTACAATTCACAAGTTTAAAGTTTTGCTTAATGAATACGTATTAAGAATTTTGTAAAAAGTGCCCTCACGCCATTTTGCTATCAATACCGAGATAACGGTTGAAACATATGACAGTGGTAAGCTTACTCCTTCATTGAATTGCAATCATATTCAATCCAAGAGCCCAAAAGAGGTTCACATATTTTTTGTGCATGCTGCATTTTCAGCATTAATTATATACTGTATTTAAACTTTGTGATAAACAATTTACAGACCTAATTACGATGTTGCAAGCAACTATTATTTAGTAACCAAATAAACCTAATTGTTGCTATAATTTTATTTATTTCTCGAAATCTGTGATTTATGGCGCCCTGTGTTTTTCTTATTATTGAAAGAGCTTGCAGTAGTTCAGCTGATGATAGAAATCTGCGACCCAAGGCCACCGAATTTGAAGCTAGCTAGGTCATTGCGGTGAGTAAGAACATTTCAGAGCTACCGTGGTGTATAAATGATAAGGGGGTTGATCTGCGATTATACTACCATTGATTATTATTAGTAATCGATCGCAGGTTGGCTTCTTTATTGTTTCACATACTCAGGCCAATCTTAACGTACTCGTGTGCAATATGGGCAAATGCATCCAAGACTCATAAAAGAAAACTTCAAGTGCTTCAAAATAAAGTGATTAGAATTGCAGTGAACGCCCCTTGGTTTGTGCGAAATAAACAATTACATCAAGAACTGCAATTACCAACAATTGAAGAACACATTCAAAAAGTGACAATCAAGTTCTTTGAAAACATCAGTTCGTGCCATAGTGTTGTGTATTATAACATTGGACAAACAAACATTCATGTTCGATTAAAAAGAAAATTACCACAAGACACTCTGCCGCATCCGGATGAACTTGAATAATTAGTATTACCCTAACTGTTTATCAGTTATAGTAGATACAGAGGAGCAAAACTTTTATTATGCTGTCCTCATATGTTACTAGTAGTGAATTACTTAATATAACAAAGCCATGTATAGTAAATGTAATGCTGAGCTGGTTAAATAAATTTTTAAAAAAATATGTGTCATCTGATGCCCTCCACATTTATTCGTGAATATCCTGATTTGGTGCAAACACTACTTAACAGGAATTCTAAAGCAAATCTGCTTAATATTGCTTCTTCTTTCGCTTATCATAGACCAGTGGCCTGTTTTAAAGCACAAAGTGATTCTATGAGCCTTCTTGCCATTGGACCGGGTAGGTGGCTAGCCTTGCCCGTCGAAAGTGAGGAAGAGTTCCCTTGTTAGGAGTTAACGACTACTACATGTGTTAGTGTGGAAACCGGGAGATATACGATTTTGAAAGTGTAGAATCGCGGGGATTCGAACCCGTCCGGCCGTCCAAGAGGCGAGCATTTGCGCACTGGGCTATCCACTCACCGCTTAATATTTAATAAACTCTTTATTTAAATAGTTTTCTGAACGGTTTGTAGAGAATTACTCAAAAAATAAAATGTAGTTAACTTCATTATATAAATAGAAAGCTTTTCGATAGCTTCATTCGGAATTACAACTTTTTACATTTTTATAACATCAGAAATAAATATGAAGATCGTGGAAATATATTAACTGTTCTAAGCGTTGTTGATTGCTCAATTTCTTTCATTTGTGTTGCCACTGTGACTTGCAAATATTGTATTAAGTATGTTTCACATTTTTGTAATGTCAGCGAATCATTTTTATAAATTTATAGCTTAGCTTCTCAATAGCAACAACGTTCTACTTAAGGTTTTTTCTAACATTAATCTTTATCTTCGAAACAGGAATTTATTTAAAGAAATATACGAAACTTAGGTATGGAGAAGGATGTGATTGATATCTTCGAGCAGTATTCTACTACAAATATTATAAAACTTGCTTCTCAAATTGATGTGCTAAACCAATCATTGTAGAAAGTTCTACTGAAACAACTTTACCATTACCATGTACATTCCAGGGCGTTGAAACAATTTTACAAATTAATTATATTTTTTGTGGTTGATTTGTGTTCGAGGTTTTTGTGTTGCTGCACATAATGCTAATGAGAATTTGCACAGAAAACACATTTTAAATTTCTAGAGTAATTATTACTAAGCACTATAAATCTTTATAGTATTATTCAAATTCTTCTTAAAGTTTTAGGCTGGTATAACAGGAAATAATGTATCATGCACTTTCAGCAGGAAAACATTTTAAGAGAACAACTAACATTGGCGAATGAGGTCTCAGCTACAAACAATTGGCCTGCACATTCTTTAGATCAAAATCTACTGATTTTTATACCAGTCTTATACTAGTCTTACATCTGTTTGTACAGATGATACTGCACAGGAGTTGGGAGATCGTCCTATTAATATTCATATTATCATTACTATCGTCATCATCAGCCTTCCTGTGAATATCCCTTTTACTGAGGCATCGGCATTTTCTCTTAACGGCCGTAATTGATAAATTTTTTAAAAATATTTGAGGGTCTGTCATCAGACATGTGGAAGCAGTAACGCTTGTTAACAATAGACATTTTCAATAATTCTGGACTTCTGCTCGTTGTGGACGCAATTCTGTGAGAGCAACGCCACAAAAAAAATAAATTGAATATATCTTTTTATATCTCAGTTACCGAAAACTGAAATAACCGCCATTTTATTCGACATTGAACAACATGTTTTTTAAAGTATCAAAAAACAAAACAGTAGAATCATGAATGTAATTTTTTTTCTAAGTATCATTTTTCGTTTCAACCATTTCACAAATGTTAGAAGTTGTCCAATACAATTTTAATTGATGCAAATTTTACGCCTATCTAATGCCCGTACAATAAAAATAATTACGCGCCAGGCAGTCAGCTCGTGTGACCTTTTGCATCCTAATATGGTTCAGAGCAATTTGGCAGCTCGGTTTCAAACAATGGCCATACCATTTTGGCTCCTAAAAACAATTCGCGAAGTAACGACCAGCGAACACCAACATTAAGCCGTTTCGTAATCATCTGCAAGTCAAATTCTCCTTCGTTAGGAATTGTAAAATTATGCTGATCAGCCGAGTGACATGTAGATTAATGAGATAAAACGAAAGTCTCGATGGAGAGATTACGTCCACTGCAGCTCGTAGAGGCTGTTATAGCTCTTTGGATAATGTCTTAATGTGTTTTTTTATTATTATAACATGTAGAACGCCTTTTCATGCAGATGCCGTTGCATGATTTGCCAATATCACCAAGACGTCAAGCTGAAATGTTACTTTAGATAAGAATTTTGTCTAAATTGCTATGTAGTAAAAGAATTGTTAAGTATTCATCTAGAGGATGAGCTAAAAGCAACTAATTAAATTTATATTTCATTACTGGAATAATTGCGGAAAAATATATTATTAGATGTGGCATGTCACTTATATTAAAGCTTAGATACTGATTGAAATTTTGCCCACCTCTTGGTTAGACGTCCCCGTCGATCATATAGTCAATTACTAGCCTCACTTACTTATTTTTATATATAGCACCCTCATGTGGTTACTTAAAAAATTGTTAAAAACTATATTTCGTTTGTCTAGTATTGAAATTGCTTATCACGCTTTAGCACGTTTTCCAATTTTCTTTTATTGGACCACTATCAACATATCCATGCAATTTGGTTGCCGTAAGAACGATAACGTAATTTATTAGATGATTTCTGATTTGTATCAGAAGTTTAAGAGGAGCCCATATACGAGTAGAACAGAAGTAATATTGTGGAAAACTTAAAAAATAGTACAATTAAACAGAGGTATGCAAATGAAAGCCACAACAGAAAAGGTATTAGGTAATAAAGACAAGAAGAAACAATGGAATATAATAAAACTGCAACGAGGAAGGCAAACGTAAGAGCCCACATTCTGAGAAACAGCACAGACGCCAACATGGATAAATATAGTCTACTTGAAAGACAACATAACGAAACTAAAATGGAAGAGTTGGAAAATAAATATAAGAGTAAGAAGATCAGAAATATCCAGCAAGGAGTCAATAATACTAGAAGGGGATGCCAAGCTAGAGATGTGTATTTTAATACAAGTTTAAATTCAGACGAAAATGGAGAAGGAGATAATAATCGAGGACAATGAAGAAGAAATAAAGAAAGCAGTACATACACCAAGAGGAAACAAAATTCAGGGAATAATATGGAAATAAAGATAGCAGAAACCCAGAACAAAACGACGTAGTGGTATAAATGGTAAAATACGGCAGAGAAAGACTACATGAGAAACTACTTGTTAATAACAGGAGTATGGGATAGGGAATGATCGAATGCTATACTACTACCAGTTCACAAGAAAATACGGTTCTTGAAAAGTATCAGGCGGGATTTAAAAATAGATAATGATAGAGCGGATATTTACATAACAACTCCAAACGAGTACAAACTATTATTATACACTCTCTACGTTGATATTAAATCAACAGTGAACTAAGAGTAGTTATATGAAACAATGAGAGAGCTGGGAGTACCGAAGTTAATAAGGCTGACCAAAACCATGTTAAGTCATTTTGCTATTTCAGATGCTTAATTGCATTTCACGCCGTTAGTTAGGTCATTTTGGTATTTTGAATAGCCGCCTAAGCTTAGAGCAGCGCGCCCGTATGCTAAGCCCTTTTAGCTCTTTATTTGGCTCCATCGCCTAATTCCAGAATCACGATTTCGCACATATTTAGCCCCAAAAGCAGTATTTTTCGTCGGTTGGAGCTCTCCTCTGATGGCGTTTTTCCGAATTCCGAATAGCACGCGGTGGTGGCGTGATACCAGCGTGGCCCGCATTGGTTTGTTTCATTTAGCACGCTGTGGCGGCGTGATACCATCGTGGCCCGCATTGGCTTGTTTCATTTTATCGCCTTGCGATTGGCTGTCAAGGTTTAGTCACGTGAGGACGCGGCCAAGGTGACCTTTGCTAATGCTTCCCTCGTGGCATTCAGCCGAGAGCCGTCGTTAAAACAAGAGGTCGGATAGTGTATGTGAGTTCGTGCGGCGCTCCCGCCATTATGGCGGGGGCGTCAGTCGTTTTCCCGTCGGGTGCTGCTTCAGCAGTTATGTTGCGGGCGTTTTCGCCTTGAAGGGAGTCTTCCAGAGCCCGTGGCAGAGAGCGCTTGTGTGTGGTGGTGGTGATTCGAAATTTGTCGAGTGATCTTCGGCGTAACGTGGGTGTTTTGGAGAACAGTTCCTGCTACTATTAGTGAGGGGTCGTGCCCCCTTCATCTCGACCTACGAGGATTTGGTTCAGCAGAACGAGTGAGGCCCCCATCATTTTCGTCGTCCCGTTGTACGCGTCTTGACGCGTCTCCCGTCGCCATTGAGGCGGTTATGCATTCACCCCCTTTCGCCGTTGTAACACCGAAGGTACCTACCACCTACGATTGCAGCTCGTCGCAACTCAGCTGTACCAGGCTCCCTCGCCGCCCACGCATTAAGGTATGTGCCTTTAACCTGATTACCGCTGTGAACGCGAGTGTTACTCATTACTATTCATTACTACGCTAGTGTATTCATTCAGACTGCAGACAGTTCAGGCCGTGAAGGCTAATGTAAATCGTCGCTGCCCTTGCATAAGGCAATGTGTATCTTTGTACCTATTCATTACTACGCTAGTGTATTCATTCAGACTGCAGACAGTTTAGGCCGTGAAGGCTAATGTAAATCGTCGCTGCCCTTGCATAAGGCAATGTGTATCTTTGTACCTATTCATTACTACGCTAGTGTATTCATTCAGACTGCAGACAGTTCAGGCCGTGAAGGCTAATGTAAATCGTCGCTGCCCTTGCATAAGGCAATGTGTATCTTTGTACCTATTATTGCTGTTCACTAATGTTCAACATCTGTCGTTAAGCTTAGAGCGCGCGTGCCAGCTGGTGCCCTTAATTATAGAGTAAGGTTAGATACAGGGCGACGCATTCTGCTACCCCATTGTAACTCGAAGTGAAATATATGATTGGTTAGTTAAGGGAACTATTGTTTGTTTCGGTTTGTGCATGTTCTGTTACAGATAGACGCCCCTTTATTGTACGGATTATTGTACGACGGAACGAGGAAGCTGTGAGCGTGCAGGTGAGTGGGACAGCTGCGTAGTCGTGGTCGGATGGACACCTAATCACAATCCTTGCTTAAGGCAATCCCGAAGTTGTTGTTTGACCTTGCAACTCTTGCATAATCTTATTGGCGGAGTATTTTTGCATGCTTCGCTCCCGTCTAACCGTCCAGGCCCGGTTAGCCGGGTTAAGACAGGCTTGGTGGCGCCCTCATAATTTCGACATACCCTGTGTATATTATGCCACAACGCGCTTGCCCAGAACGTATCGTGTGACTCACGCCCGACTCCCTGAGCGTTCCAGCCGTGGCCTATTAGCCTATTTCGAACCGATCTCAGGGCAAGTGTGTCATGTTTTCAGGACTGATTCCGTGGTGCGAGGCTCACCTTGGGTGGGTGTCGTAAAGTCCTTTTTATACCGTAACAGGCTAATTTTGTCGCTCAACGCGGGGCTTTTCAGGCCTTTCTGGCTTTGCTTTGCTTAGCCTTGTTGTGTCATTTATATTGTTGTCACAAATGGTTTTTTTTTCGTCATTTCGAAGTGGTATGGACTGGTAAAACCGTTTTTTTTCTTAGTAGAATATTTTACCGAGCTTCTTTTCTTGTTTTCTATTTGTCTTTTCTTGTTTTCTTCTGTTTTCTATATGTCTTTTCTTGTCTTTTCCTGTTCTTAGTTTATTTTCATTAGTTTTCTTGACCGTGTATATGTTTTTTTCTTAGTTGTCATTTGTATTTACGTTTCTTTTCTTGTTTTCTTTATGTTTTTTCTTGTCTTTTCTTATTTTCTATTTGTAGTTTTGTGTTTTCTTGTTGTTTATCGCCTTTTTGAGTTTTCTTTTTGTGTTTTTCCATGTCTTTTCATATTTTGAGCATCTTTTCCGTCATTTTTACCGTCGTTTCTTGTTTTTCTTAGCCAGTTCATACTACCGAGATCTCTCGTTGCATTTAGTGCAGATTTTTGTCCCGTATTAGTCGGATTTAGTACCAGATGTTGTTGAGTGAAGGTACCGACCTTGTTTTTTTTTAAGTCTTTTCGAAGGCTTAGTGGGAGTTTCGATTCCCTGTCGTTTACATTGTTTAGCCTTGGGCTAAGTTGACACTTTTGTTGTACCGAACTGACGTTTATCGATTTGACGTTCACGTTAGCGAGGTTTATCGATTTTGACGTTGATGATTACCGATTTTGACAATTTTTTTTTCTCTATCGTTTGGTGTTGTACCGAGTTGATTTTTTGGTAAACAGGTTGGAATTCATTTTCACCTTCATTACCGTGTCTTGGTTTGTTGATAAGTTATGGTGTGCTGTTGGTGTGCTTGGGGAGATTCGCTCGTGCGGTTATTACGTCCCTCAGGCCATCTTCTTAGTTGGTTTGGTGTAGTTATTTTCGTTGGCCTTTATCTCATTCTCATTATTATCACGTACCGCCCAACTTTGTTTACCGACTTCTTCGTGGACACCCCTAACAGTCATAGTAGTGTTTTGTACACTTTCCGTTAGCATTTAACGAGTCTTTACCGCTGGCCGGTATGGTTCGTATTTGTTGACGATTTGTTGTCATTTACCGTACCCTTTTTGTCTGATGACGTCATGTTGTCAAGTATCGTGTTCTTTGTGAACAGTTTCGTTGAAGCTTCTGAGCTTTGTGTGGCAGTAATGCGCATGCTGTCCGCGCGAGGTTCCGTTGGTATTCAAGTATTAAGTATTTAAAGATTTTTGACTTTTTTTTTTGTAGTGATGCCCTGTTGTTTTCGTGGCCTAGCGCTCTTTTACCGTACCGTTGGCCGTCGCCATTTTCAACCACCTATGTGGGATTACATAAAGAGAGCGTGTTTCTGGTCATTTTGTTTCGTGCGGACCCTGTCGTAGTAAGGTAGTCCCTTTGGGCCGCATGGATTTCTGAAAAGGATTTATTGGGCATGCGTCATCGAACGCCTACACCCTTGGAGACTTGGTTCTTCGTGATTTTCTTTTGGTGTTCGGTGTTGGAGTCATTTTCGACCTCGCGCTTTGCGGTTTAATAGTCGACTTGGCTCCGGCATCGGCATCGATTGAGGGTTTCGGTGGACTGAGTTTTTTCCTATTACTGATCATGACTATTTTGACAGTTTCTGTCACAGCCATTTCCTTTTTTTTTTTGGTGGTTCATCCTCTTCTCTTGGGTACTCATACCAGTTGTGGGATCCACACAATGCGCCGATCTCGTGACGCGCAGCGTGCCCTCTTCAGGTAACCCTTGGGTGGGACTTTGGACTTCCATTTCTATACCCCCCTCCCCCCCCCCTGTTTCGTTTGGAACGGTTGGTCGGAAGTGTCCACAGGTGTAAGACTTATTTGTACCCCATTTAGACCCATATTTTGTACCCGATTGTGACCCAATTTACGTATTTTCTACTGGCGTATCCAGTCTTTCTTCTTCCTCTTCTCTCTTCCCACCTTTGCACCCTATCTGGTGGCCAGTGTGCGTAATCCCTTTGGGGGTGCACTCTATCGTATCGAATGTTTTTTTGTTTTGTTCGTTTTTCGTTGTTGCGTTTTCGTTTGAGTTCTCGTTACGTTGTCGCAAAATGCCTCGTTGTTTTATAAGAGACTTCGGGGAACTCTCTTTCAAGTAAGGGGAGTGTTAAGTCATTTTGCTATTTCAGATGCTTAATTGCATTTCACGCCGTTAGTTAGGTCATTTTGGTATTTTGAATAGCCGCCTAAGCTTAGAGCAGCGCGCCCGTATGCTAAGCCCTTTTAGCTCTTTATTTGGCTCCATCGCCTAATTCCAGAATCACGATTTCGCACATATTTAGCCCCAAAAGCAGTATTTTTCGTCGGTTGGAGCTCTCCTCTGATGGCGTTTTTCCGAATTCCGAATAGCACGCGGTGGTGGCGTGATACCAGCGTGGCCCGCATTGGTTTGTTTCATTTAGCACGCTGTGGCGGCGTGATACCATCGTGGCCCGCATTGGCTTGTTTCATTTTATCGCCTTGCGATTGGCTGTCAAGGTTTAGTCACGTGAGGACGCGGCCAAGGTGACCTTTGCTAATGCTTCCCTCGTGGCATTCAGCCGAGAGCCGTCGTTAAAACAAGAGGTCGGATAGTGTATGTGAGTTCGTGCGGCGCTCCCGCCATTATGGCGGGGGCGTCAGTCGTTTTCCCGTCGGGTGCTGCTTCAGCAGTTATGTTGCGGGCGTTTTCGCCTTGAAGGGAGTCTTCCAGAGCCCGTGGCAGAGAGCGCTTGTGTGTGGTGGTGGTGATTCGAAATTTGTCGAGTGATCTTCGGCGTAACATGGGTGTTTTGGAGCCCAGTTCCTGCTACTATTAGTGAGGGGTCGTGCCCCCTTCATCTCGACCTACGAGGATTTGGTTCAGCAGAACGAGTGAGGCCCCCATCATTTTCGTCGTCCCGTTGTACGCGTCTTGACGCGTCTCCCGTCGCCATTGAGGCGGTTATGCATTCACCCCCTTTCGCCGTTGTAACACCGAAGGTACCTACCACCTACGATTGCAGCTCGTCGCAACTCAGCTGTACCAGGCTCCCTCGCCGCCCACGCATTAAGGTATGTGCCTTTAACCTGATTACCGCTGTGAACGCGAGTGTTACTCATTACTATTCATTACTACGCTAGTGTATTCATTCAGACTGCAGACAGTTCAGGCCGTGAAGGCTAATGTAAATCGTCGCTGCCCTTGCATAAGGCAATGTGTATCTTTGTACCTATTCATTACTACGCTAGTGTATTCATTCAGACTGCAGACAGTTTAGGCCGTGAAGGCTAATGTAAATCGTCGCTGCCCTTGCATAAGGCAATGTGTATCTTTGTACCTATTCATTACTACGCTAGTGTATTCATTCAGACTGCAGACAGTTCAGGCCGTGAAGGCTAATGTAAATCGTCGCTGCCCTTGCATAAGGCAATGTGTATCTTTGTACCTATTATTGCTGTTCACTAATGTTCAACATCTGTCGTTAAGCTTAGAGCGCGCGTGCCAGCTGGTGCCCTTAATTATAGAGTAAGGTTAGATACAGGGCGACGCATTCTGCTACCCCATTGTAACTCGAAGTGAAATATATGATTGGTTAGTTAAGGGAACTATTGTTTGTTTCGGTTTGTGCATGTTCTGTTACAGATAGACGCCCCTTTATTGTACGGATTATTGTACGACGGAACGAGGAAGCTGTGAGCGTGCAGGTGAGTGGGACAGCTGCGTAGTCGTGGTCGGATGGACACCTAATCACAATCCTTGCTTAAGGCAATCCCGAAGTTGTTGTTTGACCTTGCAACTCTTGCATAATCTTATTGGCGGAGTATTTTTGCATGCTTCGCTCCCGTCTAACCGTCAGGCCCGGTTAGCCGGGTTAAGACAGGCTTGGTGGCGCCCTCATAATTTCGACATACCCTGTGTATATTATGCCACAACGCGCTTGCCCAGAACGTATCGTGTGACTCACGCCCGACTCCCTGAGCGTTCCAGCCGTGGCCTATTAGCCTATTTCGAACCGATCTCAGGGCAAGTGTGTCATGTTTTCAGGACTGATTCCGTGGTGCGAGGCTCACCTTGGGTGGGTGTCGTAAAGTCCTTTTTATACCGTAACAACCAGTCTAAACAATACAGAAAATAAAGTGCGACTGAATAGAATTAAATTAACGCTTTTCCTAGTTAGGAATGGTCATAGACAAAGAAATTCGTTATCTCCATTGTTATTTAAACCAGGTACTGGGAATAGCAACAAAAGAAAACAAGATAAATATCGAATGTATGCTGTATAATAGGAATCATCTATGTACAGCGTATTCCGATGATCTAGCTCCACTGACGAGGCCTCGTAAGCAATTGCAAAGAATCACAGGGAAGCTGGAGAGAAAATCTGGCAAACTAGAGATAAATCAAGAAACAGCAAAGTATATAGTAATTGGTGAAACACAACAGCAAACTGAAGAAGAAGAAGACGAAGAAGATCATTTGATAGTCAAGACTAGTAGGAAAAATGAATAGACCTTGGAGATAATTACATACCACCTAATAATAGAGAAGGGTGAAGAAAAGAACTCTGCAAGAATAGTGAAAACAAAAATGGGAGCCACGAAAGAAATTATATATTCAAAAGGTGTATCAAAGTCGACAAAGTTGAAGATCTGCTAACCCAGCATAAAACCGATAGAGACGTATATATGTGAGGTATGAGCACGAGAAGAGGCATACCATGAAATAATGCTAAGAAAAAACTATATACTGTACAGGGAAGCAGTTGGAACCAGGATAGCGAAGATCGAATCAATACCATCGATTACACACGTGTAAAAAACCTCACGAAGAGAATGATAAAAATCGTCCTAGGTGTAATAAAGAAAGAAAGGCCAAGAAAACGATAAACATTGTTAAATAAAACCTCAACAAATTAAAAATTCAAAACTGAACGGAAAGGCGAGTAAGAGGAAAGCATGGAGGAAGATGACCAACTAAGCCGTAGTTCTACAGGTGTTACATGTCTAAAAAGTATATATGACACAAAACCAGCCCTCAAATAGACATTACTTGAATAATAAGCCCCTCAAGAGGTTGTCAAATCGGATATACGAATACTTTTAAAAAGTTTATAGTGCCCGCAACATATACATACGTAGCCCTGCATCAAATTATCTCGGCTAGAGGCCAGTCGAAACATAGGGGTGGTTCTTTTGAATGATATGTTGGGACTAGAAAAAGCTGAGGAATCGGGTTACCTTGGCATCACGGATTTTGTACTTTGGATGATTGATTGTTCCCGTAGCAGTCCGCAGTACCTAGTGTGTTGATGGACGCAATTTGCCCTCGGAAGCGCTGTTACAAGCCCAAGGAAAAATAACAAGCAGAATAGAGGCGGTGTTGCAGATCGGGACATTCGCCCTTTGGAGATCTCGTAGACTCAGGAGCTGCGATGATGAAACAGCCGCGAAAGAGAACACTTGCGTGTGCACGGCGAGATAGAGTCGCCAAAGAAATCCACGATACATGAAACAAGAGACAGTTTAACAAAAGGGTTGTAACCTAACATAGGGCTTGTAGTGTATACAGGTGTATATATTATAGCCTTTTACGTTAATTAATTTTATAACTTTGTAGATCAAAAATGATAGGCTTTACTCAATCAAAAATATCCTAAGAACCAAATTTCGCATCCTACTTTAAGTAGGATATTTCAGAATTTCAAAGAAAATCAAACTGTAAAAAATTCAAGGATAAGTGGTAATCTACATGATTTGAATGATGATAATTCTGGCATCGATTCTTACTGATAATTATGGCAGCTTGGCTGTTGAATTACTTCGAAATAATAGTGTTAACCGAACTTCCGTTTGCACGTTTAAAAAACCGAGAAATATTACCCTTGCGCCGCCCAAATTGTACTACAGAAGAGAATATGGTTAATACAGACGCACTGAATTTTATAAAGAATTGATGAAAAGGTGAACGCTAATAATGAATTTATGAATAACATAGTTCCTTCTCATCAGGTTATCTTTTTTAGACGAAATGGTGAAGAGAAAAAATCATAAAACAATCCATATAGGAGATTGACGTTGTCAACTATGTTATTAACATCCTCGCTACTGCAGGAGCGGCGTCTCCTGTTTATGGAGGTTTAGGCATTAAGACTCTACGTTTGTCAAAGCCGGATTGGGAAATCACGGTTAAATTGACTCAATATTTGTATAGCCATTGGAACTACTAGAGTTTGAATACAGACTTTATATCCCAGAACCAGAAGCTAACACCTATGAACCACCCCCACATAAGACATATGAAGAATATACCCGGTCTCTTCAAAAAGTGTATGCTGCTTACTTAATTTAGAATTTACGACCATAGATGTTGACGTCTGCCATGATGGAACATTCTTTTAACAAAATGGAGCTCCGAATAACTTCGGAGGCAATGTGCGAAGATACTGAAATGAAATTTTCCCAAATCGTTGAATTGGTCGACGAGCTAGCATTCGTTCAATGGCATTCGGCGGTTTTCCGATTTAATATCGTTGGACCAAATTCGTTAGAGTTACTCTCAAGACCAAATCTGCCAACATAGATACCATAACATTGGTATTGTTGGTAGTATTACATTTCGGACAAACGATTTGTTATTATTAAAGCAGTACATAATTCCTACCACCGAAGGAAATATGGTTAACTATATCTGTAAGCAAAACATTGTCATTCTTAAGTTTCTAGTAAAACTACGAATAAAATTGTTATAATTTTTAGGAGCTATTTATTTTCTATTTGGTGCTTTATACAATTTCAGTTGATAATTCTCGACCGGTAAACTGCACAGACTGCCCTTACTACGTAAATAATTATCGGGGCTACTATGTTGAAGCTTAAAGAAACAAAATTACGAGAATATTGTAATGAATGATATCGGATACACCAAAATTTGTGAGCAGAAACTTGTTGGTTTCTTAACCAAAATCTGTTTTCAGTTTCAGCTTTGCACGAACTGATAAATGTTTGCACATATCGATGTTCGCATAAAGTTTTACGATTTATAATTAATTTATTTACATGCCATTTAAAGAAGACCACTTGATATGTTAATGTGTTGCTTCTTCCATTTACCTATTCTTAATAATAATGCTTTTACAAGTAAGTATGACTGGTTTGGTGTCCGTATATGCCAATAATAATTATTATATAAATTATTCCTGCATGTAGAAGACATTTAAAGAGTGCAATAAATTCAAGCAACGATGTAGATTTCCTTCAATGCTGTTAGATTTTCAATGTATTAGCTGCGACCATCAAATCAACAGACTGCAATTACATAGACGAAGAGCTTTTCCACACAACTAAAATGGAGAACATTCATTCTAATACTTGTTATGATTATTATGTGTAGAATAGATCAAAAATATGTGAAAATAAAAATATAGAATCTTTTCGGATACCCCTTTGGAAACAAAATATTGCAATGAACACTTTTAAAGCCCCTAAAATTATGATAGCAGTTAATAGCATTTCAAGCATTTCAAATATTATTTTACAAAATATTCTATAAATGTGCTAATTTAATTTTTGTTAATTGTATGAATAGCATTGACTTTGAGTTAATAATTTGTAAAACCGGTATTAAAAATAGTATTAGCCTTGATTGAAACATAAAATGTAATCAGCCCAGACATAGAAATAATAAATAACAATGTAAGATGAATGATAACAAAAAAAGAAGAAGGAAGCGAAGCCAAGCTGTGAGGTGTGTTAATGTCAGCTTCCTCACAAATAATCCATTTAAAAGAGGATTAATACCGCTTCTTCCCAATTCAATGTTTTATAATTAGTGCAGTGTCTTTTGGGTAGGCCCCAAAGGTTGCTTTGATTCGTTGCATCCCCACAGGAGTTCTAAAAAGTGTTGAATAGTACGTCGAGTAGTAGCTGGTGTTACTGTGGCGGTTTTTGGAGCTGTTGCGAGATTAGTATAGCTCTGGAAGTGGGAAGGAAGCAGCGACATTTTTGATGAACAATCCTGAGCCCTAAGACTAACGCAAAGTCGGAGTTTTAAGCAGTTTAGGAGTGACGCAAGCTGCATGTGGTGTTCGAAGAAGTATCTGGCTTGTTAAAGTAGGCCATCGGAGAAAAAGAGTAGCCCCTGTTCGTCGTGGGACTTCCTGCGGGAACACTTGATGTACTATTTTGCATTGGGAAAGCCAAATAAGGTTAGAAAGCGCATCGTGAGTGTTTTGTTCTGACGTCTATTTACTTACGTTTGTTAAATCACTTAGGCAACGCACTCTTACGTAATGACTGATGTAATTATTAATACAAAGTCAACTTGTTTTAATAAAGTGTGACGAGCCATGTTTGTAAAGTTGCTCCCATTAGTTGAAATATCCAATTGTGTAGTGCTCCCAGTGGATAAACAAACGGTGGCTAAAGCGATTACTTTTAAAAATCATAAAAACCACAATCATTATCTTAATAGCAAATTTTATGTCTATAATTATACATTCAATCATATTTGCTATGATGTAGAAAACCCAACCTTTGAGATGGTAGTCATTCATTTAAAGAAAAATGTAATAATAATATCAAATCATACACAGACATAGCAATATATTAGTAAATTATTTTATTGTAAGCCGCAAGAAATAATATGACCCTCAAAATAAATAAAAATTTAAAAAAGTATTCTCACTTTACACGTTTGTAAAATTTTAACATTAGCTGAAGTATTGAATGCATAACGACCGAATTGAACTCATGAAGCACTTCCATGATAAGCAATATAAGCATATTTAGTCATGATTAGGTTGAGATTGTGGCTCTTAATTCAAAAAATATTTTGTAACGAGAACGCGCGTAGCCAGTCTACGTTTGGCTAACAATAAAAATGCTTGCTTAAGCTGGCCAGCCTACGTCCGGCCCAGTATGCGGGCACTTCATGCTGCGTGTTGCGGCGCGATCGGCATGTGCGCGCTCAGATTTGTCAAAAATTTAAATCGTGTTGCAAACGTTGAGTTACGTCAAAATGTGAGTTATTTTGTTTGTTATGGTCTTGCAAAGAGTATTGCATGTAGTACATGTATAAATATGATGTACGGTTTTCGTTCATTAGACCTCAAGCCATAAAACTCATTTTTACACACTAAATATGTAACTAACTATTATGTTGGATAAATTTCATCCCTATAACTGTGTGAGTTGTAAAGTAGCATTTTCATTTTAAAAGACTGTTCTTTACTACCAGCACCTACTTCGTTTCGAAAGATTTTATTTTTAGAAACGTACTTCAATAAATTGCAATCGTTTTTGATAATTATTTTTATATTCCCGGACCAAATTTTGTTATCTCCCTTAGCAATCTTTAAATTTATTTACTAAATTAGAGTATTGATAGATGACTTTTCACAGATTCCCTGCATGGATCTAACAATGCTGCTACTGAGGAAAACCCGTTTACAAAACGTAACAAGCCCAGAAAGGTGTTCTGGTGTACTTTGTAATTTATGTGAGCGCCACCTGATGTATTTGTTCCGGATAAAATTTGGACCCTCAGCGGTAGGAAGTGTACTTAGTTTCAAAATAGGTCATCTTTTTTGAACCCTAATTTCTGGAATACTTGTCTTATTTCAAAAATTCTCATAACTGCATTTTGCTTCACAAATGAGTTATATATCATTAAATTTGAGAAGTGTTTAAGAGAACATACATAACAATACATTAATTTATCGTCTGACATCGCTGCAAGCTGGGACCGTAATAAATCAACCTATTAATTTTACCTGTTCGTGACGTCGCGTTATCTGGCCTGAAATTCACTTTTACAGAGGAAAAACAATATTAGTAATTTATTCAAGTACTGCACTCTCAACGTGGAAAATCGCAATTTAGTTCCGCCTAAAACTACTAATTCTTAAATAATTCATAGCTTAACTAATAAAACAAGTCAACTTCGCTGGATGGAGTAATTAACTGGCGGCAATGGATGTACGGACTAGGAAAGTCACATTGGTCTTATGGGAAGCAGGCTGGGCTTGATGAAACAACAATAGATATATAGCTTCAGTTCGAAGCGTCGTTAACAAACATTGATGGAAAAAAGGTTTTTTAAGTTTGCTTCGGCGTAAGTGTCGCCGTACAGTATGTTTTTCTGGACATTCGAAGTTTCTGAAGTAGTCGACTTCTGGTCCGGAAATTCCACGGCATCGGCACTACAATGAGACGGAAAACGCAATTTCAGACTGGTAA
>OW679196.1:161785211-162008765 GCA_940337035.1 Agriotes lineatus | reverse complement strand
AACTCAATTATCAAACGCTTGACCTCACGACAATGTCTAAAAATCCAGTCTGAGGCATAAGGATATAATCCGTGCCTAATATTGAAGTACGAGTACCTACAATGAAATAACGATATTTGTTGTAAAAGTAAGATGGTGATTTTATTTTACAACTTTTCAAATTGTTCTTTTTGTTCCGTTCACGAAATATTCGGTATTGAAATACTAATATAACAAGGGCGAGACATACTCACCGATAGTTTTGCACACATCAAGGGTTGAGTGCTGGTTGCAATGAAAACTGTCCCGAGGGTTGCCCGAGGGCAGTTTTCTAAGGGCAACCAGCACGATGACCCTTGGCACGGGCAAAATTATAAAGTGTGTTGCCCGCGTTTATATTTTGAAGACTATTACACAAAACCCGTAGACAAATTATAATTTAAAATTGATCTAATAATGCCAAAAAACTATAATTGCTTGTTTCTTACATTTCTATTTCTAATTATGACACCATCTACGGGGTCGATAATCAGCACTAGGGAGCTTATCGCTTGATAATCATCCCTAAGGCGCTTATCAGGTAATCAGTTCGGGATTAACCGATATTCAAAAACTGCATGGTTTTCATTGGATGATGTCAGTCATGTGACAGTTGTGTGTAAGAATCACCAGCATTTTATCTGGTTTTTGTTCTCATCATAGCAGAATATAACGTTTATTTTTGCACAAAATTACACCTTTAATTCAAAATTCATAATTTGTATTAACTCATACCTTATACATATAATGGGGAAAAGCTTAGATTAGTCAGTGCAGTAAGTTACTTACAGACTTAAAATTACTTCATGTATCAGTAATTGTAGGCCAAGCCAAACAAAAGGCAGTCAATAATGAATATAGATGTTCCATTTCTCCTCTACAAGTGTTTGCATCTTTTTTAATTGTTGATTTCAGAAGTGTATGTTAAAATCCTGTTCAAGTAAACCTTTGTAAGTTTTGGGCTTGTTATTATTATATCTACTGAAATTGACAACAAATACACTAATTTCGAAGTAGACTAGGCTCCCCTTTGTCGATAAATTTTAATCAAAAAAGCTGCTACACAATAATGCTAAATCAACTACTTAGTTTTGGAAAATAGTACTTACGGAACTAAGTTGTAACTTATTCTCAAATTACCTTTCATTTAGCTTGGAACAGTATTCTGTTCGTTTTCAATATTTGAAACAGTTTTCCTACTTTATGTTTATATTCTACGATTTTTATAAATTCTATCTTTTAACAAGTGGTGATCTAGCCAGCCAAGTTATATCGAGAGATCCAAAAAAAAACTGTTCCTCAGCGGGCTGTGGAAATTCAACGTATGAATAATATGTTGGTGGCACTGTAAGTCTATGTCAAATCCTAACCTGCTAACCTCGAATTTGACATTGACGTACAGTGTCGCCAACATATTATTCATACGTTGAATTTCCACAGCCCGCTGAGGAACAGTTTTTTTGGATCTCTCGATACTAACATGGTTTCCAACATTTTTTTCAGAAAATGTTTGTGCTTATTCTTTCTGAGTTTCGTTGAAATTAATTATTTCTATAAACTGAAGTAAAATTTGCTACTTCAGTTTAAAAAAATAATTTAGAAATTATTTAAGCAGTAGGCTGCGGTGAAATTATTTTCATAAATGTGTGGTTTGCTAATATTGCACCTGATAAATCAACGGAAACATTTAATACAATATACTTTGTTGTGGTGGAAGTTACGCTGGATGCGACTTTAAACTGAAAAATGGAACTTATTGTGATGACTGCATACGACCTATATAATCCGTAAATTTACATTCACTTGTCCGTATAACGCCTTATAATAGTCCTACTTTGAGGAGAATAGTATTTTACAGGACAAGTGGAGAAACTAAGATTTTCATTCAAGCGTTTGTCGATTTTATGCACGAGGCGAAGCCGAGTTTAAAAAGACAAACAAGTGAAAGATTTAGTTTCTCCACTTGTCCTGTATAGCGTTTTGTTTAAATCTTGCCACTGAATTTTTGAATAAAAATTAAAATTTTATCATTTGTGTGTTTTATATCAAAAAACCAATTTTGGTTCGAAATAAAATTTGTTCGTGTTATACGTTTGGCAGTACTGAAGTGTATTGTCAGTCTATGTCAAGTGTTCCAGATTGATAGCTTAGGTTTTGTTTGTTATTTGACACAAACTGGCGCAAATCTTAACATGCAGATCTCGAATCTGATATATTTTGGGAAAAATTATTGAGCAAATAGTAATTTACGATACAAGTGCCTAAAGCTAGTCTTTAGTCACGAGTGGGGTAAAGTTAAAACGCGAGTGAGCGAGCTTATTAAGTCCCGCGACAGGATCAAATTAAGAAATAAAAGAAAACCCCCACATTTTTATAATTTTTGAGATACCTACGAACTTACAAAATTTTTTCTAATGCCGACCAAAAGTAACTTTCGTAATTTTGCCTTCCATGTAAACAATATCTTATCTCTCCAAATAAATAACATTTCCATGTACCATATTTTTTACTACCTATAATTTAAAACAATAAACGTATCAACGCATTTTCATATCGTAATGTAGCCTTTTCTATTGCATCTGTGTTTTTGGTTGTAGTACGTTGCATAAACATTCAAGGTGAATAATCTCTTAGAATAAATGAAATATCCAGCAATTTGACACACTGAATATCTGCACTACTTTATGATATATTTATCGAACTTTAATCAACATATCAAAACATTTTCATACTTATTGCAGCCCCTTGCTATTAAAGCTCTCCTTGTAGTTTGAGTGATTAAAATTTTAAGATATATCTTTTCTAAAATAAATGACATATCCATGCAGAAACTTTAAGAGCCCAATAGCTGCACTTACTTTAAGATATATTTATGGATCTCAAATTTTAGTAAATATATCAACACATTTTCATCCGGTTTGTAGCCTTTTTATTTGCTGTCTTGTAGTTAACTTTCATCAAAATTCAAAACCAACGATTTCTTCAAATCTCCATGCACAAAATTGAACAATCCAACACCTGTACTTACTTTAAGACATATTTATTGGTCTCCAATTTTGTTACAGTAAAAGCATCAACGCGTTGCCATACTTTCGTAGCCTTTTCTAATGCAACTCTTACTCTTTCTTGTAGTTACTTTTCATCAACATTGAAGGCCAATTATCTTTTAAAATAAATTAAATCTCCATGCACAAAGTTGAACAACTCGGCATGTAACTTAGTTTAAGGAAAATATATTGATCCTCACTTATATTATAGTACAAATATCAACGCATGTCGATCTTTTTTGTAGCATTTGCTATTGCAGCTTGTAACGGCCCTTTTTAATTTCGGCTTTAGAAACCTAATTTCTCATTGTGAGGCAATTAAGCCTCCTCCCTTTCTCGGATAAATTTTATTACTTCTACGTAAATCCGGTTGAAATAGAGCTAACTTTATGCTGATTTAGAGATTTACAGACACTTTCGTGTGGCACCTCGAGGCACAAGGTGTGTGTTCAGTTCTGTGTGGCCTTTTGGGATTTGACGCCCATGACTAATTCTCAGAACATCCAGACTGGAAACAGCTCTAGTTTTCACAAAGCGATGGAAACGTTATCTACGCGCTCCAGGCTAATGTGCTAGCTATAAAATGTAAGCTGCACGTGTTCTTTGGGCCGTTACTTCAAGTAAGGTGCGCACATGTTTTTGAGTCCGCCGCAGGCAACTATGCTTGGTGCCTGTCTCTTCTAATATTGGAGATCAATTTTCTCCTCCTAATGTAAGCCCAGAACGCTCAGGCTAGGTGGGTCGCCGCAAATTACCGCATTTCCAATTCAACGCCCCTTGACAAATATTCGAAATTCTCGGGCGATGGATTTACGACCTTGCCAATTACACAACGCTGCACTAGATTAGACCAGTTCATTACGTTGTGAGTACTAGTGCATGCCTGCTCTAGCTTACATAACAGCGAATTTTTGTCTGCGTTATAATGCAACGTTTAACTGCATTTATCGAGATCGGTATAAGATAAAAGTTTAGCTTTTGTTTAAGCGGCAAAAGCTGCCTTCAATAAGGGTGTCTGCTGATAATTAGCTAGCCGCGTGTACTAGGCATCTGGGTTGATCACGTTTTAACATTTTTGTCAGATATTTAATTGTATATTTTTCTTCCAAATTTAGATTGCCATCGGGTCATATCCAACGTAGATTTTTTGGCTCGGTTAATGCATCCTGCTGGGCGTTTGCATTGCGAACCAGTTGTCATATATTTTTTTGGGTTGACATAAATTTTTGGATTATTTGTTTAGGTGTCGTCAGCTACAACCTCAGTTTTACCTGTACGTTTAGTATGCCAGGCATATTTTATTTGGCATGTTAATAATGCCATGTTATATATCTTTAACTATTATTAAGGACTCTTGTTACTCCTACTACCGGTATATAGGTTTGTTCCCCCAAACAAACTTGCTCGTTTTTTTTTAGTTAAGGATTGTTAAGCGAAAAACCGTAAAATGTAAGTGCGTTTACGAGTATTAGCTAGATCTATATTTTTTGTCGTGGTGAACGACTTATGCTCGTTTATGTTTCTAAATTATTGTATGCGTTTTTTAACCTCAAATCCGCCGCCTAGTCCTTATCCACACCATTCACTGCCGAGGGTTGAGCTAGCCCGGACAATGGTCATCTTTCGTTTAAGGGTGCCATAACTGGTGCCCATTCCTGTAGTTACTTTTCATCAATATCGAAGGCAAATAATCTCTTAAAAATAAATGAAATCTCCATGCACCAACTTGAACATTACTGTATGTGACCCAGTTGAAGGCCATTATATTATGGTAAAAATATCAACGTATTTCCATCCTGTTTCTAGCATTTGCTATTGCAATTGCTGTCCTTTTTTGTAGTTAAAGTTTGAAAGTACATAATCTCTTAAAAATAAATGAAATCTTCGTGCACACATTTGAACAACCCTGTATGTGATTTGTGTGCAGCAAGTATATTAATTTCCACTTGTATTATAATAAAAATATCAATTCATTTCTATCCCTTTTGTAACCTTACTATTGCAGCATTGCTCTTTCTTTAGTTAAGTTTGATCAGAATTCAAAACCAATGATCTCCTCGTACAATAAATAAAATCTCCATGCACAAACTTGATTAACCCTGTATGCCACTTAGTATTAGACTAATTTGCTGATCTCTACTTATATGATAGTAAATATATTAACGCCTTTCCATTCTTTTTGTAGTATTCGTTATTGCCACCATTGCCGTTTTTTGTAGTTACGTTTAATCAAGATTGAAGGTCAACGATCTCTTAAAAATAAATAAAATCTCCATAACAAAACTTGAGTAACCCTGTATGTGACTTAGTTTAAGACAAATTTATTGATTCCCACTTATAATAAAGTTATCAACGCATTTCCGTCACTTTTGTAACCTTTGCAGCTGTTGTCCTTTCTACACAAACCTAAAAACCCTGAAGTGCACTATCTCTGAAATACATTTATTGATCTTTAATTACAGCGAAGATATCAAAGAATACTAGTTATAGCCTTTTTCATTGCAACTGTTACTTTTTCTTGTGGTTATATTTCATCAAGAATCAAAGCCAATTATTTCTTAAAATAAATGAAATTCCATAACTAGCAAAGCAAGCCTAGCAATGAATTTTCATATTTGTTAAACGTTTTTTATCGCAGCTATTACTCTTTCTCAAGTTACTTTTCATCAAGATTCGAAACCAATGATGTATGGCATAACAGCACAATCAAGTTATCTATAAATGGCAAGTTACATCAAATAGAACACTCCGTGCTAGACATTTGCAGATCCATCCCGAATTCCTCGACAACTTCCCAGCGCTTCTCGTAATTGCAGAAACAATAAATCGCGGACGCCACAATGGAATCATCCCACCTGTTGCTGAAATGTCACAAAAACTTGACATTCTTCCGAAGTTCACCCGCATACAATGCAAATCAATCGCTGTTGCCACACTGGATCACGAGCTGTTTGTTCTTGAAATGCGATCGGGTGCCGCCCGGGGCGGCCGCGCTAATGGGCGCCGCACGAAGACCAAACAGAATCCATAGCTCACCTCGCGCTCGTGAATCCTCCTCACTTTCTCTGCCGACCTTTTCACCTGACGGGAAAGTTCCCATACCGATAATGTCATTTCGCGGCCGAGCATGCACTTTTCCTCTCTGCAAATGCACTCGCATTTGGATCGATTTTGTGTTGGATTGGCGGCTGTAGAAGCCGGAAAATGAGCACCGCGTGATTCTAGCAAGAGTGATGTAAGTATGACGTCACCGCTTGGAAAACTCGACCTGTTGAAACAATGAGCAGAAATTGGAAGAGAAAGGTGATGCGATACATAATATAATTAGCGGCGTTGGATAAATGTATGAACATTCGATTCGGCCCGCATTCTAGCTCATTTGAAGATATATCAATAATTTCAACATACGCAATTTTCACTGTTGACAGTCAAATAAAATTTCAATTGTTTGCAGTTTTTGATGACTGTATAATTGTGTATAACTAGCACATAGTGTTAATATTGAAGCATTTATGCCAGATGTCTAACAACTAGAGTTCATGTATATATTTTCTGGTTTTATTCGTTACGTAGTAAATTTGCAAGACTGGTCTAACAATAAATTTGAAAACAGTCTTGAAGTTAAAAATTAATAACTCTAATAATAGACAAATGATGTTAGTAAATTATTTAAAAGTTCAATCGTTTCTAATACATTACCGACAATAAATAGATATTTATGTATTTAGTGTGTAAAGAGAGCCATTTTGGTATGAGGATGCGAGTTTCGTGCCGAGCGGGAGCGAGGCGCGAAAAAGCAACCGAATACCAAAATGGCTCTTTACACTCGAAATACATACAACATTTTTTCTACGGTCCTAAATAAATAACAAAATGGTTAAATAATTGAAATTTCGATACACACAATTTGATGAAGTCGTTGTACCGCCGTTCATAAAGGCCGCGCGGTTTGGCCGGCAACAACACTCGTTGGTTGATGTCTGGATCGCTTCAAATACTTCAGGCGGGGTGCAATTACCTTCAGATTCCATCTTCAACTTCACAAAAACTCACAAACTCAATAAATCTGTTGCGTGATGATGGACGCACCGTGATGCAATTGTCAATAATTTTAGCCAGTTCCAGAAAAATGACGAATTAAATTAATAATCAAGTTAGCCATGGCGATGCGTAAAGTAAAATGAAGTGACGCGATTATTTCATTAAGACATTGTTTACGTGGTTGCGATGCTAAAATGGTTACTAGGGAAAAATGTGTGAATCGCTAACTTTTCGCATTGACAGTGAGCGCTTAATAGTCAGTTTTAAAGGTGACCGTAGAAAAAAGCTTTTAACACTTACCTTAGCATTCTTCTTCCGTTTTCTCCTGGCTACTCGCTTATTTTACCGTTTGGTAGATGTGGACTGCCAACTTTGTGTCTTAGTATTGTGAATATAAATTTAAGATGGCCGGTGTACGTATTTTCCCATTTTTTCTGGAATATGAGGTCAGCAGGAGCCATCATTAGCATAAATACAGCAAATAAACCGATTACGGAAAGATCCCGCTTGCAACATTATAAAGAAGCAACGTTCCAACGTCTTAATTTTTAACTAGAAATGACCGGATGTCTATTTTTAAAGTATTCAATCTTTCCTAACTTCCAATTCCGTCTGAAATTTAAAATTTATAAAAAATGAAAACATATATCGTTTTTTATTACTAAACGAAAAAATCGGTAATTTTTATTTATTATTGAAGAACTTGATTAAAAATCCCTTTTAAGGTAGATACTTTTCAGTTCAGATCCTTTGTTTATCGTAAATCAATGGCCTGCTGTAATCAGATATATACGCAAAAGTTAACATGCCTTGCTTTATTAAGAAATATATTTTAAAAAGTTAAGAAAAGACTTTTGAAAGAAAATTACTTTATTGTTTTCCAAATATTTCCCTTTGGCCACAAAACACGTGTTCATTCTTTGAAACCACATAAACTTGAGCTACGTTACGAAGGCGAGGCATGTAAACAAAGATTCTGACTGTTCTCAGTGCAGCTTAAAGCAGTTTTACACGGTGCGTATTTTACGTAAACGTCCGTTGTATTTTGCCGTAAAATAAATTATCGCACAACAAAACAGCGCTCATTCCTCCTCTAGTGTAAAGGCGTGCATAAGCGGCGTTAGACTTTCTCTTCGAAACTGCCAACCACAGAACGCCTTTCTAGCACGTGATTTTCAGTGTTGGTTTACGTGGCTCGCCTTCCTAACTTGGCTGAAGTTTAGTATCGAAACAAGCAGAGAATTCGGCTTTTTTTAGGCTTGTAAAACCGCCAATAGATTTTGCGGGTATAGCCTCATTTTTAAAAACACGTGACTGTTGTTTAGTGTCGGGTCATAATTACAGATTCAAAGCTCATCACCTGTAAAATATTAAACGTACGCCTCGAAGCTTTGAGTTTATCAGTTCTCGTTTCTATCTGAGTACATTTGTTGTGTAAAAACGCATGGCGTTCTTTTTGTATTTATGGATCAATTCAACTTTTTGTAAGAACCGCACACCGTTTTCACTGTATTGCTAGGCGGCCCTCAAGTGTGCCGATGTAGCCACGATGATTTGATTTTGGCTTTAGATTTGATATCAAGTGCAATGGCACGCTGTTTTAAGTATCATTTCTTCCTATATCCTATATATCCTTGTAGACTTCTTTCCTTCTATTTTAATATTTCAGTATTACTCGGTTTTCCCAGTATGTTTTTGTATTTTAATTTTATATCTCTTCATCACTGTGTATTTTTATTTTGTATGACTCCAATAATGTATCTCCATTCTCATATCTTCTTTGTGCCCATCGTTCGACACCTTCTCAAAATTTTTACATATCTAGTTAGTTTTTCGTCCGTCCCTCCTAGTTGTAGTATTCTTCGGAAGACGATCTTCTCTTTGTGCATTGTGATATGATAGTTTTAAATTCAAGAAACCATCGTTGTTGAAGTTGTTACAATTTTCACTTACGTTTACACATTCAGTAATATTACTCGATTAGAATTTACTGCCGATTGTATACTGAGAAATGTCAGCTTCGTGTTTGTGGAAAACGAGAATCGTGTAAAGATAAGTTAAGAAAAACTAGCGCTAATGTAAAAATGTATCTCACGCATTAATAGTATATTACGTAAAAAGTTTAGAAAAGTGAGGTTTTACAAGTATGACTGGTTAAAGAGCCATACGAGTTTCAGTTAAAAAGTGACATTAAATGTCAAAATATAACCGAGCTGAGCAGAACTGATTTTTATGTAGTAAACCACAATAAGCAGCTCCAGTTGATGTTATGCATTTGGCAGTACTGAAGTGTACTGTTGGTGCCACTGTAAGTCTATGTCATATTTGAGGTTAGCGGGTTAGATTTGCGTCAGTCTGTTTCAAAACTGACGCAAAACCTAACCTGCCAACCTCGAATTTCCAAACTAAAATAAATCGTCGTTGCTATGCTGTAATGGTTGCTATGGTGCAAAGTACCACATTACTAAACGATTTTGCCTGTAGAAATGTAATACATTACCATATGAAATGCGACAAAATATACTGCAACAACCACGATTTCCGAATCTTGTTTACTACCATATATGTAATACTTACTATATTGCTAGCGGCTATGAGTCGGAAACTCACGAAGGAAGTGAGACAGACAACCAACTCTTCAATGTATAATGGTGCGCTTTGCGCAAGCGCGGCGGCGTCGTCCGCCCAATGGGGAAGGGGTCAAGTTTCGAATTCTCACGCATGCGCACGAGACGCGTTATACTCTAAGTGAAACCATGTCGGCGCCGTAATGTTTTCGGGCGTTCCGAGGCCCTACTAGCAATATTTGTATAATACATATATGTTTACTACAATATAAAATATAAGAAACGCCACTTATTACGAACCGTTCAATAAAATCCTATTTTATCAAAGTAACAAGTTGAAACTAGCCCCAGCGTATAAGTAAATCTTTTCAGGCAAGAAATAAGTGAATTGCTGTGAAAATCCCGTTCCTACTCCAAAACGAATAGTATAAACTTTGAGAAAACTCATATGGTTGCGAATAACTAGCTAGTCTTTACTACGATAACCATACCAAAATAGTGTATATGATTTATGGTACAACTGTCAATATAAGAGAAAATAGATTCTTGCTTGCAACAATTAAAATGTTCTCGACAAAAATCGTTTAGCAAGAACTTGATGTTAACAGCTAACATGCATTTTTATTCTCGAAAAACGTAATAATCCGTAGGCAGTAACCTTTTGCTACATGCAAAATATGCATAATAAAATTCTGTTTATATGCGTTTTGAAGCTAAGAAACGTGTACGTGTTATTTATGCCTAATAAAAATATGCAAACATATATTTACACATATATTTACAACTTTAATTAGATTTTTAAAACGTAAAAAAGATTACATTAAATAACGTTATGTAAAAACAATCTACTTAAGACGCAAGTTTTTCTTCGGAAGTGCTTTACTTTCTCCGGACTCCATATAAATCATTCAGTGGCATAGCTCAAAGGCATCAACGTTCTAAATTTAACAATTTATGTGCCTAACGCTGGCTAATCCTAAGAACTACTGAATCAATTTTAATGATATTTAAAATGTGAAGAATATCTTCATGCTCAAAAGAATTTATAATCGCATCTTTATAGAAACTAGAAACCTTCAAGGAGCATGAGAACGTGCCATTTTACCAGGAAATATACTTTTAAAATGCATTAGAGGAATATTCAACTATCTGAAGCCTTTTTTAGCCAGTGAGAATTCCAAATATTTTAGCAATTATTCGATGTGTATTTGCGTTTTGCAACCACTTTTAAAATTAACAATAAAGAATCATAGATGTGTACACTCAGAGCTCCGTGATACGAGGTATTGTACTCTCAGATGAGGTATTACAGTCTTTCCCAGAATTATTTAATATGTTTAAGTGAAACTTGTCTGCATTTTGTCACGTTCTGTGCAGACTTTCTGAAATTAAAATGCAAAAAGTTGCTTTAGGTTTGCGCGTATGCATAAAAATAATCCCCTCAGTAATAGCGATTTCAATGCAAATATTCAGTTAAGATAATGCCTATAGCCGTATCCAAACAACTTAGCTTATTGCAAAATATGAAAATACAAGAAAAATATAGTAATTTAGAGAACTAGCTAAAGTATTTGAAATTGTAAAGATCGACTTAGGCCACTTTTAAGTAATTGTTAAAGCATTATAATTTTTTGTTAATTTATTAGTATTACCCAGCAATTAATAGCACACAACTAAACTAATGAGTTAATGACCACCATAACACTCTTCAAAGCAAGTCAGATAGCGAATTGTGACCATTGCGTTTAACGGGCCCCCCTAACTAAAGTCCAGCAAAAGGGAGTGTGTTAACACTAAACTGAAAATAACTAAATACAGCGGCCACCAGTTTAAATAATGAACAATTCACAACATTTAAATTGAAAAATTCTCCGATATTATTGCGTATCAGAACTTGCAAGGAAGATTAAATTTCAAAAAAGAGCTCTCAAAAATGAACCTTTATTATAGTCAGAATCCTTGATAAGTCATAATCTATCACATCAATAACAAGACATAAATTCGATGCAATTACAGTGACGTTTATTTTAATATATCTATGCAGATAAATAAAACATGTATATTTCTAAAGAACTGTCTTTACCGAAGTAATATATGTTAAATATTATGATATTCCCTTAAAAATTATATTGAACGAGCGACTAATTTACGTCACTATATTTGTCAACTGCAAAATGTTCATTTGAATATAAATAAATAAGTGGCTAGAATGCAGGCGTACTGGATGAAGAGGTCCAAAGGCCCAAAGTCGCAAGTGGAAACTCCCATCCGGCTAACAAATCCAAATCTAGTAGTTCAAATCAACAACTAAACACTCAAATTTAGACCACCACCCCAAGATACAAAGAATAATAAGTAGAAAAACCATTTTAAAAAAACTATAATAAAGGTGTCATTAGCTTACAGCTGTGTCATTCATTTAAAAAGCTTACTTGAGATGAAAAGCGGCTTTATCGTGCTTTCTCCAGTCGTATGCGGAATAATTCGGAGGTTTGGCCTAATAAATAACTACCGAATAGAATGAAATTGCATCACAAACTAGCCGACATGGATTTTTACGGCTTACAAAGCATGGCTGGGCTTCCCCCACAATCTTGACGAATTGTTTACTACTGTTTGCTCAATATTTTGTGATTTATAAGGGACGAAAACAGGCTAATACGACCACAATGTAACACAATGACACTAGATTTCCTGATCGCAACTGGACGTTACTGCGAAGCCACGTTAAATCGTACGGTGTCCAAACGCATAGCGTCCCGAAGCTTATAAACAATACTCTGAATCTCAACAGAGAACATCAGATGAGCTACGACAACTTCGAAATAATACGAATAAATTGACATAAGCAACCCAAATTAGGTCTTAACGAGCATGAACTGTCAGTTAGGGTCACGTTTATACGACAAGAGGCACATCCAACTCTTACATGCCAATATCTAACCTTCAAACGTCAAGAATCAACAGATCAGTAATTATGTTAGTTGAACTTGTTAATGGGCATATTCCTTTCATAGGGACAAAAAAAACCGAAGAGCCAGCACGCACAACTCGATTAGTAAAAGCAGTTAGTAGTCCTAACTCCCAAATATCAGCAGAATTTTTATTCCGTGATAGCCGTAGCGAAAGTCATGATTTATATCCTTTTTATCTTCGCAGAGTAATTAAGTGTGTATAAAGCAACTCAAGTGAAGCATAACTTTAGGAATATGCTCCAGTTATATAGACTAACGTCGAAATGTGAACACCAAACCTCCAAATAGCCGTAACAATGTTCCTTTAAAATAAGTCATTGATCGAGCACATTAATGTGTAAAAACAAAATGTAGTCATCTTAAATCTTAAATGTTCCCCATCTATCCAGTTTTAACTATTTATTATGCAAAAATAGACAAAGACTTTTGCATTCTGTCTGTCACTTTTTTAACCTAAAGCTTTGAAACTACCATCCAAAGAGTTACAATATGTTATAAATTACAAAAACGGTGTAATAGCTATTTCAAAGTTCAGAATAAATGATGCCTTTTTAATAGAAGCATCTTGCAGCTCATAATTCGCTTCGCCTCTAGTAAAAAAATAATTATATGTTTTAAAATTAAGACTTACACTATTTTTTATTTCGCGGATAGAGATCTAAAGGAATTTATGAATGGTTTCAGGCGATTAAGAACGTTTTTGTAGAACAACCACGATTAACCTGCAGTTTTCATGTCAAACTTGCAAGTTTAAATACGGCTTTAAATATGACTTTAAAAATGCAGTTATAAAAATTATACCTTTAAAATCAAACCGATCACATAACTACATCTTTTCTATTCCACTAAATTAGTACTTAAGCAAGATTTGCGTTCTTTGTTTACTTTTTATAATTTAATTTATCATAACAGAACTCTTGTTTTTTCTATATATTACAAAATAACTATTTACTTTGTAATTATAGTTCTACAAGTTCTCTCATGCTTATGCGTCAAGTAACAAACTATTGCATGGAATTTAGTTTGAAAAGCGTTAAATAAAATGTCAGGCAAGACAAATTCATTTCGCCTGAACATGTATAGTTTTTATCAAAAGTGCGCTGTAGTATTATAAGACCTAATTACTATTTATTATGTACTTTATTCGAGAAAAAAGGACAAATGTTGTACCATCGGAAGCATAGAAAAGTGAACGACTCTAGTACACATTTTATGGGATATTTTAATTTTCTGGTACTGAATTTATTAACATTTAGATAATATGTAGTGTAGTGTGACTAGCATAAATATTATTTATCTACTCCAGTGGGATAAGTAACGCATACGTCACTAATTTGACACTATTTCAGTTAGGTAATGAAGCTCATTACACCACTCAGTTATGTAATGGTTTCCTTAAGCAACTGAGTTGTGTAATGACTTCATTACGTAACTGAAATAGTGTCAAATGAATGACATAATGACATTTGCCTACTAAAATATTTTTGAAAATGACAGATCTGACATTTCTCTTAATTCACTTTTCTCAATTTTAGGCAGTCGTAGATAAAATTTTGTACAATACATGTGTGATAATGCATCATTAATATACTTGTGTGCTTACATAACTCGTGCTACGCACTCGTCTGTAACTTATACACACCTATATTAATGATGCTGTTATCTCACTTGTATAGTAAATATCGGTTTGCGGAAAATTCGTTCCCCACATTTCGTACCCCACATTTCGTTCCCGGGATATTTCGTCTCCCCACATCTCGTACCCGGAAACTTCGTTTTCGAGCGAGCTCAATTTGTCTCCTAGATTACAGGGTGTTGAAAAACAAGTGCAGCGATCGGAATACAGTTAAAAATGAAAGATATTTTAATTAATTTATTTAATACCAGTGACAATGTTAAATGTTAACGATAGGGAAATAAAAGTAGAACGATTTCAACCTCAAGTAACAAAACTAAGCGAGTACAATATGTGCAATTTTAGCACTTCTCAAATATCGTCGGTTGAAAGAGTTACAAAATTATTAGATTTAATAAAAACTGAGCCTTTAAATGAAGAAGAGAAATATTCAATTTTAAAAATATGTGCAAAATATGCTGATGTCTTTCACTTTGAGAGAGATCCTTTAACAGTAACAAATATTTATAAACAAAAAATTCGCATACGTGATGACGCAAACCCTGCATACGTCAAACCATATAGGTTGCTACAAGCACAAAAACAGGAAATACATAGAGAAATTGATTCAATGTTAGAAAACGGTATAATTGAAGAAACTAGATCGGAATGGTCAGCACCACTATTAATAGTACCAAAAAAGAAAGATCAAAACGGTAATCAAAAAATGGCGAGTTGTTATAGATTATAGACTATTAAATAAACAAGTAGTAGATGAGAAATTTCCGCTACCATGCATAACTAAAATTTTAGATTCATTATCGTGAGCAGTTTATTTTTCTCATTTAGATTTATCTCAAAGTTATTATCAAATTGAGCTTGATAAGGAAAGTAGGAATTATACAAGTTTTACAACACATAGAGGACAGTATTAAATGACTAGATTGCCCCAAGGGTTGAAAATTAGTGCTTCGGCATTTTCACGTGCTATAACAATTAATTGCTATGGCAGGTCTAAATTATGAAAGTTGTTTTATTTATCTAGATGATTTAATTGTTTTTGGAAATAATTTAATTACTCATAATCAAAATCTTACGAAAGTATTACAAAGACTACGAGACGTTAATTTAAAATTAAATCCCTATAAATGTGAATTTTTAAGGAAAGAGATTGCTTACTTAGGTCGTGTAATTTCAGAAAAAGGTGTTTCACCGGATCCAGAAAAAATTGAAGCAATTCAAAATTATCCAATTCCTAAAGACGCTAATCAGACAAAAAGATTCGTAGCTTTTGCAAATGTTTATAGAAAGTACATTCCAAAATTTGACCACATTGCGACACCATTAAACGCATTACAGAGGAAAGGTGTACCATTTAATTCGGATAAGAATTGTCAAAATTCGTTTGACACATTAAAAAATGCTTTAATAAGCCCACCAATTTTACAATACCCAGATTTTTCAGAAAATAATTATTTTATTTTAAATACAGATGCTTCAGGAGTAGCATTAGGAGCTGTATTGTTGAATAAAGGTGATAGAGCAATATGATACGCAAGCAGATCTTTAAATAAAGCAGAAAGACGTTATTCTACGATAGAGCTCTAGCAGCCTTAGTTTTTGGAGTAAAACATTTTAGACCGTACTTGTATGGGAGATCCTTTGAAATTTTTAGGGATCATAAGCCCTTAGTATATTTATTTGGCATGACAAATCCATCTAGTAGGTTAATAAAATTTAGGTTAGCACTTGAAGAGTATGATTTTACGGTAAAGTATATAAAAGGAAAAGATAATGTAGCAGCAGACGCTTTATCTAGAGTAGAAATTCCTTTAGAGGAACTTAAAAACATGAATAACGTGGTAGATAGTACGGTTTTTGCAATAACACGTGCACAAACAAAGAATTTAATTCAGGATGAAAGCGACGACATTGATACAATTAAAAAGAAACGGATTGATCACCCGGGTCTTGTGGAGTTGTTGAAATGCCCTCATGATTCATTCGAATTGTGTCAAATATATAAACATTCGAAATTAAAAGTAGAACCAATGTCAATAACTACAACCCCGTCACATGCTTTTCAGAATATTTTTTTAGATATTGTAGGACCGTTACCAGAAAATCGATATATTTTAACTTTACAATGCGATCTTAGTAAATTTGTTGAATGTTACGCTTTACCAAATAAAGAAGCTTCAGTTTTTACAAACATTTGCAAAATTTTAAAAATTAATAAATTACAGTCTACAGCATACCACCATCAAACATTAGGTGCTCTTGAAAATTCTCATCAAAATTTAGGTAAATATTTACTAATTCAAATTTCAAAACATCCAGAAAGTTGGAGTTCTTGGATTTCATTTTGGAGTTTTGCTTATAATACGACAGTTCACACAGAAACACAATACACACCTTATGAATTAGTTTTTGGAAAATTATGTAAATTACCTTCAAATGTTTCAAATCAATTAGATTCATTATATAATTTCGATGATTATTCGTTAGAATTAAAATATAGATTACAACAAGCATGCCACGATGTAAAAGATAAATTAATTAAAGCTAAGATGAAAAGAAAAGTTAAATATGATAAGAAATGTAATACTGTAAACTATAGAATAGGAGATAAGATTTTATTAAAAAATGAGACAGGAAATAAAATGGAACTTTTATTTAAAAGACCTTATGAAATAATAATAGATGTTAAGTCCATAAATCTTGTAATTAAAATAGATAGTAAAATGATAGAAGTACATAAGAATAGAGTTAAGTTGTATAATTCTTAGTTGTATAAGCAATAATTTTTAAAAAAATGTATATTTTCATAGGAATTTTTTTTCTTCCCCAAGGGAGATGTAGTGTGACTAGCATAAATATTATTAATCACACTGTATATAGAATATTAGTATTATAATTGCTTAGTAATAGGTTGCGTAATGAGTTGTTTGAAAGGCTCTCTTTCCGCGGAATGTGAGGAATGTGATGACTGGTGATGATTGTGATGACTGTTATGATTGTGAAATGTATGTCGATTGTGTGAATGCATTAGTTATTTTAAGGATATATTAACTTTGTACTTCAAACATGTAACATCTATATTATACATTAAATGTCTAAAATTCAACTATGGTTTTAGTTGAATCGAAGAATCTAACATTTGAAGTTGAGATACAGAAAACTAAATTTATTTTCGAAAATTTTTGTAGCCGTACTCTTTTCTATGTTTTTGAAGGCACTTGTTAAAAATATTACTAAAATGTACCAGACGTCAGTGATTAAAGAGATTAAAAGCTCCCTCTTCTAAGCTTATTGTACGATAATAAATTCTGTACATAACGAATTCCAAAAACTATCGCTGTATATATAGGAAAGACAACGTTTTCTAAGTTTCCCTAAGCATAGTTGCATATCTTTTTTACGTATAAAATGGACCAAAGAGAAGAATATCTAGGTAAAGAACCAAAAATTTCTCAAACGTAACGTTACAGATATAAAAAATTTTACGTATTTAACTTATTTTAAATTAAATATGCAATTTCTAATTTTAGAATATAGGCTTTCTCAGCTGGTGTAGAATGGTTATGCAAAAATTCTGAAGATGCCGGCACTTTGAAGGGTGATATGGCAAGACAAAATCTGAACGAACACGGCGCCACCCGAAGCTCCATGGTCTCGTACGGCTTAATATTTAAATAATTATTTGCCCTGCTTTTCCGGTTAGCTAGCTCAGTGAACATGAAACTTGTATTGATACCCCAGTTCGTAAATATTGTTCTGAAGCTGAAACTGACTGCAAACAATGCACAAGCATATCCAACTTCTTTACACAATCTATTGACTTCAAAACACATTTTATGCAGTGGTATTAGGCCTACGTCTTTGCCCCGATTGCAGTACAATATTAAAATTAAATCAAAGCACGGAGTAAGGGTGTTTTATTTAGCTGCGAGACTATAAACTTAAATATCAGTCAGTAATTGCATTGAGAAAGAGATGCTTGAATTAAAAGAAAGGTTTTGAATAAGGAACGCCAAGCAGGGCTCGTTGTTCACAGGTTGAAATCGACATTTCAAAATTAATTAAATAGGTTTGTGCAGAATTAAAGCCGAACCAATAGAATTGATTTGTCACAGAAAGGTTTGCTAAGTGTATGGTATTGTAAATAAATAAGCAAGAAACATTTATGAACAATCTTAAATAAGGTACAGGAAGCCAGAATTATATTATCATATGTTGCAAAGAGCAAATTATAAGAAAACAATTGGCAATTGTAAGATTAAGCTGTAATACCAAGATTAGCGAAGAAAAGCAGACATGTTATAAATTTGGCAAGAAAAGCACACAGGAAGATATGAAACAAAAGTGTAAAAGAAAGGGAACTCTTGAAACTAATCAATGCAATCACGCGTGTGAGACAAATTAAGCGATTATAAAAAGTGCAAGTGGAGCAAATAAGACATTAATAATTAAAATAAACAAACATGATTTTTAGTTTTAGGCAATTTGTAAAAATATTTATTTGTAAACACTTTTATGTTAAAAAGTACTGTAATTGACTTTGGTTAATATCAAGGCGGTCTATATTGTTACAGGCCATGACACTGGGCCTATAAAGTGACCCTTGGAATGGCCTACCACAATCTGGCAACATGGCTTTGCCAACCTTTAACAAAAAATTACTAGTTTTGATCACTAACTGAACAATCTGTCAGTGAAAATCTATAAAATTACTGCTTATTTACATTGTAGTGCTGCACTTCACTGTTATATTCGATTTAAAAACAATTCCTAATGGGTAGGTACTACCTAATTCTCCATTGCTACTAATTTTGACTTTATCTAAAATAGTAATTTCTTCAAAATAACTTGCCTGGGAGCTAGTGATATTATAGTCAGAATAAATCTCTACATCTTGTTGCTCTTTTAAAGTGCTTTTCACCACAACACTAGCCTTTCCAATCCGCCAGTTTTCTAAATGCAAAACTTCTCTCCATTTTTGTGTCACCGCCTTATTAGATGGAAACTGGAACACCCTAACATATGGAGCAATTGATGAAGCGTAAGTTGATCTGCAGCTTGGTACGCAACACTTCAAAGGCATTTTTGTAACTTATATGAATTGGCTTGTCAACATAGTTTTTAATGTCAAAATATATTTCAAACAAACAAAACTTAGTGTGTCTTGGAATGGCCTAGCACACAATCTGGCAACAGAGCCAGTGTCATAGCCTGGAACAATATAGACCGCCTTGTTAATATCTATGTTAGCGTCCAGACGAATTCTAGCTTCCAGGCGGATTCTCAGCCCTTCGTCGGTGTCGATTTCATCACCCATGGGTCACCGGTGACATTAATTAGTCATAAACTGTCTGCAGCCGACTGCCCTTATGAAAGCAATATTGTATTATAAATTCGAATGCGTTGTGTGAGCGGGCAGATTCGACTGGTAGGGCGGCCCAAGTGCCGGTGCAGAGAGCATTGTATGACTTAAATACAGTGTAATTCACTTATTAATAAAGCTGGTGCGATACTTTGTTTTAATTGACGCTTTTATTAATTATTTTCGCTAATATCCATTTTGTTTAGTTATAGTTATCAATGGTTTATAACGGATTTCAGGGAGAACAAATGAATAAATTAATTAGATTGATGCTGAAAATTGTGCTCTTCTTTAAAATTTAATTTTACATAATAAACCAGATTATTTTAATATAAAAAGTATATCTTTTTAATCAGTGCATTATCCATTTTGTGTGGTATTATTTGCAACAAATTCCGACACCAAAAGTAAGAAGGTTCACGAGGGGGGGGCCGTTCCGAGAAGGTCGCAGCCGATTCAGCTCAAGACTTTGAAGTTAGCGTGCAACCAAAGGGTCCATTGGAGCTACGAGGTCTGGATTCCAGGGTGTAGGACAGCTTTGTAAGACCGTCTACAAGAGGTTTCACCACGAGGGGGCCCATAGCAGCGCCACAACATCAACGGCGTCGTTCCAGCCACCCGAAGTTTACGACAGATACCAGGTACCAACCACAACGCAGCCTGCAAAAGAAAACCGAACGGTGATAATTTTTCCAGCATTACATTTCAGCAATCGCGCAGTTGAACAAAAATTGTTGCCAGTGGCGCACTAGATAATTTTATTAGGGGAATCCGCCTAAGACCAAAGAGTTTTCTTGCTTTGCGAGCTAGCTTTCAATTATATTTAATTTGCAGACGAATAAAACACAAAAGGGCATACTACCATATTATTTTGATTAAATGAGAAAGAGAATTACATTTTAGTCAGTCTCAATTTTATTTTAATAACATTGCAAACATTAGCTTATATAATAAATTATAAATACCTATTATTAAAGTAGAACCATTGCAATATTTTTGCCAAGCTCAAGGGGAGCTACAGTAGCCATTGCAATAAAAACGGATAAAAAAAGAAATAAAAACTTACGTGTGAGTAAGCTGCTTCTATTTGCATGTACATACACAACATGAATAATGTCAAAAATAGCGTTAAAATAATTGTCTTTCAAAAACTCAAATATCTAAAATATCTTGAAGCCGACCCTGTTAAAATCGAACGCAATCTTCACACATATTATTCGCCAACGGAACACATTCTTTCGAACTTGCAAAAGCTACTCGCAGTTGAGCGCAAGGCTTATCGCATTAATACCGCAAACATTTCCGGTATCAAATTAAGTTTAAAGTGGGCCCATAGGAACTGCTGCGTGCTCTTGAATTAGATTCGCCTTAAGTTGCAACAACCATACCTCTGATGGTATGCAGCGTGGAAAAGTAACATATCCAATACTGGTAGATAAAGTTCCAGCTCGTCGTATTGCAGTCTTTGCCGCCTCAACGACGACTTGCTGATGTCATGACTTCGTACAAATGCACCCATGAATTTGGCACAAATTATTTAATTTAATTTGCCTTAATTTTTACACAATTCACTTCTGAAGTCGCAGGTGCATACAGTTCACAACTGGAGCTGGCTACGACTAACTAATTTAAGTTTTCAATGCCCCCGATTGAGGGCTTCCACTGCAATGTCGCACACGCGAAATTTAAGTGATACTTGCACAGAAATGGCTTTACGCACTTTTGGTATTCTCGAATACACTGCTTAAATCTGATGTGCAATAATAAAATCTAAAATACATGTTGGCTTTAACTTTAAATATAAAATTTGATATGATTCAGGAGGCACGCGAGGGCCTCCATTATCAATATTAGTTCGATTACGCCCTCGCCACGCAACAAGGATCAGAACGCGGCATTAATTACCAGATCCCAGAAACCCAAAGACGCAGTTTTAACATCTGCATAACAACAGCCGTCCCAAAATTTGCAAAGAGTTAACGCATTACTGCCCAGAGCATAACCGTCATAAACCCATCAAAACAAAGATGACAGCGCGACAAAGGAAGTGTTCCGGGCAGTAAACCGCTCAAGAACACAGGGAAGCTGGCGCATTAATTAAAAGGGGCGAACATTACGCGAATTGCGGTGTTGGTTTTTCCCTTTTTACTATTGTTATAAGGTCAGGGTGAACTTAAGCGACGCACGTAACGAAAAATCCGCACCGCGGCCAAACGGCTTGCATTCAAGAAAGGAAATTACAACTCGCAACTTTATTAATAGGAGAGCAAGACCTATCGAATAAAGGCTAAAAATTCAAGTCTTTAGAAAGCGCAACCAATGCAGAGGTTTTTTTTCTCTCGCTACGAGATTGATAAGCCCGCAAACGCCGCGGCATCTAAAAGATCAGCGTCACAACCGCGTGGCTTCTATTGTAGAAATAATTTAATCAATCCTAACTTTGTTAATATGCGGGCGAAACATGGCAAGAAAAGACTCAAAATTCAAGTTTTTAGAAGAAAAAAGCAATGCCCATGTCAGCGACAAGATAGCGCTTCGCGCCGCGGAGATCAAAGCCGCGAATCCAATTCCTATCAAATTTGCAAACGTTCCCACTGCCGTTCAGCCAATCGTGAGCGAGGAATCGGCAAACAAAGCCGGAAAGACCCCGGGCCAGTTCAGCCAGCAGCATCCAGTATCCAGCAGCTACCGCCATCGGTCCAGCCAGCCTGAGTACTTCAGCTCCAACCACACTTAGTCTCCAGCGGTGCTCGCCGAGCTCCTGGGACTTGGAAAAATTCATCCAACTAAACTTAGTCTCCAGCGGTGCTCGCCGAGCTCCTGGGACTTGGAAAAATTCATCGCCTGCCGAGTCACCGCCTCCTAGCATCGCCCAGGCGCCCCAATCCGCAGCCATCCGGCCCAACGAGCCAGCGAGGCCGCACACCGAGCCCCAGCGGCGCCTCCAGCGTCCGCACCGCCGCCGCCTGTCGCTATCGCCCAGGCGCCCCCGGCACGCACGCCCCTCCCCACGAAAGGAAGAGCCCCGGGACATAACACGACGACCCCACGCCACCAGAAGCTTCGAGGCGTCATCAACTAAATAGCCCATTTTTTTGTATATATGTTCGAAAATTAAAAAACCTGTGTAAATATAATTTTTTGTTTTCTCTCTCTTTCTCTCGTGCTCTTGCACTTAGGTCTGCCCCGCCTACCGGGGAGAACACCATTGGCCGACTGACTTGCCAGGGCCAAATCAACAAGAGTCGCCATTAGTAGTAGTTAGCTCTCGCCCGCCCTCCAACGAGGCCACGGGACCGAGTCGTGTTAAATTAAGTACCACAGTCGAGGGATACCAATAACCGTTTCTGACTGAGTAAACCTAAATTCAAATTAAAACAATTTTAACAAAGAAGTGTGTATCAGTTAATTTTAAACAACTTAGACTTTCCGAGACTTGCATAAAAAAGAAGCTGTTTTCGGGAAAATGGATTTAAGGGTGTGCATTCTACAATGACACAAAATGAATCTTGAAGCAATTAATAACGATAAATTAGAGATTGTGTCGCGTTTAAATATGTAAAAAATATAAATATCTTATGTCAAACGATGATGCAACATATATAAATATATAGAGTCGTTATGTTATGATTCACAGAAACGTATGTGGTTTGATAATATCTGATATAATATAATAAAACATAGTAGGCGTAATGTCCAACTTACTATCATTTTTAGAAACCCGATTTGATGACGCGCGCGTATTTTTTAATTCATTGACTGATATACGATGTACATGCATAAATTATAACACATTTTGTACATATATTTGAAAATGTTAAGATGTAAAGAGTGCTCAAGGTAAAGGCTCTGTGCATAAGAAACTGTAAGCGCCAAGAGATAGAAACTAGGTTAAATTAGAAAAAAATACATATTCTGCATTCGAACTACCAGAATATTTGTATAATATTTCACCGTAAATTTAAGAAGGTTATGTTTTCCTATTTCGATCTTCATATAATCTGGTTATTATCGGTGCATTACCAAGTTTATAGACAAGCCCATTAACCTTGTAATTCGTTACCCCAAGAACTAATTTATAACAGATGCCGCAGAGGGGTCGTAGGTATAAGCACGCAGTATCAAACCGATAACTCAGAGAGCCAAGTTCTAGACTTGACGCGACGTACCTCATAGAACCACCTGAAATACGTCTAAAATATCAATAAGGCCTATCCAAAACCTTACAAATAAATCCACGATTTAGGAACTAAAGTCAAACTTTTAGAGAAACTTACCCCAAAGCTGTAAATCGGTCTAGAAAAGCAATGCCTAAAAAATAACGGAATAAGTAATACTGCAAATATAAGTTTACAACTAAAATATATAACCGCGCTGGTGGCCTAGTGGTAAGAGTGGCAGACTAGTGATCAGCGGTCCCGGGTTCAAACCACGGGAGAGGCAAAAGCTTACAATATCAGTCCTTCTCAGGACTAACCAGGAACACCTGAAGACGGGAGTAGATCAAAACTCCCGAAACGTTGTGTGATTTACACCCTAGACAGTGGAAAAAGTCCGATAAAAACACATCACATCATAATGCAAATAGTTGCGCTATAATTGAGACACTTATTATGCAGAGTGCGATTCAGTTCGAAGTTTCGATGTATTTATACGAGTTTTAACTAAAGTGTTACGTAATTTTTTCAGTGTGTAATTTTATTAAAAAAAGAGTTATAAGTGAAAAACTATATTTTCAAGGTGGGCCTTGGAAAAGTAGTTTTAAAAATAGAAGAGAGTCGAATGTGTTTATTCTTTTTCTTTGTTTTTTTTTCACTAACTCCCTTTGGCATGTTACAGTATGTATTCGTTTAAAAAATACCTGTTATTTTAACACAACTGTTTGCTTTTTTATTTTATCTATTGGTGTTCATTTGTTCTTTCCTCTGATGTAGCGTTTATTTCATTTTTAGTTCGTTGAATATTTTTGTTTTCCACTACGTTATTTGAAAACATTGCCGTATTAAACCCCATATTGTTAAAAAGAAACCAAAAATTCGTACTGATAACCCCCACTTAAAAAACAACATTAATATAAATGTATCGATAAAGACATGTGAAATGCTTAACTCGCAATCTCGATGAAAAAACGACGGTAGATGATAAAATCATTTTCAATGATTCATTAATCTTTTCTTAGGATTGGATTGGTGGAGATGTTGAACGTGGGGATTTTTGTGAGATGAACATCTTTCCACATTTCTTTAGAATAGTCAGACCCTTGTCTTCTCTCCCTTAATTTTGAGGGTGGAATTTGGTGTTCTTTTTGTGAGCTGGTTTAGCTTCTACTGCACATATTATGTGTTTTTGGGTTTTGAAAGCGACCTTGCTTCAAGATTGGGGCTGGGCAAGATTAGAAGGAACCATTGTGGGATATTGTGGCGTGTTAAAGAGCTATTTCCTGTTCCCATTTCGCAACATTCAGTTTGGTTCTGATGTCTTATGATACCATTTTTGAAGTTCTATTGTTGCACGTTTGGCATTAATCTTCTAAAATTTTCAGGGATTAATCACCCAATGGTTTTGTGATTTACTGCAATCTATCTAGTTAATCCAGGCTATTACAGTGTCTTAGAAACAACCTACCTTTTGGTCGCATGACAATCTAAGCATGGGATTGTTGATCGCCCTATTTTCACGTTTTTTAACGTTTTACTGGATTATGTCTGGCCCTTAAACTACTCCTTAATTAATCTTTTGGTATCTTTCGTCTGATTAACCCCTTTACTAGTACGTATGTTTAAGGAACTTCCAGCCTTCGGCAGCAGTGGTTGACTAGTGTGTACAGATCAGAGATTTTGTATGTAACTTTACGTACATGTGACCGTTTTTAACAGCTCCTGAATTTCTCACTTGTGTAGACTGTTGCATTTTGCTTTTAATGCAGTTTATATATACCGTAACTTCTAACTAGTACACCATTTCCAGCAGTTTTTAAAATTTCACCTGCTGGCTTTTAATTTGTTAATATTGACTGTCTATAGCAGCGTAAGACTCATTTTCCAATTTCTAAATGATATGTTGTATTCAGTATTTGTTAAAATTGAAGAGTTTATTTAACTATTAATCTAGTTGTTAGTTGTAATTTCGGAGGTTTTGCGAAGGAGCTTGTTTGTTTTTTAAGTACGATATGTTGTACCACACTTCGCTAAGCAGACTACCGTGTTCTAACTAAGAGCTTTTGAATATAAAGTTTTAATTATTTAGGTCTCTATGCTTCCCCTAAACGGTACCGAGAGCTTTAATTAATTAAATCAGTTGTGCTTAAAATAAGCTTTCAGATGCTATTAATTTATTAGTTACTTTTTTACTTGTTATATAATTACGATGCTAAACTGTAATCTACACCAATTTAACCATTAAGATTGTACCAAGCATTAAAACTGTAATTATACTGCCCTTAAAGGTTCTTTGGAATTTTTTATGGGTCCTTCGTATCCTTTGGGTTTATTGCTACTTGGCGCTCGTAATTTTACTTATTTTTGTTTGAGTATCTAGTTTAACTCACTGCCAGTTCAGGCTGAAAAGTCGGCTACGTTTGCTAATTTCTTAATTATCTGTCAGAGTGGCGTAGCAAGTTCTTCAGTAATCAAATAATCGAATAATGGGATTATACGAAAAAGCATCCAGTCTGTAATGAAAATTTTAAAAAACATAGAATTTCATTGTGGAGCATAATAGCACTTATGCTACTGCACATTTCTTCTAATGTGTTAATGCCTCTATGTCTTACCGTTTGCAAGATCTTCATGCAAGGAACGCTTATTCGGTGCACCCTGCATTTGCACATTACTGTTTTTGTAATACCTTCCATAGCTGACTTAAATTTTACATTTCATGTCCAGCAATCTGGAATTAACTCAAGATTATATGTATATGCCAATATCTACAAAAACTAAAGCAGTCACGCTTTTCAACTCTGCAAATGCCACGCAAAATGAACGAGCAGGCAAGCCCAATATCATAATGGCATAATTACACACGCAGCTCGACGTTTCGAGATAATTCGGCGTTACAAGCCCGCAGCTTGAGAAATGCAGCTTGTTAACTGATTACAAGCAGTCTTAATCTCGAGCCGTCGAACATAGCGTTCAGGAAGTTCTGAGGCTGATAAAATCGGCCGTCAGAGCCATGCCGAAACGGCGTTTTTGAACGCGGTGGTCTAAATTAATGACATGGCTGGCGGAAGTCTAGCTCACGAAGGATAGTGTAGTAACAGCGAATTCGGTTGCTGTTACGAGACGGTAATTGAGGGCTTCTGGCCTGGTCTCCGGGTGTTTAGACTAATTTCAAGCGGTTGGAATAAAAAAAAACGTTAAGAAAGCGGTGCATTGCGACGGAGATGCAATGCGGGTTTAGTGTGGTAATTTGACGACCTTCTGCTGTGAAGATTTGCAATTACAATTAAACGATGAGTATTATCGTCATATAAACAACTAAACCTTAATCGGTGGAATTTGACTGCAACTGACCTTAAGCTAAATATAGAAATAAATGAGAGACGAGATCGGGTACAAATTAGCATTGTGTGTAATCTATTAGTTGTTTATTTTCTAGGTTTAACCGTTGATCCAAGCGATAGCATTGTAGGTGCCAAATTGGGTGTCTTGTATGCTGCAGTTCTACAGAAAAGATGTTATTCAAAACATAAAAAAATATTTTTAGAGCAGAGTACTATCGTGTAGTATTATATTCTATACTACAGCGTTCTTCAAACTACAAAGTATGTAATGGGGAAGGGGCACGATAAGTTAATTTGCCTCAAAACTTATATTTCTTCATTTTCAATATCACGGTGTCGTTTGAATTCTTTCTTCATCTTTTTTTAGCTCCTAACTGCTCACTCCTGAACATATGCCTCCCCTTCCTTTTTGCATAAATCTGAGGTGGGCAACTTCCGGTAAAGACCTGACCGTCATGTGTCAGCAGGAGGTTCGCTTGCAATCGACTATCACTTAAAAACAGGCTAGGCAACTCCCTAGATTATTCTAAAGCTTTTTGGCGATGGTTCTTATAAAATCCTGGATGTGTGTTATGTTCAGTTCTTGGTGTAGTTGTTCGTTGCGAATAAACCATTTGTTGCCAGCCTGAGGACTTTATTTTGTATACCTGTCATTTATTTATGAGTTTTTGACGCAGTTCCCCACAGAACACAGGCATACATAAGGGCCGCTCATGGGATTGCTTTCTATATCAACATGGAGCATTCTATTTGCAGTGGCGTGTTTCTGTTCAATAGTGGATAGAAAATTTCCATCTTGTTATGACAGTCATTAATATTGGTGTTAATACAAATTCTCCATGTCAGTCTTTGATTCAGGTTTACCCTTAGGTATTTTACGGCTCTCGTTCCATGGAATTTGATTTCCATTTATAGCGATGGAATTTGGATGATTGTATCTTCCGGGGGCAAAAATGATGACGGTGTGTAGGGTTTAAGGTTATGTTTCAGCAGTTAAACCACATTTTCAGTTCATTTGTTGCGCTTTTGAGGGTTGATATTGCACCATTAAGTCATGGTATTGAGTGATTATTGTCGTATCGTCAGCAAACATGCCCAGGGGACAGACTGGAGGGACAAGAAGATCGTACATAATATATATTAAACGGCAGGGGCTAAGAACGAATCCTTGAGAGGCCCCTAGCTTGTTTGATGTTTTTAGTTTCTGATATGGCTGCATTAACTTTGCTTGTAAACGTTCTTCCAGTAAGGAAGGCCGAATTTATATTGGCAATATACTCAGGGATTTTTCAGATAAATCGTTTTATGGAGGAGGCCATTGTGCCAGACTCTGTCTAAAGCCTGAGCTACATCTAGGAACATTGCGGTAGTATATTGTTTGCCTTCAAAGCCTTTCATTGATTCTGACAAGCTGATGTAGTTTTGATAGGGTACAGAGGAGACTTATAATGTTGTTTTCCGGGTGTGTTGAAGTGCATAAAATGTGCATCTTTCCATTTCTTAGGAAGGTATCCTATAGAAAGGCAAGCATTGAAAAGAGATGCCAGGCATGATAAGCATTTTGATGGAAGGTTTTTAAGAATTACGTTTGTCATTATATCTGAAGCGGGAGCTTTTTATTATGTAGGACCTGGATTAATGATGCAATTTCTTGTTATAGTTTGAACGTTGTTTGTGTTTAAGGTGTTGGGTTACACTTTGGTGGATGAAATTAGAGAAATCTATGTTTTCATTGCTGATTTTAAATGTTAATACTCTTTCTAGGTAATTGCTTAGAACCTCGCATTTTTCATTGTCGCTAGAGTATAGAGAGTTGTTTACTCTTAGGATAGGCACCGCTGGTTTATGATTAGTTAATATGTTTGACCAGTTTCGCCCCCTTCTAGTTCACATATAACCTTTACAACAACCTATGACTTCGATATAAATAACAATCCCAAAACTTGTTTATCAGCTCGTTAGAGTCTTATCAGATTCTCTTTTGCCTTATAGTACGAGTAAAACGTTTATTATGATTTAAGGTTGTGACCTAAAACTACTTTGAATGCCAAATGCACTTAAATTGCTGTTTATTGATAATAACTTTTACAATTTTTGTTTGCAAAAAGCCATAAATGGAAAAACACTTTGCTCATAATGTTCCTTATTAAGTTGACCAGCGTGTTTGTGTATATTATCTTTTAAGACCACCAAATAGCGTGCCGTAGGCGTTCATAAAAAACCTGTTAAATTGAAAAAGTGATGAAGATCTTGGCGCCGGCAAATCCTTGATGTCTTCAGGCATCAACCTTGATTTACTACAGTTGATGGTTAATTTAAGTTTAATGCGTCGAAGAGAAAAATCAGATCTGCAATGCTGATAAACAACATCGATTAATTATCATTTTAGTTCGCACTGTTTTATAGTAATTTTTCTACTTTATTCTACAACTTTATTATTCAAGGAAATCTCTCAAAAATTATGTATACAAAAATGGACATATATTTTCAACTGCAATTTACGACTATCAATTAAAAAGATATTAGGACTTAAGCGTATCAGAAAAAATATTTCCAGAAAGCTAATTCAAAACTAGGTTCAAATTAAATAGAACAAAACGTTCTCTGCAAAGTGCTTAGAATCTAGTTTTAATTAGTTTTAATCAAAATAAGAAATGATAAAATTTAAATAACGAAAATTAATGTGTAAGCTAGGATGATACGGGTTTTTGTTAGTACAAAATTTGCTGAAACAGTTTATTTTTCACCATTAATCGATGTATCGAGTTTTGTCTATTAATTAGATTAAACCACGAATCTATCACTAATCAGTGGTAAATTATAAATTAATTCAAGTCGAGAACTGAATCGATCGTCCATTACGAATCGACTTGATCCGTTAATCAGCTTCTATACAACTTCGATCATTGATTATTAAAAGTATTTTCATATGAAATAAAAATATTTTCTTTAAGGTGTAGAAGATTATCAATAGTAATATAACAAGGGCGAAACATACTTACCGATAATTTTGCACACGCCAAGGGTCGAGTACTGGTTGCAATGAAAACTGTCCCGAGGGCTTGCCCGCGTTTATATGTTGGAGATTATTACGCGAAACCCGTATACGAATTATGATTTAAAATTGATCTAACAATGCCAAAAACTCAAATTGCTTGTTTCTTTCATTTCTATATCTAATTAAGACACCATCCACGGGGTCGATAATCATCCCTAGGGCGCTTATCGCTTGGTAAGCAGCCCACGGGCGCTTATCAGGTAATCTGTTCGGGATTGGTCGATTTTCAAAAAAGGCATGGTTTTCATTGGCTGATATCAGTCATGTGACAGTTGTGTGTAATAATCTCTGTAATTCAGTGAAAACATTTGTATATTTTCAATGGAAAAAAATCTTAACCTAAAATACGTTTCTAATAATAAGAAACGTTTATTGCATTTGTATAATGCTTTAATTGGTTACATACAAATATTACAATTCCATTTTACGAAATTATTTGATTTTTTTAATTCCACACCATTAAATTCGATGCTGTTAAATTTTATTGAATTCCATAGGATTTCATTTTACTGGATTATATTGCATTTGATTTTCTTTAATTCCATATAGTTAAATTTTATTTAAAACTGGGTTTAATTCGATATTTCAATTCTATGTAGCTTGATTTATTAAACTGGATTTTATAAAATTCGATTCGATTTTATTAAATTTTACTCGATTCGATATTTTTATTGAGTTCGATTGGATTTATTAAATTTGATGCGTTTATTGAATTCGAGTCAACTCAATCCTACTGAATTTGGTTAAATAAAATTTTACGCAATTCAATTTGATAGGACTGTATCAAATTCGATTTTATTTTAATAAATTAAATTGGATTTGATTTATTTAATTCCATGCAATTAAATTTCATTAAATTGAATTGTACTCGATATTTTTAAATTGTATTGTGCTTGATTTATTAAACTGCATTTTATGGAATTCGATTCGATTTTATTAAATTTCCCTCGATTCAATTTCTTTATTGAATTCGGTTTGATTTATTAAATTTGATACCATTAGTTTTTGCTGAATTCGATTCCATTCAATATTACTGAATTCGATTGGATTAACTTTTACTGAATTCGAATGAATACAACTGTATGAAACTCGATTCCATTTTATGAAATCAAATTGTATTTGATTTCTTTAATTCTCAGCAATTAAATTTCAATAAGCTGGATTCAATTCGATTTTTTAAATTATATTCTGGATTTATTAACTTAGATTTTATAAAATTCGATTTGATATAATCTTTGTGTTAGAATCAATGCAATTACATTTTATTCAGTACGATTTAGTGTAATATTACTAAATTGGATTGGTTTAAATTTTACAGAAATCGATTGGATATAACAGGAAGATATTAAATTCTATTTTATTTTATCAAATTAAATTGTATTTCTTTAATTACATACAGTTAAATTGCATTTAACTGGATTCAATTGATTTTTTTTAAATTGTAATCAACGTTCTATTAAATTTAATTTTATGGAATTCCATTCGATTTTATTAAAATTCCTTCGATTTAATTTATTTATTGGATGATAATAATAATTGTCTTTATTATTGTTGACGCAACAAACGGCGGAGTTCAGTAAGATCAATGTCTTGCTACTCTTCCACTAAACCGTATAATAAAAATATAACTAATTCTAAAACTACACTAGTATACAGATTTATTTGCATGTTACAGTCACCCAGATGCATGGCCATCAAGCCATTAAATATTTACTTAAGAAATAGTACGAAAACTAATTTTTATTTCTAAGAAAAATATTAATGGTTTCCTTAAATTTATAAGGAGAGAGGCATTTGAAATGTAGCGGTAAGGAGTTATAAAATGTAGCTACGTTATACGATAAGGGTCGTGTATAACTAGCTGTTTTGTGATACGGTGGTGTGAGCCGACCCTTACTCCTTACATTGATATTATGGATATCACTACGGAAACTGATTTTTTTATAAAGATACGGTGGTGTTTTGAAATTAATAACTTTATAAAATAATGTATATAAATGTAATTTCAATCTATCTGACATGTTTAACCAATTTATTTTTCGAAGTTTATGCGAAACATGATCCCTTCTTTTCAAACCAAAAATAAGTCTCAGACAGCAGTTTTGAATACTTTGTATTCTAGCAGAGTCAATGCCATCCAAGCAAGGCCCGTAAACGGTGTCGCAAAAATTAAAATGGGAAAGAACTAGGGACTCCAGCATAATAATTTTCGTTTTTCTATGAAGCGTGTGCCTGTTTGCATATACATAAAAATAAATTTTTGCAGATTGGAACGCCATCTTATGTCAAGGCCGAGAACTAGTCACCTTACCCTCGTATATATATATTGAACTCATTCGGGCTGTTACTTTGTGTTACCTATTACTAGTATATGTTTATAAATGATATTTTTATAAATTTAAATCGCCCTGTTTATATAATTTGAATATTAATAGTTATTCTTTTTGCTAGCTCCTGAAAATCAGGGGTGGATTCCTTTTATCGAGATTGCTTAGTTTGAAATTTGATGTTCTGATTTGAATTTTATTACAAGTCAAAAATAACTTCTTTCAAATATGTCAAACAAATTTGAAAATTCAATGACAAATACCAGATCGTTACATTCTCCACATAACAATATCAAACAGTAAGTAATTCCTTAATAATGAATTCATCTTTTTAGTCTTTATATTATACCTAAAATCACCCACATTTCACTCTAACCTATCTATGTCCCTGATGTTAACCAACTTGCTCTACTCCGCCAACGACCACAACTGCTCTAGTCAACAAACACAACGAAAGCATCCAATGACACCCAATATGTCAAAACTGCCTAGAATCAAGAACAGAAGCTCCCTCACAGCATGGGTCCAAAACAGACCCCAGTCGTAGTCACTCAACTCCAACACCGCATCCAAAAAACACTCCTCCAAATTACTCCACTGACTAGCACCAAGAACCAACGGTCTCTCCCTCAAAACTATCCTTTCGTACTAACAGCTCGGTGCAATCCAAATCAATTGATATACAATGTCAAATGTAATTCTTCAATAAATTTAACTTAGTATTTTTCTCTGTGTATCCTCCTTTGTAGATTAGTCCCGCCTTTAGTTTAGTTTTTCACCATATACTTGCTATCTTCCTCCATTTTATGTCTCAGCTTCTTAAATTAAATTCCATTCTTAATTTCCAAGCATTTTCTTTTTAAAATAGAATTTATTTCATACTTTTAAATTGCACCAAATTAATTACAGCTTTACATTTTTCAAAATTTGTTATCTTAATAATGAAAACCAAGTCTTTAACGATATCATATTTTCTCATTCCAACACACTATATCTTTATTTTTTTTATTTCTACTTACTATGTGCAATAATCTATTTCGATTAAGTATTTGTCATTAGATTCAAATTTCATATTTAGATACTATAGTTATATTGGAATCCATCTGTTTCTCAATTAGCCATATTTTATTCAATTATAAATTCTGTTTTCTTTTATAATTACATACCCATTATTCATATTTCCAATTCATATTCAAATTGATCCTTCTAATTTTCAACTATTGTAATCTTTTAATCCTATTTTAAAATTGATTTTTATACCCCTGTTTTCATATCATTACAATAGGTATATATTTCAAATTTGAAAACGCTTTCTGGATACACAGTCCTACATGCTTTCTGAATCTCCATTCGTAATCTAAATGTAGTCCTAGGTTACGTGCTAGAGAAACAAGAGGGAGCTTAGTATTTTTGATTACTATATTTAATTCCTCTACAGCAGCTGCGCGAGCTTCACGTCTTCCAAACAGCGGTGTCGATTAAATTTTGTAAATCACCATTAACTAAATTATTGGCATTCGCAATTTCCTTTGATTCGAAAGAGTAGAAGATCTGTGTATCGTCTGCGTAAAAATGATATTTACATGAATATTATAGTTGAGTTTCGACGTATGCAGTATAAAAGTAGCGGACCAAGTATCGATCCCTGAGGTACACCAGTTGTCACACTACGTACATCAGAAATTTGGTTATCTAATTTGACTAACTGAGATCTTCCCGACAAATAATTATTGAAAAAAGTTATCGCACCTTTTCCAAGTCCAAGAAAATGTAAAATGGCTAACAACACTTTATGGTTTAACGTATCAAACGCCTTAGAGAAGTCCAACAACACAAGAACTGTCAATTTATTACTTCCTTTTACAATTAAGGAAGTATTGGATTCACCCCAAAAATTCGAAATTGAGTTTTCAACAGATCTTCACGTTTTAGAGTCCCCTGAACCCAAAAAACATATTTTTACTTCCTTTTACTACTATAAAGGAAGTATTGGATTCACCCCAAAAATTCGAAATTGAGTTTTCAACAGATCTTCACGTTTTAGAGTCCCCTGATCCCAAAAAACATTTTTTTTTCATTGGTCTGTCTGTCTGTCAGTGTGTCTGTCTGTGTGTGTGTGTCTGTGAACAGAATATCTCAAAAACGAAAAGAGGTATGGCATTGAAACTTCATATATAAGTTTTGTGTACTATTTAGATGAGACAGCAAGCTTTTGAAGAAAATCGCATAACCGGAAGTAGGTGTTTACTCTTGTAATTTTTCAGTTTTTTTCGATTTTTTCAAAAACGGCTCTAACGATTTTTTTTTAATTTTACATTTTTCTTACATTTTTAATGTGTATTGATGTGAGATAGGTGATTTTCCAGTTGAATACTTCTAAAGTGGGTTTCTTTTGTTTTTTTTCTATTTTTTTTATTATCTCCTATTTTAAACAAAACACCCGGTATTTATTACATTTTTGAATTCACCTTAAAATTCTAGAGAAAATTTGTCTCTTCAACTAACACTCGATTTTGTACCGTTTTTGTAGAATTTGTAATTTTTGAAAATTTTTAACAAATGGTTAAAAATTAAAAATGAAATTTTTGACTAATTATAAGATCACTGTAAAAGGAAGTTGTGTGAGTGTATCACACCAGATTTTTTTTCATTGGTCTGTGTGTGTCTGTCTGTGTGTGTGTCTGTGAACAGAATATCTCAAAAACCAAAAGAGGTATGGCGTTGAAACTTCATATATAAGTTTTGTGTACTATGTAGATGAGACAGCAAGCTTTTGAAGAAAATCGCATAACCGGAAGTAGGTGTTTACTCTTGTGATTTTTAAGTTTTTTTTGATTGTTTCAAAAACGGCTCTAACGATTTTTTTTAAACTTTACATTTTTATTACATTTTTAATGTGTATTGGTGTGAGATAGGTGATTTTCCAGTTGAATACTTCTAAAGTGGGTTTCTTTTGTTTTTTTTTCAATTTTTTTTATTAACTCCTATTTTAAATAGAACACCCGGTATATTATTACATTTTTGAATTCACCTTAAAATTCTAGAGAAAATTTGTCTCTTCAACTAACGCTCTATTTTGTACCGTTTTTGTAGAATTTGTAATTTTTGAAAATTTTTCACAAATGGTTAAGAATTAAAAATGAAATTTTTGACTAATTATAAGATCATTGTAAAAGGAAGTTGTGTGAGTGTATCACACCAGATTTTTTTTATTTGCAAATTGATATAATTTGCTTTAACAAGTGTTTCCTTTTATTGTATCAGTATTATTAGGAACGTTAAGATATTTTTACCCCTAGTTGCCTTTGATTTTAAAAATATTTACAGCCAGTCTTATAAAGGCCACTAATCTCACGTTAACTTTAATTCGCTGTTAAAATGAACAAAAGCGCATCAAACCGTTAGTGCTTATGACATATTATTCATTAGTAAACAAATTTTGACGAGCTTTTGTTTATTTTAACAGCGAATTAAAGTTAACGTCAGATTAGTGGCCATTATAAGACTGGCTGTTAGTGTCGCAACTTCCACTTGCGAAGAAAGTGCTGAGTAAAGCCGTCTACAGTTTTTAAAATTAAATTTAATTTGATTTTATTAATTTCATTTTTATTCGATTTTATCAAATTTCCATCTATGCAATGTTTCAATGGAATCGATTTGCTTTATTAAATTCGATGCAATGAGATTTTATTGAATTTTGTTCAATTAAACATTATTGAATTTTACTTAATTTAAATTCTATTCTAATGTCTTGTGAATTCAAATTTATAATTAAGACATTACAATGATTACTATGATTATCAAATGAAATTGGATTTAATTTCTTGAATTCCATGCATTCAATTCCATTAAACTAGATTCAGTTAAATTTTTACTTCCCTCGTCTAAAAGACGAAGGCAGTATTAATTGTAATCGCCAAGAATCACCTTCCGAGATTTCTTCGGTTCTTCACGTATCAGGGCTCCTAGATGACGAAAAAACAGATTTTCTCAATTCCGTCTTTCTGTCTGTCTATCTGTCTATTGCCGATATAACTCAAAAACTATTTGTTGTAGGAGGACGATATTTTTCATGCCAATTATCTGCCTTCCTGGCACAAAACCGAAAAAATTTCGGTGAAATACCTATATACAGAGCACTTTAAAAAATTTTATTTCTAGTATTTTTGCTGTAACTCAAGAACTATTACCTGAATAAAAATAATATTGTGCATATAGTTCAAGTTTTTTATCTTCACGAAAAAAGGTATATTTTGGACCCAACATATACAGGTTGAGCACCTTAAAAGATAAAATTTTGTTTATTTTTCTTTTAACTAAGAACTAGATAAGTATAAGTAATAATAATAAAATTTTCTTCACATCCAAAACTTTCTTAATGTTGAAATGAATAATTCATGAGTACTTTTTTGGATTTCTTTATTTTACAATACCATTCCATACAAGGCCAACGTTTCGGCAATTTCATTTTTTGCCTTCCTCAGGGCTAAAAATACATTAGAATTACCATTCAACATTCTTACTCTTATCATGCAAGTGTTTATATTGTGTTGGCTCCACGTTGTGGCGTCTATTTTATGTTATAATTGACCATGTTATGGTCTTTATACATATATTAAAATGGTTTTATGTTATAACAGTAATCATTATACTTTAGCTATTACATCTGACTTTTACTATACTTCAGTTTATTTTCAATCAACTCTCTTTTAAAATTTAATTTTTAGTAACTTATTTGCCTTTTTATAATTACGGATTATCAATATTATTAAATCGCTAACTCCGGTAGAAACATTTTTACCCTTAACTAAAAACAGCTCGGATTCGCTCGTAATCTAGACTGCTTCTATTCCTGAAATTTGATTCTCTTGTTTCATGACAACTTGTACGTCTGTCACCTGTCTCTTTGAATTATGCAAGTGCAAAATCAATTAGAAATACTTTCTCGTTACATTACTTGTCATTCAACAAATATCAAATAGTAAGTACTTCCCTCTTTAAAATTACCTCACTTCACTCTTTCTATCTGTATTCTTCATTTTTTTATTTATATACCTGTATTCTATCACCTGTTCATGGACCTCGATACTCTCCTTTACCGAGCCAAATGCATCCAGCAATCTCATAAAGATCTCCCAACGTCCAAACAAATCCTAGTTCGAACTCCGCCAAAACACCTGGATCCTCGGAGACTACCTGGCCAAAACACGAAAAGGTACCTACCAACTTTCTCCAGTAGTACTGTCAGCAGCAAACGCTATCCACGTCTTCCTACCAAAATCCTCAAGCCACCGACTACCTAGTATCACGAACCTCGACTAGATGCAAGTTACAAGATGTCACTTCAAAGACAAGCTTGTTGAATTAGAACTCCATTAAATGAAAACCTCCTATCCACCCCATAAAACGCTCACTCTGCTAACAATTTCGATGTAAACCACTTCCAGTAAAACCATTCCCTGTTATCCAATTCATATGATGTAATGTAATTTGACAATAAACTCAGTTCGGCGTCCCATTCCGGAAATTTGCTTTTGTAGATTATAACTCTATTACTTAGGTATTCTCACCACATCCATTTTCTTCATCGTAATATTCTAAAAGGTTATTGAAATGCTTGAATGTTATCATTGTGATAAGCCAACATTTTTGCGCCCCTCAGTACACTAACTTCTACATTTATTTCCGAATATATGATGTAATGTATTCAAAACACAGGTAGGTATTCAAAAATAAATTCCAACATTTTTAATTCAAAAGTTTTAAACCTAAATAACTAAATGCTAACATAATAAAATATACACAAATATAATAAGAACAGAAAACAAGATTATAAAATTATAATTAAAAAACCTGTAAAAGGCTTTACTAAGAACTTCCCTTGCAAGTGAACGTTGTGACACTAAACAATTTTAAAAAACAAAGAAAAATATAATAATACTGAAACAATAAAACGCTTGCTAATACCAATTATATCAATTTTCAAATACCTGTAGTGGGATTCGAACTACAGCGCCTGCGAATGCGATTTAGTTTCTACCCGTCTGATCCACTGGACCATCCAGAATCTGTAGGATCGCGGCTATATTAAACTGAACACACTTACTTTTGTCCCTTTTTGACTCTTTACATTTACCCTGTAACTGTTAGGTCCCATTTTCGTCAAGTGTAAAGTCTGAACTATGTGCAAATTATTACTTTTATCTATTTCTAATGTAAAGCAAAAATACATAAAAATGTATTTTTAAGGTGCTCGCCCTATGTTGGATCCACAATACGCCCTTTTTCTTCAAGGGTAAACACACGAGTTGCAAAATATTACTCTCATTTAAGTAATAGTTCTGGAGTTAAAACAAAAATTGAACGAATTTTATTTTTAAGGTGCTCACCCTGTATATATTTTACCGATATAGGCATATAATCTGAATGAAAACTATCATAAACAATTAAGTTTTTGAGTTATACCGCTAACAGGCAGAGAGACGGAATTGAGAATACCTATTTTTCGTCACTAAGGACCCTGAAACGTGAAGATCTAAAGAAATCTTGGAAAGTGATTTTTTCGAGATTACAATACTTTCTTCGTCTTTTAGAAGAGGGAAGTAAAACGTTCATATTATGTAGTCAGTAAAATATTTTACAAATCCCTATATAAACATGTGGTGCACCTGCGTCTCTGCGTCACCATTCCATCGGCACCGATCGGGCGCATTTCGACCAAAATCAGAACGCTGCTGCATCATTTATAAAACAATGATAAGCATGATTTATCAGTGAACACGAGTTCGAATCCTACTGGCTACACTGTTTTGTTAGATTTCCAAATTCGTATTACTAAGTGTTTCAGTATTATTAGCAGCATTGCGCTATTTTTTACTTATTTTCTAGATAATTTTGAAGGCCCTTCAAACGTGATTTGATCTAGAAAAAGTTTTTTCTTTCCAGCATGGTTTCTATATTAAAGATGTTGAAAACATTTTCTTTGCCAACTTTTTTATGTACAAGTGAATTTTAAAAATGCAAAAATTTTTTCCGTTGATCGTTTATTTATGGGTTTCATTAATGTACAGAGAATCGTCTATTAATAACCCTTATTAATAAATGATTTTTTTATTAAAAAACGGTTTGAAAAATCTGTTTATGTTGGTGGCATAGACTTACAGTGCCACCAACATAAACAGTGCCAACCTAAGAAAAAAATCACAAGCATTTATGGTCACCCGGTACCATTAATGTCAAAACTGTACGTGTCAAATTCTTTTCATGGAATAAAATTAGATTTTCTCCAAATTAATAATATACGATCAACAGAAAAATATTGTAAATAACTGTTATGTTAATCGGCGATTAATAATATCTACAATTAAAATTATTAATCGCTCTCATTAACATACTTGTTTGTTAAATAACTATTATTTGGAAAAAGACTACCTATGTGGTGTGCTCAAAAGCTAGTAAAAACATGTCAGTATATCACAATAATACAATATGAACAAATAATTACATATTATTATGCGTAGTAGCATATGAACATAGAATAAGGTTCTGTACTCGCAGCCACACTGCCACACCGTCTTGTAGCAATCAATATGATATTTAAAACGTGAAGCTTTTTCTGTCACTTGGTATGAGCCATGCATCATGCCGATTGCGATCATCCCTTTTTTTAAAATAAAAGCTGCCATCGTGTAGAGTCGCAGAAGTGTCTTAAATTGGACAAATTCTAGCAGCAAGTGATTATAGCGAAAAATGCTATATTAGTGGAACAAGTAAACTCCCGAAATCGGTCTGTGGTGTTCTGCTGCTTGTTGCAATGGACCAGTGTACCAGCAATGAGGCCAGAGCAGTGAATGTAATTTATATGTAATATGTAATCAGTGAACCCGTTCCATCAGTAGTCTAAAATGTAAGTTAGTTTGTCGTCACTGCTGTATTACAGTCAGTTTTAACAATACAAAACACTTTATAGTTAGAATAAGGCCACCCATGCAGTGAGATAAAGAGCGAATAATATTAATAATTTGATTGATATATGTGGGAATTGTAAAACAAACGCAAAATAATCTGGTAGACATATAACATTTCCTATGCAAACTGCACAAGGCAATGTAATGTATCGACCAGATTGGGCGCAATTTGCATTCGTTAGGCTAAAATCGTTAATATTACAAATGAATTTGTTTGTAAAATCGCCCACTTGTTTATTTATTATTATTTTTTTAGTAGTATGAGAGGAATTCTTTTTTTCAGTGCCATTTTGGCGCCCCTTACCGCATGCGCCTGTAGGCGGGGGCCTACTCGGCCTATACCTAGTTACGGCCCTAGAGGTATGTAGGTATCTCATACTCACCTAAATGTTTGTCCGAACTATTTAACGTCTTGTACGTATTATCAGGCTGCGTCAAGTTTGGCCTTCACTGCGTGAAATATAAAAAGAATTTCTATTTGGTCACAGTTCACAGAATGGTACGCTTCAAATTACAAATAATGAAGTTAATTGCTAGTAGTACAATTATTTGCAGTAAGATACATACATACCTTGACTGATAACTAGGTAAGATTAAATTTAATTGTTAATTAAGTACAGTTTTAGATATTGTGGGATATATATATGTATAAACACTTGCATGATAAATGTAAGAATGTTGATTATTAATTCTAATGTATTCCTAGCCCTGAGTTAGGCAAAAAATAAAATTGCCGAAACGTTGGCCTTGTATCGAATGGTATTGTAAAATATAGAAGTCCAAGAAAGTGCTCATGAATTATTCATTTCAAAAATAAGTAATAATTTGCACATATCCCTTGATATAAATGCGACTCAACAGATACAGGGCAAATGTACAAAATACATAAAGGCGCAACAAATAAGTCGCTATATTTAATGCAGTCGTGTCGCACGGTGGCGGGGAGTCCAGCAGCGCCGCATACGATGAACAGTCGAACTGCTCGCAAGATACTACCAACATTGAAATAGCATTCGCAGGCTTGTTCGCATCCACTTGCGTTCTGAGTAAGGCCCTTAACAGATTTTTTTTAATTGTATTCAGTTTCATATTATTAAATTGGATTTTATAGAATTCGATTGGATTCGATTTTACTAAATTCCACTTGAATTAAATGTTTTATGTGACTGTATTTGCTTTATTAAATTCGTTACAATTAGATTTTATTCAATTTTCGATTCAATATTGCTAAATTCGACTAGATTTTGATTCCATTTCATTAAATTACATTCGAGTTCATTTCTCTTATTTTCAAGCAACTAAATTTTATTAAAGTGTTCGACCTATCGAATTGTATTCAACTTAGATTACTAAAATTTTATTATATTCTATTATCTATTCAACCCAATTTCATTAGATTCTATCATACTTTAGAAGAGTTAAGTTCTTTTTAAACTAAATTTATAAAACTGTTCCTACCATCTTAGATAGAAATAGGACAAGATAGAAACATATTTTAGTAGCAAAGTCTGCAGTAACAATGAAAATATATCAACAATTTTGAGTTTCTAATTTGAAGGTAGTATTTGTACTATGTATTATCGAACCCTTAAATTCAAAATATGTGCAATGTTTGCAAGCTTTATAGATATTAATGATGCAAGTTTGATTAGGAGCATCGAGTTTGATTGCCAAAACGAGGCGGTGAGCCAAGTTTTACGGCAATCATACGAGTTTCGTTATGTGCCATAAGCAAACGTGTATTGTTCAATATATTATCTTCATCAATAAACTCTGGTTCGATGTATGTTTTTATATAAAAAGCGTGGGGTAATATTCATACCGCACTGAGTGCGGTAATATCTATCCATTACCGCACTGAGTGCGGTAATGAAGCTCTTAACGATACTAAAATTAATTTGGTTAAGAGTCTATAACAACACCGATGAAGATAAATTTTTTAAAACTTCTTGACAGAATTTAATTAAAATAATTGGAGTTTCCAACAAAGAAAATTTAAAGGCTTCTGATCGCCATCTACAGTTAGCTTCGTAAATAATTTTTATATTAACTTTTGGACAACATCAAAAGCAGAAAGTCTTCACTTGCGTCTATAAAAGGCAGTTCAGAATTTCAGAATGTCTTCCTGCATGCTTTAACAATGAGTTCGTCATACATTCTACTAGAAATAACCACTCTTACGTAAGCAGCGATGGTTTGTAAAGATAACCCGGAGTCATTCTCACAGAATATAATTGCAATTTTTTATATTATTAAAGGAATTATCGATCTGTTGGCAATGGTAAAATTATTTAAATTATGGAAATTAATGAGGCTTTCAGTTTACAATCCCACCCATTCATTAAAATTACTTTCTTAAAAACTGTTATTTATGTATATTAATGACGAGCCAGACTGACAATTCATTAGCTTGAAAAACAAGCATTTAAAAAACATTGCCATTAAAAGCTAATTATAGATGAGACACTTTTGTTACTTTAGGCAACCGATTTGCATTAACGTTTGTATATTATGTCACCCATATGCATATGATAAACAGATTACATTCTAATATATTCTAATAAAAACTATTCACGAGGATGTTTACAATATAATAACTAGAAGCAGAATACAAAATTAGCGGCATCAGATAATCCTGTTCTTTCACAGGATAAATCCACGCCAACAGAGATTAAAATCCTTTTGAATTATCGTGTCATGGCAGCAGGGGATACGTTTAGATAAAAGCAAAATAATTCAGCCGCACGTACATATAAATATTCCTTGGGCAAGCAGATGTCCTTGTTTCGATCCGACGACTAACGAAGACACGGAGATACTTTATAAAGTTTTCGCGTAGACGAGCGTCTAAGTAGGTTGCGTTGCAAAACGCTGCAAAGGTACAGAATGTATCGAGATGAGCTGCTATTCGAGGCATCTGCCCGCCGATGTTATATAACTTCGATCGCTAACTGGGAAATGCTTGTTCGTGGGACCAAATATGAGCTAATTATCCTTTAATTGCCAAACATTTATGATGAAGATGCATAACTCCTTGCGCAAGCTACTTCCTCCGACATTTCCTGTGCGAATATCTCTCATTGTCTCTCGGTGTAGGATTTTCACTTGAAAGAGTCTGACAAAATACTGAGCAATTCAACACTTCGTTTTAATTCAATTTGAGGATATGATACGCTGCTGCCTTTGTTCCGTTTCTTGAGCAACCGAATTTGTTGAGTAATATAGATTTTAATAAGACAACAAACTCATTGTTACTTAGTAGATAGTAGACAGTTTGAGGTGCTACACTAAGATATAATGCCAGAACAAATATTTCCAAGCTCTAGAAACGATTCTATTAATTATGTCTCGTGCATCTATTAAAATAAAATGTTATACTAAAAGACAATTGAGATTAGGCACATGCAATGTTATAACGCTAATGGGAGAAAAAGAAATGAGTGAAAACCAAACGAATGGAACTGGAATGCAAGTAACTATTAGAGCACGGTTGAATTCTAAGATACTCACCGGAAAGAACAAAGAAAAAAGTAGAAATAATAACAAGTGATGTTGAAAGAGTAATAACTAACTGGAAAGTCCAAGAATGACAGTAATAAACATTCAACAAAGGAAAACAGTAACAATGATACAAAAATATACCCCAAGCGAAAACGAACTAGCGGAAACAAGAAACCCTTTATACTGATTAACGGAAGAAAGCTGACGAAGCGAGAGAACCAAACATTTAACGCACAAATAGGAAATAAACTAGGAGAAGCTTTAGAAACGATGGGTAATCAAGCAAAAGATCTAATTCCGAATAATAGTGGCAAAAAATGTGACGGTAAGAAGAAGAGCAGAATTAACGATGGATCATAGACTACCAATATCGATACGAGATTCAGTGTTTTAAAAAGAAAACCACAATAGTAATTTACGATACAAGTGCGTAAAGCTAGTCTTTAGTCACGAGTGGGGCAAAGTGAAAACGCGAGTAAGCCAGCGGTTTAAGCCCCGCGAGTGACTAAAAATGCTTTACGCATGTGTATCGTAAAATAATTATTTTATCTACGATAAAATCTAGAAAACTCAGTAAATATAAAAAATAGTTATGTGCGTTATAAAGCCCGTAAAATTACTTATTAAAGTACGAGTTTAGATGTGAAATTTCTAAATCAGTAATTTAATAGATTACGGCCGTGGTTCGTACAATGTTTTATTTCATACTGTTTTATACAACATGTTCATTGAACAAGTCCATAACGGGCGGCTGTGGAAATTCAAACTTATGAATATGTTGGTGGCACTGTAAGTCTGTCAAATTCGAGGTTAGCAGTTTAGGTTTTGCGTCAGTCTGTGTCAAAACTGACAGAAAACCTAACCTGATAACCTCGAATTTGACATAGACTTACAATGCCACCAACATATTATTCAGCAGTTGCCTATCAACACTTTCCGGCCTTGTAATGTAATGTTCCACTTTCCGAACTCAAATTAATGACGTAAAGTCGTATTTTCCGGACAGTATGAAATAAAAATATTTTAAATGTAAATTAGGATTACCAGCAACCGATCGTAATTTTGCGTCGTTAAAAATTTTAAAACACGTTGTTACTGACGACATGACTATTGACTAATGAAATCATTTTAAACACGTTGCCACTGACGACGTGAACTAATGATAACATGTTATTAAACAGTCGTTTTACAAACTTAAAACTGCCAACTAAAAGTCAATTTCACACAATGTCGTAGACAAATGGAATTTATTAAACTAAATATAAGAGAATTAAAAGATGTACCTTCCAAGATACTTCTGTTACAGAGCCTAGCAGCCCTAGAACAACAGGAAACCGCAACAAACGCCATATGGTATATAAACCAAAGATGAAACATATTTTTAAAAACCTACAAGAAATAGCCATGTGGAACACAAGAATTGAACAGGGACATGCAGAAAGGAGAAAGGGGGTGAAGATGGAAACGTAGAGAACGTACTTGAGGGCAGGCACAGAACACAACAGAGAAAGGTGTACCTACGCAAAGGAGAAATGAAACAAACGAAACAAAATTAAGAACAAATTCTGTAAAGACTTTACGGAGACGTTTGATATACTTAGAAGCCGACTATCTGACCAGAAGGCAATGCCTATGCGTAGTTCAGGCGTTTTAAAGTAAGAACAACGTCGACCGGCTGACTATCCACATCACGTGAACATAGATCACGCCGTGATTCGTGGAAGTCGCCGTTTAACCATCCGAGAAGTTGCTGATAAAGTGAACAATAGCATAGGATTATGCCATTTTGCCGATTTGCCAGAAAACCTAAAAATACATCGCGTTTTCGCAAAACTCGCAATGTCATGCGTCACTTCCTATTGTCCAGTATCTGTAAACAACAAAATAACCATTGTGCTCCAACTACCCTACTGCTTCCAAAGTTGAAAAAATCCCTGAAAGGACATCGATTTCACACCACAGAAGAAGTTCAGGAAAATGCGATACAGTAGCTGTGCGCCATCCCGGAAAGCGAGTTCCAGGAAACATTCCAAAAATGTAGACACCTATCTCACATCAATAAACATTAAAAATGTAAAGTTTAAAAAAAATCGTTGGAGCCGTTTTTGAAAAAATCGAAAAAAACTGAAAAATCACAAGAGTAAACACCTACTTCCGGTTATGCGATTTTCTTCAAAAGTTTGCTGTCGCATTCACATAGTACACAAAACTTATATATGAAGTTTCAACGTCATACCTCTTTTCGTTTTTGAGATATTCTGTTCACAGACAGACAGACAGACAGACCAATGAAAAAAAATATGTTTTTTGGGTTCAGGGAACTCTAAAACGTGAAGATCTGTTGAAAACTCAATTCGAATTTTTGGGGTGAATCCAATACTTCCTTTATTGATAAAGGGAAGTAAAAACGGTACTTACCTAAACAAAACATCTGTTTAACTACTGCCAAGGCCTCCTTGACACGATGCCGGCATCTCAGAGGCGTGGACTTTTAAAGGGTCGTTCCTAAAGCACAGTATATATAAAAGTACTAAGGAACATTTGTACCAAAAATGTACTCATAAAATATCAAAAACGACAATTATTTCTCAAGAATGGCTCTAACGATTTTGATCACTTTCATAGACGACATTTCCATCTTACTTATAAGTGATAATCCACAGTCAGTATCTACTCAAAAATTCCAGGGAGGGAGATATCTAGGGGTACGAAATTCATTTTAGTGCTGGGCTTATAAGGGTATGAATACTGACTGAAGTTGCTGTAGGTCTGCTGATTTGCTGCAGAAATGCTAGTTAATTTCAACATATTGTGGTCTTTCAATAAGTATGCTGTTATTATTTATAATTTAAATCATTCATTCCTCAGCCAGGTAATTCTGGCAACGTGAAGTTTACTCAATTTTCTTTTCTATTTTTTTTTGCATCTACAAAGACCACATATCTCAAATCTAATGTACCTATTTGTAACTTTAACTACAGATTTTTTATTGTAGATTGACATTTTAAATGATAATATATGAAAAATATTCAAAATTCACGTAAATTAATTTAGTACACCTATTTTCAATTGCAATAAATAATGTAAACCTAAATACAAACTCTATAGCGCCTGCTGTACCTGTAATATATTTGCACTTTTGTATAGCGGGTTGCCTACTTCCAGTTAGAGAATTGGTGTCCCTGCTAAGCTAATACAAATATAAAATGTCACTAAATTCTCGTAATCATCACCGGAATGTGCTCTGGATTTACAAATTTAATAGAAATGTGGGCTAATTTTTAAATTCATGCAGTAGAAACTAACAGTCAGGTATGCAAGTTTATTCTTATGATTTTCAAATGTATACTTCTTGCAGTTTACTGCTCTTGCTTAACGTGGGTGTTATGTAATGTAACATAACCTCAATTATCTCCTTGTAGATTTCAATACAAAAATGGGTAATGCTGTGTCCGCCGCTGAGATAACGGCGATACAGATCACAAACCCAAGCGCATTTTATGGTGACAGGTGTTTGCGGAATGAACAAAATGCAACCCCTCTGCAAAAATCGGGGAACGCTGCCCTGCAGTGCCCTGTGCCCCATAAGAAGAAAATGATCATTGGGTCCGAATGTCCTGTTCAACATGGCGACGTAGATCCCTTAAATATGGTAACTCAACTCATTCAAGCGACACTTCACAATTAAACCCATATTTTGTTAGATGCCACCAGCTAATCAACAGCGAGCACCTGATCAACCATTCCCATTGCCGACCAACCGACAAGTGTCTACAATACCAAAAGCTATAGTCAAAGAGGGTGAGGGACCTTTTTGGGTTTATCCCAGTCCACAGGTTGTTACAAACATTATAATATACCCTGCAATCTTTCTGTATTCTAACTGCGCAATTGTTTTTAAAAGATGTTTTGGAATGCCATGCTGAGAAAAGGCTGGCGGTGGAAGGATGATGATCTTAATCCCGCCGACATGGACAACATCATTAAGATACACAATGCGAACAACGAGCAAGCCTGGCGCGAGGTCTTGAAATGGGAAGCGCTGCACTGCAGTGAATGCATGGAACCCAAGTTAGTATTTAACTGATTTTTGAAATAGCATTGTTACGCTTTACTTATACGCATATTCAAGATTAAAAAGTTTTGGTGGCAAAGCCACGCAGTACAGCCCTAGAGCACGGCTGAGGCAGCTGATGGGATATGAGCTGCCCTTCGACAGGCACGATTGGATTGTGGATCGATGTGGCAAGGACGTTAGATATATAATCGATTACTACGATGGTGGTACACTCAACAACCAGTACCAGTTTGCTATACTGGACGTTCGACCAGCTATGGATAGGTAACACTGGTATAATAGTGCAGTGAGCTGAGCATTCATTTGTAATCAAATTTTGTAGCTTTGACAACATCTGGGACCGAATGAAGGTGGCCTGGTGGCGGTGGATGTATAGCAAAGAGGAATAAAGGTGGCGACACCCGAAGTATATATTTGTGTAAGATCTTAACATGCATGTTTTGTGTACTTGGCGTAAATTTTGAAATTGTAGATAGTTGTCACTGCTGTAATTAGAGTCATCATTCATTTCAGATGTTATTTATTGTTAAAATAAATGGGAAAATCTAAAATATTTAGTTTGATTTTTAATTGCTATTGGTTTGTTTGTTTAATTGAAAGCGACATGCTTCCACGGAAATTTCGTAGTTCTATTGCTTAACTGGTTTTGTAGTTCTTGCTGTTGTATTAGATTTTATTAATGCTTATCATTTATATGGTGATGGGTAATTTGAAATTGATGGAATTTTTCTGGAGCTAAACGAAAAAGTTCTGAAAAAAGCCTTTTTCTAGTTTTTTTTATACAGGGTGAGGCACATAAAGTGTTACAGAGTAATAGCACTCAAACTATTGATCATATCTAAAAATGTTTCAGACAAAAGTTTCAGTGTTCGAGAAGGCCGTCATACTGGACCAACCTATTTTTGTATCGGTGGAGGCGCTGAAGCTACGTCAAGGTCAACTCCAGATTTTTAAATGGAACTATGTATTTTTTTTTTCGATGGCATTATTACCGATTTTAAGACAAATTCAGCTACCTGCAACACAAGGTCATTCTAGTTAGCAAAATATGATAGTCAAAAAATCAAAAAATATCGGAATAATCACTTTCAAAGGATCCACTAACCTTGGTTTGGTTCTACCTACAGAAGATGCTCGAAGTGATGACCCTCGACTTGTAAGCACTTGTTAATTCGCTTATGAAAAGACCGTCTAACTTCAGCTAACATTTGTGGTGTAATTTCGGTACATGCTCGTCGTATTCTGTCTTTCATGTCGTCAGGCGTGGTAGGTGCTACCGCCATTACGCGATCTTTGACAAAACCCCATAAAAAGTAATCTGCTGATGTTAGATCTGGCGATCGAGGTAGCCAAGCTACAGGACCGCCTCGTCCTATCCACTTTTCGCCAAAAATCTCATTCATCACTTGTCTTAAACACAGAGCATAATGGGGTGGTGCACCATCGTGTTGACTCGTGTTTGTTGCACTGTTGCATTTTTCGATTTTTCGACTATTTTCATACTTTGCGTGACTAGAATGACCTTGTGTTTCAGGTCGCTGAATTTGTCTTCAAATCGGTAATAATGTCATCGAAAAAAAATAATACATGGTTCCATTTAAAAAAGTGGAGTTGACCTTGACGTAGTTTCAGCGCCTCCACCGATAAAAAAATAGGGTGGTCCAGTATGACGGCCCTCTCAAACACTGAAACTTTTGTCTGAAACATTTTTGGATATGATCAATAGTTTGAGTGCTATTGCTCCGTAACACTTTATGTGCCTCACCTTGTATATTTTTGCGCTACCAACCTATTTTTACTTGTGTTCGGGTTTGCTATCTGTGACGAAAAGCTCAATATCCTGTATCCTTGTTGGTTGGTATGACAACAACCAAATAACAGGCCCATTATGAATATGACGGTCCTAGAACTGTTATAAAAAATTGTTTTGTATTTGTTTAGTATAGAAACAATAATTATGCACCTTTTTAAGGCAAACAGTATTTGTAATGTGCAACGGTATTTTTACTTTTATTAGTAATTGATAACGCAAAAATTTTTATACGAGACTCGATCGTTGAGTGCCGTACTGGAACAGGCCTCAAAAAATAGCAAAACTTAGCAAGAGTTCCTAATGCATAAATCCGCTAACTTACACACACTGTTGCAAATTGAGCTATAGTATACATATAACAACTAAAAAGATGGGGGAAAGAACTTTCCTGTTTTTTCCTCCTTAGTCAAAACTGTAGTGATGGATGTTTGAAAACATTGCTGCGCTTGTAAAATATACCCAACATTTTTAAGACGATACTTAAAGGAATTTGTAGCTTTTTCTAAGTACATAGTACTTAGGCAAATTGTTTCAATACATTACAGAGTGTCCTAAGTGTATATCAATATCTGAAGATACATACAGGGTGTTAATTAAGGGGTTATTCCTTGATAAATTCTAAGATAAAAAGTTCATACAAAAATGGGACCTGTACGGCTTCGTTTTCAAGATACAGGATGTTGAAGTTTAAACAATTTTTTTTCAAACATTTGGAAAACGGCTAGAGGTATTCTAATGAAACTTGGTGAAGGTTAGTATTTCATAGTGTTTAATTTTGGATTAAACCGATATAAATTTCAATTCAAAATTTACAAAATATAGTTCATAAGTTTTAAATGCAATTCTGCTATCATAATCAGCCAGTTTAAAGGGCATTTGCGGGCACAAGCATATTGCATTAATGCACGACCTAGTATCTGAGTGATTATTATGAAATATTATATCGCTCCAGTAAAATATACTTTGTACTTTGAATCGTAGTAAGTAAGCAATTATGTATAAATAGACCGTTTATTTTTGTAATAAAACGAATCGTCATTGACAGTTTGATTCAATTACATCAATACTACCTTTCCAAGCCTAAATATTGACGTGTGAGGCTGCACTTCCGGTAGTTATCTAATTATCGTCCTTTTAAGTGACATTGACTAAGTTGTCTTAAAGCAGGAACGCAGTCTCATTTCTGTGCTGAAATATTAGGGACAAAGAACCAGTGCAAGTAACAGAAACCTGATCCAGCTTCCAGGCAATTCTGTTCATAGTGGCATTGTTCGGTCAAAATAAATTTAGTTTATTTCCACTAGTGGCGTGCATCGAGGCTACCTCAGTTACCTTCATTTAGAAAACTCTGGTACGCCACTGTTTTTTAGCCAAAAGTTTTGTAGCCATTTTAAATTGTTTGTTGTACTAAATAATATTTTTTTAAAACTTCTTTAAACTGTATTTTGAAAACAAATTTGGTTAGGTCCATTGCCGTCCAATGAATGAAATTGCCATTACAGATTTGTCCGTTGTTCTCGAAAAAATTTATTCCATAAAAAAAATAGAAGATACGTCTTTTGTATAGTTTCAATGGATGAACCTAAAACACTTGTCGTATTGGTTAAAAACAGTGGTGTACCAGAGTTTTCTAAAATAAGGTAACTTAGGTGGCCCCAATATACGCCACTGGTGAAAATAAATTAAATTTATTTAGACCAAACAATGCCACTTAATGAAATACTAACCTACACCAAGTTTCATTGGAATTTTTGAAAAAAGAATTAGTTTTTGTTTAAACTTCAACATCCTGTATCTTGAAAACGAAGGGTTTAGATCCCATGTTTGTACGAATTTACTTCGACACGAAGTGTACGAAGTATTGAAATTCCCTCATATCGAAAACCACTCTGAGTCAAATATCTCTAAAATTCGAGCCAACCGACTAATGAACCCACTATATCAAATCTCCGTCTCGGCGGTGCGGATCTTTTGGTGAAGATCCCAGCCCACTAGATCAATCCCCCGCATTGGGGGGTGCCTAAACGTGCTGTGCGGGGGATGTATGTTCGTATGTGTACACGATTCCGGTCGCCAGGAACCTTCCTGAAGTCTTGGATCGTTTTCATACGATAGGTCCTCCGAAAATGAAGGCAACATCAACTTTTGAGCTATGGTCGTCGGCAAAAAAAATTTTTTTTTTTTTTTTTTTAAATTGGTTCATAACATTTCATTGTATTAGCGAAATGGAGTGATGCTGAGTATCGAAGTATTCTTGGAAAGCACGGAAGGGTGCTTTTCTTGGGTGGGGGGTACCGTATATTTTATCTTAGAATTGATCAAGCATCCCTTATGGTCCTTTTTATCTTAGAATTGATCAAGCAATCATCCCTTGTGGTTTGTCTAACTTTATTAACACCCTGCATGTTAGACTCGGTTGCCGAATTCGCCCAATTCTGAAATAAATCAACACTCCTAGGACTGAGCAAATAAAAACGCTACATGAGTTGCCGTTTCTACAATAGATTATTAAAATTTGATCAGTGTGTTGACTGAGCAATCGGCTGTTGTCCAACTGCCGATTGTTAAAATTGTTAGACAACTAAGTAGGTGTATTTGTACAGTTTGCAGATTGTTTTTAGTCTATAAATATATGACAGTATCGATCATTTTCTACTTTCCTGCCTAACATGATCGTCTAGCATAACCTGCAAAACTACAAACAAATAGCTACTTACTCTTTGTTTTTTTTTTTTTTTGGTTTTATACTTTGTGTTTAATAAACAATTCCTATATTGGACGTTTATGCTTTATTATGAAGGTATATGAAAGCAGGAATTGTGTAAATGCACATGACCAATTGGCGTAAATTGCCAGCAACTGTCACTGAAATGACAATCTCAAATTGCGATCAGATTAAACTTTGTTGATCTCTTACCAAAATGGATCAATCACCATTTTGGGTATGAGTATAAGTCCTATTCGAACCAAATTACGTTTGGAAAGCAAGCTGAAGTAACTTTTTAAGATGCCTCAAAATCTTTTCAAACCTTATACTTTCAGCAAGGGGATGATGCAAGTGAAATTCTTCATTGATTAAATAAAATACAGATTGTTTAAAATTATATACGTGTTTTTAAGGGCAAGTGATTCAAAGAAAAATAACTGATTTCCTGTAAAGTAATCTTATATATTTTTTGTTGTTGTTCAAACTTTCAATAAATGTAATATTTTCAACCTTAAAATTTAATTTTGTTTTGTCTTTAAAAACCAAATTCGGATGAGATTATAATGGACTAATATTGACCTCTCCCTGAAGTCCATAATTAGCGAAGTGTACGGTATATACCATGAGATAAAAAAAAATTATTCTGAGCAGGCGTTGATATGTGTTATACGTTTGGCAGTACTGAAGTGTATTGTCAGTCTGTGTCAAATTCGAGATTAGTAGGTTAGGTTTTGTTTGTTGTTTGACACAGACTGACGTAAAACTTAACCTGCAAATCTCGAATTTCACATATTCACATTTACTTGACATCTGCACTGTTAAACTGACATTATGTTGGCACGACTGCTATTTTTCACATTTTAACAATTAAATTACTGTACAGTCTAATAAAAAACACATTATTTTTGAGGTATAGTCAAGAATTTTTTTTTAAATTTGACACTGACAGTGCAGATGTCAAGTAAATGGACTATAGACTGACAATACAAAAGGTCCCGGGTGGTGTAGCTTAAACAAGCGTCCACGTTCGATCAGCAGAGTTAAGCAACGCTCTCTCTGGTCAGAACTTGGATGGGAGTTCCACGGCTGTATCTCTCGGCGCCTCGTGATACGGCTGTCACGGAAATAGTTGGTCCCGGCGGTCATAACAACATCATGACTGTCGTTAGTGGGGTTGGAAGTCCACATAAATGCACAGCGACGCCTATAATTGGCCTAACGGCTGTTAGCTGAGTGCGAAATAAATAAATAAATAAATAAATACACTTCAGTACTGCCAAACGTATAACACATATCAAGGCCTGCTCAGAATCATCTTTTTTTTTATCTCATGGTACCTTTCGGCATAGAGGTGAAATAGGTCTCATGCGGTCAGCATCTCAAATTTTCTACACACCCCTACCTGTTGCTATTGATTATCACCAGAAGTCCAAACCATTAGACACGACGTTTTGCTATAATAAAATCGAGAGCTCCTTCTTTTAAGCTTCTTCTAAAGTCCTTATTACAGTCGAGTCTTTTTCCCTCTGTCCTTCTAAGAGTTCTTATGTTGCAGGCTTGCAGCACCTTTTTTAGTTTCTGCGACAAAATCCACGAGTTATTCAGCCTGTAAAGAAGCTTGTTTGCTACAGATTTTCTGTTATTAATTTTAATGTCTAACTGCCCTTTACCATTAATAATGAAACCCAGATAATCGACTGCCCCCTAAAGTCTATTATAAGAAAGGTCTATTGTACATAATTTAATAAACCATTCCTCTTATACCTTTTGGTGTCGAGGTGAAGTAGGTCTCCTGCTGTTACCAAGTTTCTTGCATCTCTTAATATCCTGTGCCATCTGATTAGTACATCTCTTCGTAATTCACAAATGCTCGCGTGCTATGGTGACTTTAGTTCCAGCCTGATTTACCTCTTCTCTTTTTTGTTATCGTATTCATATCCCAAATGTTCTTCACATCTTTGTTGCTCTCCATTCTCAGCAAATGTCCAAACCATCGGAGATGACGTTTTGCTATACCTAATTGCATCGAGTTTCTACCTTTAACCTTGTTTTAATGTCCTTAAAAAGCGCCATTTATACGAACAAGAATTTCTGGTACAGTGAAGTTACAAGTCCAGTTCAAAGTAAATTGAAATTCCGTTTACACGAACAATTTTTCTTGTGTAAGAATGTAAGAAACTAAAATGCACTTGCAGCTGTCTGTCATGCAGTCGTACCAATCTATTTAAAATGAAATAGAAACATAACCTCAAAAAGAGTTCTATTGTATCAGCAATTGAATTTCTTCTCTTTTCCACTGCCGCTTCTTAACATAAAACTTGTCTTTGAGACAAGAACAAAACTTACAATCACGTAACACAGTTATGTTTACTCACCCAACAAAGAGGTTACGTTTACGAATTGCCGTCTACAAAAACAGGTCGGTATTATGGATTTGCTAAAAATGCGCTTGCGCGAAGTTGTAACTTTTAACGAAAACTTGTAGAAAGTAGCGCTTGTTCCAGTTTGCCGGTAAAAGTTTTCTTCGAGGTTATCAGGTTAGGTTTTCCTAACCTGTTAACCTCGAATTTGAAATAGACTTACAGTGCCACCAACATATTATTCATAACAAAACTCCGATGAGTCGCCAGCGAGCCGCTGGCGAACGACTATGCATATGAGTGTTACTGTTATCAGAAATAAATCATATGCATACGTAAATTTCTCACTGTTTTTTATTTTGACCTGATTTAATTTTGCTATTTTATCCATCAACACACTTTAAAACATTGAATTTTGCCAGGTTTAAGTGACACTAGTATACAAATCTTTCTGAGTAATTAAATTAGTTCTCTATAAAGTGATGAATATAGTATACTCTATGTACGTAATTTAATTCGAAGCCTATTCTGAGTAACATAAAAGTACAGAATAAACACCTAACGGACTCAGAAGCGACACTCTCTGTTTGGTAGATGTCTAAAAATCAGCGCATAGCATATATTTATAGTACTGTATTGCTAGACATAGTCTCACTCTGAGTATTGTGCGTCTCGTGCGGATACCTGAGAATTCGAGCTGCACAGCTGCAATAGAATTGTGTGGTCATTTATACACATCTGGCATGTACGTTATCACTACCTCCTGCAGGAGGCAGTGATATTTAATTATGCTAAAACTAGTGAATCACCCAAGCTACGCTTCGGTTCGCTAATTTAAGAGAGATTCATTAATATAAATTTTAAAAAAAGGTTGCGAGCACTGTACCACTAAGCCATGCCTGCTTCGTTTAATAATGCGCTACTATAATAATACCGGGTGACTATAAATGACTGAAATTTTTTTTCTTAGGTTGACACTGTTTATGTTGGTGGCATTGTAAGTCTATGTCAAATTCAATGTTCGCAGGTTAGGTTTTGCGTCAGTCTATGTCAAAACTGACGCAAAACCTAACCTGATAACCTCGCATTTGACATAGACTTACAGTTCCACCAACATAAACAGTGCCAACCTAATAAAAAAAAATTCAATCATTTATATAGTCTGTTTTTTTGCTTTATAATTCAGAGCAGGCCTTGCATTTATATTATTTTAGCAGTGTACAACAGTTTAGTTACAAAATATAGCTAACGTCAAAATCAAGGTCCCCGAGATTGTCACGTTGACACTTCAATAACGTTTAATAAAATGCCATGAAAAAGCTGTATTAATAGTAAAACTAAAGTGGCTATAAAATGCTGTTTTACTAATATAAAAGACATCAATGGTAAATTAAGTAAAACAGCCATCATTGGAAGAGTTGGTCAAATCTTTGATGTAAGTATTAAGAATTAAACCATTATAAAATTTCTTACATTTTGTTATTATGCTAGATTTTGAATTCAACTGTATTTAATATTCTAAATGAACCAAAATCACAACTCCAGCAACAACCGGATGACAATATGAAAAAGGAAAAAGAATTTTTAACTTGGGAGGACTATAGTTTCAGGGAGGATATTAAGAAACTTTGTTTTTTTTTACTTTGGATAATTTATTGCGATGTGCAAGACAAGAACTAAATTATATCAGGACGTTCAAAATTATTTCAACATATTAAAAAATATGGGTTATAAATACAAAATTGTGAATGGAAGAAAATTGGTTTGTGAGATGAATCATGTAATTTCGCCGAAGATTACTTCTTTATTAAAGAAATATTTACAATTTCGAAATTCTAGTGAAAAATGTATGTTCCGGTTTTTGGATGAAACTGAATATTCCGCAATGGAACCAGTCTGTATAGGAAGACCCACGACACAGAGTTGAAAAGTAATCCATCTAAAGTTAAGGCGGAGGGAAAAAGATATACTATTTTGCATGCAGGATGCACATCAGGATTTTTACCAGGGTGTGGCACTGTTTGGCACGTACTATCATAAGTGTATGAACGGTGGCATTTTTAGGCAATGTTAAAAAAATAGTTAATCCCTGTTATATGTTTAGCATAAATAATAACTTCTACAACACAGATTTGCAAAAAAAAGTCATCAGCAAGTTTTTAATAATATATTTTCACATTAGAACATATAGAAATTTTAGATAACAACCATGTTGAAATAAAATTTCTTAAAATAAAGCAATACCTTATTTAATGTCGGTGGTTCAGTAATTGTAGCTTTTATTATGTATAATAGTGCTTATAAGATAACACATTTGACAGTTATAATAAGTTTTTGACATTACTAGTGTTTTTTCTTTGTAACCAACTACCTACACTGTTACAAAAATGCAAAAGCAAAGCCTGCTCTGAATCATAAAGCAAAAAAACAGACTATAGTCACTTAGTATACAGGGTGTTTCAAAACAAATGCGAAAAACTTAAGGAGCTGATTCCTTGTTCAAAATAAAGGATAGTTTATTATATAAACATTGGGTCAAAAGTCAACCATTAGGGAGATATCGCACTGCAAATATGGCTAAATAATTAAATGATCAGATAATAAATTTTTGATTAAATTAGTCGTATTTTGTATTCAAATTAAGTGAGCAATGTCAAATAAAACAACAATAAGAAACGTCTTAAAAAGTGATAACAGCCAACTAGATTATTTTTCTAAAATAAATTTCTTTTTCTCGACATGCAATGCTTTACGTTTTATTTTTTTATTTGGAAACAGTAAGTTTTATGAAAAAATTGCAAGAGACAAAAAAGTTTCTAAATAAACCAATTTGATATTGATATTTTTCCATGTCATTGCGAACGTTTTTCTTAAATTTAGTTAAGAAGAATGATAGCGGTGGTCTAATTCAATCCCCTTTACTCTTTTTAAAAAAGTTGGGAAATATGCAAAAAGTGTGTTTTTATAATAGTAATAATTCCATAAAATTTTATTGTTCTACCTCTTTTCGTTTTTAAGATAACAAATAAAAACATTATTTTTTCGCCATATTTGCAGTGCGATATCTCCCTAATGGTTGACTTTTGACCCAATGTTTATATAATAAACTATCCTTTATTTTGAACAAGGAATCAGCCCCTTAAGTTTTTCGTATTTGTTTTGAAACACCCTGTATAGTGATTCACTCGAGCTAACAGGCCATGACTGCACCACTACTTAAGGATTTAATTAAATTAAAACGTTTTCGTACTTTCTTTGAAAATAAAAATCGGCCTACGATCTAAGTCTCAAAATTAGCAAACTTTTAAGCCATCATACAACTTAATGGGTCCAGTATCTTCGGAGGAGATAGCGAACAAACATACAAAGAAAGAAAAAGACCACCGATTTTATGTTACAGAATGTGTGTAAACGTGCTCGCTTAACTAAACTGCTAAATTTTAGCTACTTCGTTTAGTAACTTGCTTTAGCTACTATACAAATGTAAAGCCGCCTTTAGAAGCAAATTTTAAACTTGACCATGAGGTTTACTTCCCCACCTCGCTGGATGACGCTTGCACACAGCTTGCCAAGTCCGTATAAGAGTTGGTCATCTGTCTCACTTACGTTGTAACCTCCCCACTCATAGCCGCTAGCAATATAGTAAGTATTAAATATATGGCGCATAGCCATGTTGCCAGCGAGTAGATTTGTGTTTCAGTGCATTGGTTTTAAGGGAATTTGAGCAATTTACAACCCGTGTTTTATTTCAAATTAGTAGAAAAATGAGATTTATTTGAACATGAGTGCATTAACAGGTGGTCAGTGGTGTGCAATCATATGTAATTTTTTGAATCTCCTATCTTTCAATATGGCTGCCATAGCTGAAATTGGCTATTCGAACATTAAAGGCGCCGCCGAGAGTGTTGCTTCTGAGGCCGTTAGGTGTTTATTCTGTGATAAAAGTAGGTGATTGTCCGATATCACGGATAATGTTAGGATCAAACCTACAATCTATTATTTTAAATTTGAGGTTTAATCATGGCCTCCAGCTAATTAAATGTACATTATATACAGGGTGTAGAAATGCTTTACGCACCACAGGGATTTCAATGGTATTTTTTTCATATGAAAATATTTGCTTCCCTAATTAGTTTAGAGCAAACTTGTATGGAAGTTTTTTGTAGAGAAAAAAAATTCTGTATCCATTTGTGCCAGCATTTGTCATTTTACATTTCGGAAAACCGAAAATTCGAAGCAATAAAATTACCATTTTTAGAGAAATCAGTGGTGCCTTGAAATTATTGAAGCATCTCAAAGCATCAACAAATTAGTTTGCTGTTTATTTGTTTGCATCTGTCAAATGTAGCGACAACCATGGCACTTATTGCACCTGATCTGCTTCCAGCATACCATCACTGCGCAATTTGCACTGATTTTTGAAAAAATGACAATTCTAGTTTCTTTCATTGTTAGGTTATCTGACGTAAAATGACAAAAATGACGGCATAAATGGATGCAGAATTATTTGCTCTACAAAAAACCTATTTACAAGTTTGCTCTAAAATAATTAGGGAAGCAAATATTTTCATATGAAAAAAATACCATTGAAAACCCTATGGTGCGTAAAGCATTTCTACACCCTGTATAGGAATTATATAGGTGGTGTACATATATTGTACACATCTTGATGCATTATGGACAAGTTTCCTGGAGGCGTATAAGTACAAAAAGCAATACTTGTAAAATTGGTCGATAACTGCAAATTACCAGAACACAATGTTTTATCTGGTTTTATAGATAAATTGTCGAATTTTCAAATTTTTTTTGTTTCTATAGCTAAAATGTGTTTATCCTCAAGTTACTTTAGCCAACTTTATTGTTCTGAAATACATTGCCAAAATCAGAGATTAGGTTAAACTCATTTTAAGAATAAAAGAAGTTCCTATAAACATCTGTCCGAAAACGAACCCCTAAGGAGTTACAGCTCATTTAATGTTAAATATCTAAAAATAAATAAGTATGTTTTTAATGGTAGTTACCAAATGCTGTTATAATTTAGAAATGTCGCTGTTGCTTAACACGTAGACCGCCGTGCGGCACATAAGCTGTGACGTACCATCCTTCCCGTTACATTGCATGGTCACCATTCATAGGTTTGCCATACGTCCCGATTTTTCGGGATTGGAGATAGTTGTCTCGCAACGAAATACTGTCCCGAAATGTCCCGATTTTGCAAGAAAATATTCGTTTTACCGATTTTGAGCAATTTCTGCCAATTCTGGTTCAATGCCTCAAATATAATTTACGAGTTGTTTGCCAAAAATGGTGTATCCAATTTCTAGCTATTCATTACTTTAGAATCTGGGTTTCAAATGTTTTTTTTAAAGACGATTAATTGTGGCTTTGTGTGAATAACACCTTGATCTATATTTAATATATGTAAAAATTAAAAGAAATATGATTGATACAAGAATCCAAAAAAAAATCAGGATCTTGTCCATTCTCACAATGAGGTGATTCAGTAAATTAATGTAAAGTAAATACTGTCTTATATATTAAACCATCTTCAGGCTAAAAGATAAAGCTTATAAAAATACGGGGAAAAACCCAAAGAGCAAACACCTCACCTAATGTCGAAAGTGGACAGTCATAAATAAACAAACAATTAAAACAGACACAAGTCAACGTGACCGACATGTTAAATGAAATAAATTATTTTTTTCTATAGCACATGTTAAAGTGTGCTTTTATCAACTCAAAACAAAAGGTCAAGTTTTACTTTAACAGCAAGGGTAGATAAAGTAGCACTTTAACATCAAGGATAGATAAAGTAATTTAATTTTCTAACTTTTGTTTAAATTAAATATGACAGCTTCGTATTATCGTAGCAACGCAATCTAGCTACTGACATTTTGAAATGTGATTGACTGTCATTATTTTCTTTTGAAATTGTTAAAGTTCTTGCTATAGAAAAAAATATTGTATTATACACGACGATAAAGTTATTTCTATCCACTCTTGAATAATTAACGTCTCGACGTTAAACGATTCACTCGTGGATAAAATTTAACTTTATCGTCTTGTATAATAAATTACTATGTTTATCTACAATGGTCAGCCAAGGTGAGAACTGCAAATACGTATCAAAGCTACAAAAACCGACAAATGGAATAAGTTAAGCAATTAATCAAATTTTAGATTGAGGAATATATAATTGCTACTGTTTGCAAACTGTTTGCAAACCTCATTGAGGCAACGATCGTTTAACCGGAAGACAATTTCGAAGATTTTGTAAAAATTAATTATTGCCCTTAGGCTTAGGGCAGACATGAAGAATTTTAACATTGGAGTCCCGGTCAAATTTATGATTATTCTCAATTATGTGTGAGGCAAAAGCCGATTTATTAGTCAAGATGATGAATGTAATTTGGTTTTATTAAAGAAATGTGTTCAAACATGTGCTTTTTGAAGGATCTCCCAGTTTGGCCCACATAAAAAGAGTTGCAAGAACCACAATTTAAAAGATAGATACCTGATTTGTTAAGGAGGGGGATAGGATCTGTGTTATGGACTAGGATAGTATTAAGGGAAAAGGGTGAGGAAAAGGAAATTGTAATATTGAAGCGTTTAAGAATGTTTTTTAGAGAATTGACAAAAGGGGAAATGTAAGGTAGTGAACGAAACGTGGTGAGCTCACTTTTAGTGTCAGAAGATCTAGTAGATAACAATTTGGTTTGACTTAGTGAATGTTGTAACTGATGAAAGATAGGCATGATAAGGTTAAGTGAGTAACCGTTACTAGCAGCAACATACTTTTCTGCCGCTTGCCTTATTAACAAACAGTTCTGTAAAACAACCTAGAGGGCCTCTTCTAGCATATCCTCTGTATAGTTAGCATAAAAGCCTCTTTGTAACAATATAGATGTCCGAAATTAGGACCCAAGTGCATCTTTTTGTAAACCCTCACTTGTTTAATTTAATATGCACTGTAATAGATATTAACAATACCAGTTTGATTATAAGCATCATAACGAAACAAGTTTGATTGCCAAAACGAGGTGGTGAACCGATTTTGCGACAATCAAATGAAATTGGTCAATATTTTATCTTCATCAATAAATTCTAGTTTAATGTATTGTTTGTTTTGTAAAAAAGAGTGCGGTAATATCTAACGCACTGAGTACGGTTATATCCATTACCGCACTGAATGTGGTAATAAAGCTCTTAACGACACTCAAATTAATTTGGTAAATAGTCTATAACAACACCGATGAAGATGAAACATTTAAAAGGTTACACACTCTATACAGGGTGTTTTCTAACTTGGGACTTTTCTTTAAATAGCAAGAAGTACAAGGAAAATAACGTATGTTAACATGCATTTGCCCCAGTAAAAGTTGGATAATAAGCGAGATATGTTCTTTTTAAATTTCTGAAAAAAATGTTAAGAACCGCTGCAATTGCAATTTAATTAACAAAATTAGTAACAATACATCTAACAAATAACTATTTTACGTTGTCACAGAAACTGTTCGAAATGTCTACCCTTTTGTTGCACACAAATCCTAGCCCCTTCGTATCCAAGAAGCATAAGACGCCTGCATCGTGCCCTGCTGCAGTGCTTCTTCTCGAATTATAACTGCTGCATCTTCCACGTGTTGGCGCAATTCCTCTATAGTATTTATTTCCGAAGCATACACTAAAGACTTAAAATGTCCCCAGAGATAAAAGTCGAGTGGCGTTAAGTCCGGCGACCGAGACGCCCAAGAAATTGGCGCACCACGGCTTACCCACCTATTTGGAAAAGTCCGATTCAGGTATTCACGAACTATGCGGCTATAATGTGATAGGGTAACATCATTTAAAAACCACATTCATTGTCGAATATCCAGGGGTATATCCCCTATCAGTTCTGGCAAATGGTTCTCTAAAAAATTTAAATATTCTACCCCAGTTAGACAATTCGGTAACACGAAAGGTCCAATTAACTGTCCATTGAGAATTCCAGCCCAAACTTTCAAAGAGAATCTCTGCTGGAACCCAGTTCACCAGATAGCACGTGGATTTTCAAATGCCCAAATATGGGTGTTTTTAAAATTATTTACTCCGTTTCGTGTAAAAAATTTGTCATCACAAACCAACACATTGGGAGTAAAATTGGGATTGCGAGCATGTTCGCGCAAAAGCCATTCGCAAAATCTTGTCCTCTGAGGATAATCTGCAGGCATCAGAGCCTGCACGTGTTCAAGTGATAGGGGTATAGTTGGTCTTCTCGGAGAATTTGCCATAGTACTTTGGTATGAGAAATGCTGGTTCGACTGGCAACATGTCTTGTACATACAGATGGGTCTGCATCCACCATTTCCAAAATCTTCTCTTCAGCTCCGTCTTCTACAACCCTACCTGGGCCACCATCACGTCCTCGTTTTGGTAGTAATTGTCCAGTGTCTCGAGCACGTTGGTGAAGTTCAATAAATCTTGTGGGAGCAGGCGCAACCCTTTGCGGGAATTGTTCTCCGTAAACGCGAGATGCAACAACTGTATTTTGCAATGCCTCCCCATAAACTAACAACATATCTGTTAATTCCATACTGGAATACTTATGAGCCGTATTTTTAGGATTGATTATTTCGAACATCAAAAATGTGACAATGCTGACACACGCCAACTAATAATAAAACAGTGCAGTGATTCCAGTGGTTCTTAGTTGGTCTCATAGTAAAAAAGATAAGACAATATCTCTCTTATTATAACACTTTTATTAGAGCACTTTGCCACCAATTGACTACATTTCGCCTCCCTTAGATGCCCTTTCAAGGAAAGTCTCAAGTTAGAAAACACCCTGTATATTACTTACCTATCTAATTACTAACTGCATATAGTTAATAGCCTTGTATTTACGGCACAAACTTTGAAGCATAAGCTAAAATATCTTTCTCTTTCTGCCATATTGAAATCAAAAGCATGAAGATAGCTCGATGCGATTACAGTTTTCTTTTATGTTGTAGAAGATTTTTAGTTTCATTAATAATATCCCTAGCGCATGCCAAATTGTCAATAATTATTAAGTTGTTTATTTGACTGGTAAAGTTGTCATCAATAATTAACCTTTATTATCACCTTTGTTTGACTAAAAATTTCATTATTTTTATATCTGTAATTGGGCGCAAGCAGCAGCAAGCGTCAACAAGATTTGAGCCTTGCAAAGTATAAAGGGTCGTGGTTATGCCGAGCCCGACTTTGTATACAACAACATGGTGATAACTCCTTGTATAGACAATGCTGATTAAGTAGTAAATTACTAGCTATTAAAACAAATTAATCGTTTAATGTAACACCTGAAAGAATTATTATCTCGCTTACTAGATAACTTTTACTAAGGCGTTTTAAGGTGTATCGACTTCTTTAAAAGGATACAGAGAAGACCGTAAACACCCTGTATACAACGGAAACATTAATTTAATATATTGTCATTACGCCACTATTAGCAATACTGCCTCTAAACCAGGGATGTCCGACATAATTTATTAGTGGGCCGGGCTATACAGTATTTACATTTAGGCGGACCGAAACAAGATAAATCCCTAGCCATCTTACCTTATCAAGAGTGATCATTTATAGGTGATACATAGATACATCAGGTCAATACAATAACATAATAGTAAATAAAATAGTATTTCATTAAACAAAACATTGACATGATTACTCTTTAACAGTATGACGTCTAGTTCTGCTAAGCACAACAAAAATTGGTTTCTAAGAAAATTTCATAAATTAGTTGAATTAAATCCGGTGGGCCCGTTCATGATTTCTAGGATGACGTTTTTCAACCATTAAGCCAGCCCACACATTTTCTTCAAAAAGGTTTAGTTCTGGATTCCTAGATGCCCATCTTGAGATGTTAATATCTATATTTGAAATGTGGATCAGAGAGTAGTCCACACAAGCGGGTCCCGTTTATCCCTCTCCAATATCCCAACACATTTCAAGACCTTGATAACTGATCCAAGCGCACATATTAACTCCGAAATGAACTCTTCTTCTTACTTTAAGCACATATATTTCGTCATATCATGCATTTATTGATTAGTAAACTCAAATATAACTGAAAGACAAGTTTCTGTTACTTATTTTATTCAGTTAAGAACAGTTTGTTTGCCGCTGAACAATTTTTTAATTCACTTTTTGAATACTTCCAGGACAATTCATTTCTTCTACTGCAGGACTTGCAAACTTAGATTCCGGCCTCCACTTTTGCCTTATTTTGCCTACAGTACGTTTTCAAACGTTAAAGTGAACAACCGGTGGCGTCTAGACCATCCACCTTCTAGACACTGGAGTAATGTTGCCTTGGTTATGTCATTAATGTGAAATGCTATGTCAAATTTGACCACAAACTAAACATTTTGGCAGCAATCAAATCAATAACAATTGCAAATACCCAGTTTATACGATACAAACAAAAATATATGCAAAATGTATCATACCGGGTGTCTTAAAATGAATTACATCTAGTATGCTTTGAATATCCCATAATGCAATCTAAAATTTTACTTGAAATTGGCAAGACTGTAAGTCTATGTCAAATTCGAGATTAGCAGGTTATGTTTTGCGTCAGTTTGTGTCAAAACTTACGCAAAACCTAACCTGCTAACCTCTTACAGTCTTGCCAATTTTAAGTAAAGTTTTGGATTGCATTATGGGCAATTCAAAACATACTAGATGTAATTCTTTTTAATACACCCGGTAGTATTTGCTATGATTCCTAAAACTATGTGTATATAAACAACAGGAAATTAAAAGAGGAAGATCGCTTTTGTCAGAAATAATTTAAGGAGATTCTTAGTTTTTAATTATATTGAAAATTAGTGTTTAAAAAATATAATTGAATCAATATGAGCTCTAGTATGAGTTACGATCAAAATTTGGTCCTAAAACGAAGATAAGTTGCATAATACGCAAGTCTCTACTGTAGACTATTTATATCTTTAACACTTTGGTGATTGCTTACCTGACTTAATTACTATCAAGATATTTTTAACCACCTACATAAAAGTAATACTGCGATAGAAGTTGTTATTAATTGAAGGGTAGACAGACGCCTTCGAGCCGATAAAAGCCCATTATAGTAAATAGTGGTGAATTTCAAAACAATAGCACACAATTTTATAACTTCTATACCCACAAAAGGAAGGGGAGTGTGCAGAACATATCTAAAATGCATTGAATTGTTCGTATTAATAGCATACAATATCATAAACTATTCTAATCTACTGCTCTGCCCTTAAAAATGTCCAAACGCTTGTTTAATCGTGTAACTAATTTCTGTATTCTTAGGTCCTGGAACTTCCGTCTGACTTTGAAGCCAGCCTATGATTGCAGTCGATTATCCTACAGTCCAAGGCATCGTGCAATTGCCATCTGTTTCTGTGTATGAAGAGGCATTTAGCTGGACAGAAATTCAACAATGACAATGACTTAAAAACTGCGGTCACAAGCTGACTTAAAAGTTAGGTGGAAGAGTTCTACGATCTAGAAATACAGAAATTAGTCCTACGAAGTGTTTAAGGAACAATGCCGAATACGTCGAAAAATAGGTTAAGAACTGTACAAAACATTTGACAAATAACACAACAGGGGGAGGAACATTCGTTTCTAGACACACGTCGTACATACTCTGTTATATGAAGCTTTCACCGGCAATTTAGGCTCATTTTCTTCTTGATCTGTCTTGTTCTTAACGTCTGTATCGAGTATAATCTGTAAAAATCAAATTACAAATCGCAAACAGCGATATTTGTTTATAAAACAAACACGAAGCAATAAAATTGCAGCAGCTTTCGTTGCGGGGGAATAAATATTACTGCGCACATGTAAAAGTGACTGAAAATCAGTTCCGGAAAAGAATTGTTGACAAATAGCCTGAAAATCCTCAATAAGTCGGACATTTACAGCAACGGAGTTCACAATTCCGATAGGCACAGTTGACGATTAAATTCTCTACATCGATTACTCGATAGCCACATTCAGATTCATGCAAGACTACCTCGAGCAAGATCCAGAGAGCTAAAAACGTTGCCGGTTTGAAGACACACAAAACAGCAAAAGGTATCGAAAGTGATTCTTGTATATAGTCAGCAAGATCTCGAAAATTGTATGATTTAATTTCAGAGAAATACTTGTTTCGTTCTAGATAACAACACCTCTGTTAAATTACAATTACTTACTGTCCTGAATTTGAAACCTTGATTGCCGTAGAAGAGTTTGGTTCCAAAGCAATTTGTCAGTGTGAATTCCGAAGCACTTCATACATGACTTCAGGTCCGATCAGTATGGAGGTATACATGAAAGAGTGCTTGCAGAAATGTTCAATGTTGTGTTAGCCAGATTTTACATCAGCAGATTATGTAGGAGCTACTCTTATCTTACTAAATCTTCCAAACGTCGCTCAATATCTGGCTCTGGCAAAAAGTAAACTGAGAACAACCGGCCAGACTCCTGGAAATATCGAAGATTTCCAGAAAAAATGGAAAGCAGCAACCATGTGGTGAATAATTTTACGCATTAAGTATGTTTGGTACAGATGTTAATGTGTGATTGACTACATTAAATATTACGAAATGTATCAGTAAAATGTATTGAAAATTGTTGTTCGCAAGTGATTCTGTAATAAGGTGAGATATATTTTGTATAAAAATTGACCTTTGTGGTATTCATAGTGTCTATAATATAATATTTGTCTAAGTGCTAATCTCTTAACCAAGTTGTTCCCTGTAATAAACAAAACATTTCTCAGTTCTGTTTGTAAACAAATATTCATAGTGAAGTCATTGCTCTTTATCGTAGCGTATGCTATTTCCTACTAATGTTTAATGTTTACGTTCCTTATCTCTTGCATACCAATTAAGATAAGCCATAAGAAATTAGTATCGATGAAGATAAGGGCGGCGGCCGCCAAGGGAGTAATAGATTACTTCATTAAGCAATGGTGATAGCCAATTAGCGGGCTTTTCTTCCGTGCGACCCGCAATGGCAATCTTATCAATAATCTGATAAGGGAAAACATGCACCCGATTCAAAAAGGGCGAGCGGGTTTGTGCCCGCGGTAACCGCCGGCGCCGGCGTTATCTGCCTTACCGGCCGTTATGCACACCCTACAAGCACGCGAATCTGACAGACGTTTTTTTTTCAGTGGACCAATGTGATTATCACGTCGATTCGGACCAAACCACCCTATATCAGTATTCCCAGAGTATTTTTATACATTTCTACCTGTGCACGTCGCACCTTGTGTTGTGTCTGTGGCGTACTACCCGTAGTTCCGTCGATAATCGTGTGCTTGACAGCTCGCCATCTTCGCAAACCACTTGTTAACACGGCGTGTTTATTATTAATTTCAAATTACTGCTAGCTCTTGGACGTGCACGAGTGGGGCCCTCGCCGGTGCTGCCCGCCCTCCGCCCCCCGCCGACGTACCATGTTTGGGTAAGTCAATTCAAATCCTTCAAGTAGACGTCAAGCTTCTGAATATTTGCAAGCGCCTCCGTCTGGGGCCCGGCGGCCCCACAGACCACGCACGGGGCTTGTAAATTGCTGCAATCGATAGCAATCGAATTGCGGGTAATTGCACTCGCCGCCGTTTGGTTTCTTTCGGCAAGGCGAAGACGAGAGCGCGAGAGTGGCAATCGATAATTTGCATTATTTCGCTGGCACGTGCATTGCCCCTAATTGCCAATCGTGGTGTTTAATTCACGCGCCTCGTCTGACCAATCGAAATCGAGCGTGGCTCGTTTGAATCTCAGCGCGGAGCAGATCATTATGTAAGTGCCGCGGCTGTTATCTCGGCCTTTGTGCATGCACCCCTTTCGCAGACGCTGTTTGTGCCTTGTATCGCCCCCGCTGCGAGACTTCCCTGTTTTACAAGTATTGTAAACATTGGAGCATAGGAAATCGATTTTCTGTTTTGTTGTGATTCTACGGCTCTCGTGGTCTTATCAGAGGCATTGTTACGGCGATAGGTAGGTGTGCAAGTTTTTCTCTCGAACCAACCCTTAGATTTGCACTTGCATTATTTGAACCAAGCTATAACCTACTACCTTCAAACCTGTCTTAATGTTGTTTTAATTGCCAGACTTCTGACCCTGCTCGACCTTATTGCTCGTGATTATGTATACTTTGCGTTGTAATTAAGAAGTATCGCGTAAGAAAGTGATCATCAATCATGCTTTCATCACCATATATCGTGCGCCTGAAACTCTTAAAGGTTGCCAAACCATCTACGTAAGAATTTTTGCTGGTTTGTTGCACGTTAAATCCTTACTTAACCCTTATTGCATTTGCATAGCTATATTTTATTTACTCGCCACTGGAGGGAAAACAACCAATTAAATTGATGCATGGCTGAGCAAGCAAGGCTATTATTAAACTGTTTGAAAGTAATGTGTCCAGAGTACATGTTTATAATCGGAACTACTGCCAAAGAGACTGATTACTGTTTGATGGCATTGTTCGTAATATCGTAATTGGGGTATCTACCATAATATGAAGATCTAACAAAGCAACATGAGATACAAAAGTCAAGAGTAAAGGTGGTGTAGCTTGTTTCTTTTATATGAAAAACATATTTTATTTTCAACTGATCTATTATTTGTTGTTTATATCTGTGATACAAGGTATATAAAACAGTCCATAACGCCCTAGGGCGTTATAGATTGCTCTGCAAGCTTTTCAAGTTATTTGCGTATTCATGGTAGAAAATAAAACTGTGTATGCATCACGGGCATTACTTGATATTCATAGCCCTCGGGCCAGAAACCCTCAGGCTTGTAAACGTGTCGCCCTCGAAAGGGCATAAACATCTTCATAATGCCGTTGGTACATAAATAACTATCAAGTCTTACTAGTACATTAGTGTTTCTTAATAACTGGGATGCAAGGCGTATTATGAGGTACATTATGAGTTACTATGGTACGTGAATAGTCAGAAATAACAACCCTCACATTTCTGACCAATCACATATCACGCATCTATTCGTTCACAGCAATAGTTGATCATAAGCTTTCTAATCCATTATTTAGGTTATTAAGAAACACTAGTAGGAGATAAAATGTATGCAACACGGACATTACTTGATGTTTATTGGGCGACTTTCAACCTCTCGGGCTTATAAATTTGTCACCCTCGAGGGGCCACAAACCTCTCTATAATGCCCTTGATACATAAATAACTATTGCACACTTGCTTTAATATAAGAACTTTTTGAAATTTAGTCCATTATGAATGCTTCCTGAACGTTAGATACTGATTCTTGTTTTTATTTCTACCAGTGGATCTTTTCTAATTCTCCAAAATTAATATTCCTAAATCCGAAGAATCATGACTATCGTTTGTTAATTATATGAGTATCATGTTCCATAGTGTAGATTGGTGGTTCACAACTTTTTTTCTCGTGGCCTCCCTGAGAACCCACTACATCAGTATGGCCCCGTCAAAGCCTTGCTCACTATTGCATTCCCGCCCAAATATCGAGAGATTAAAAAGAACTGATCCTCAGCGGACTGTGGAAAGTCAAACGTATGAATAATATGTTGGTGGCACTGTAAGTCTATGTCAAATTCGAGGTTAGCAGGTTAGGATTTTGCGTCAGTTTTGACACAGACATGCTAACCTCGAATTTGACATAGACTTACAGTGACACCAACATATTATTCATACGTTTGAATTTCAACAGCCCGCTGAGAATCAGACGGTATGTCTAGGCTCTAGTCCTATACTTTACTTCTAGGAAACGTGATCTTATTTTAGGGAAAACTGTGTTCACATAATTCAAAACTCACTGTGAGGGATCTATTCACGGAGTAGTATGTCTACACATTTTTTTTTAATTTTGAAGCTTACCATGGAACATGGAACCCATAAGAGCTACTGCGGCTCCCCCTCCGTGTCCCCAGTTGAAAACCACCGATGTAGATGATCGTTACACAATCAGCCTAATTTTAACATTTTTACCTACGTGCTGTTTTGTTTTTCTATAAACATTGAATAGTACTGAGGGGAGTATTAAACCCTAGAAGACTCTAAATACAATCTGATTTTGATTTCGGAGGCTTTCACTGCCATTGTAATTATGTAACAGACGACTTCCGGGATTGGACGTGTCATTATTGAGATTAAAGAACTCAACGTTTCACCCACTTTCATAATGGGCTTCATTAGGAGACAAACAAAAGAGCACGGTAACTCAACGTGTAAACCACTCTACCGCGGCGACATTTGCCTATAAATCTCGCCTTTCTCCTTCTGATCATTGAAAAAGTTTCGCCTCTGGCGTGGGTCACACATTGAGTTACCGTGCTCGTCTATCCCTTCCTTTGCAAAAGAGTTTCGCGTCTGGCGCAGTTTGCCCTTCATGGAAGTTGCCGAAACGTTTAGTTCTTCAATCTTAATAACGACACGCTCCAATCCCGGAAGTAATTTGTTACATAACAATCTTATTTTGTCTTCTATCTTCCTATTTTTTTTTAATTAAAGGAAGAACATCTATGAATGCACACATTTATTTAACAAATCACATACACTACAAAAATACATATGATATTGCTTTCCTGATTGTGAATTAAAACATTTAACAACCAAATTGACGAAACAATATTTTTACTTTCCTGTCTCGTAATACAAGGTTTGTCCAGCCGACCAATCCCAATATCTTCCTACTGGTACTGCCATTCTAATGAAATGGAGAGGTATTTTAGAAGGGTAAAGCGTATATTTGCCAAGCGACGTCGCCTCAAAGCTATGAGGTCGACTGTGATATTCAGTGGCGTAAGGTACTGAACCTGTCTCCATCTAATACCACCTGAATAACAACCGCGACGCTCCGGCATGACGTCGGCACAGGAATTCGGTCTTCCTATTCTAATGTCACACTGAATCGCTGCGGCCTTGTTTTTCAGGTGGTATTGTTCCATTACATTTTAAAAATCTTCACAATGGCCAAGCGTATTAGGACAGTGAATTTACATCAAATGTTCACGCGATGAATCATGAATCTACAGCATGGCCGTGATACAAAGACCAGATCGTTTCAGCGCGAAAATCGCCAGAAGAATAAAGGCCAAAGAAATCACTCCAATGTGCGTTCTTGACTACGAAGGTGGTGTTCACCATGAGTAGGCTCTATAACGTCAGCCGGTGAACAAGGAATACTACCTGAAAGTTTCCAGGAGTTACAGAGATGCAGTGACAAGAAAACAGCGACTTGCAACTTCACCAAGACAATGCTCTCGCCAATTGATATAATATTATACAGAATTTTTTGGTCGAGCACCTTATTGCTCCGCACAGCCCTAACATGGCTTCCCATGATTTCTGACTGTTCCCAACTTGGGTAGGGGGAGACAGGATGTTGAGTGGATCAAGGAGAATGCGACCAAGCAGTTAAATGTTATTCCAAAAGCTGAGTATGAAAATTGCTTCTAGAAGTGGAAGAAGCGTTACAAAAGAGCGTACTTTGGAAGGGGCTGAGGCGCCGTTGTTCTAGGGCAACTATTTACTTTTTTGTAGAGTAAAGTCGCATAATTACGGGATAAATCATCATCTGGGAAAAGCATTCACCCTAAAGATTACTTCTTCTCCTACCACCACCAAAGGTGTTCGTATGATAGTAGATTCAGAAAATATTATAGTCCTATGAACCACCTGTTTATGGCTTATAGAAACACGCATTGTGTGGTTAAGAGCAGATCCTTGGCCTTTATTTAGAGGAAGAAAATAGAGCAAACGTTAGTGTGTTGCCTATTACGTTGAATTTAAAAACACAAGGGGTATACCTGCCAACGGTGACCCATTCATGAAGTATTTCTTGAATAAAATTCCTTAATTTTCTCTAGGAAATTTGTTGATCATGATAAAATATTAGAACTCGTAACATGAATAGCACCCCTTTACTATAATCACTTGGTCTCTCTAACTTGTTTTCCTTCAACTTCGTGTGCTTTCCAGGTTCTACCAATTGCTCCCAAAAGTGGCAAATAAATGGGAATTGTCTTTGGTTCTGACAAACCGAATACATTGAAGGGAAATTTTTAATTAACAACACAGTAATAATGACATTTAGTATTTTCGCCCCTAGTGCTCGCTTACTGTGCCACTAAACCTAATAACATTTCTTAATGATGTTTTAATTGCCATACTTCTGGCTCTGCTGGATTATATGGGTCTTGAATATTTTACATTGTAATTAAGCATCGTTAGGAATGGCCATGTTGCCAATAGTACTAAAATGAGATTACAATCTGGCAAGAGAATGATCATCAATCACACTTTCATCACCATATACCGTGCACTTAAAATTCTTAAAGGTTGCCAAACCATTCACACAAGGCAGTTTCTGGCTTGTTAAATATCACCCTTAAGTTAAGCAGATCGATCCCTTGTTGCATTAGTATGCATTGGAAGGAAAAGAGCAGAAATATATATGTAATTGGAATATCAATATTTTTTACTGTATTTGTTGTATCTATACATTTTCTTATCGATATATTTTTGCCTTTTAGTGTTAACCACACCGTTGCTGCCGCCAAAACAATTAGGTATATTTGTTTCCAGTTTTATCATGACAGTAGAAGTAAAAATAGCCAGGAAGTCAAATTCGGAGTTGTTGCTGTAACCAGTCGTATATAGAGAACCAACGGTGGCAACCTCCGCCTTTCTCAATCCACTGTTGGACATAGGTAAGCTTTTCCTGCTGTTTTCCACTCTTTTCTATCTTCGCTTTGGTTCTCCTATTGATAATACTCATCTTTCCAACTTGGTGCCGGCCTGTTATCTATATGCATTTGTGCTTTCGATTCTTAACTTTTATAATCCGTCTGTCATACTGTCTTCTAGTAACATATCCCGTCGAGTGCTATTTCAAATTCGACGCTCTTATACCATCATCAGCATCTATCTCTTGCCTAATTAATTTTTTGCCAACTTTTGTTTTAGCATAAACTCAACATAGATTGTTCCATCGCTTTTTGGGCTACTCGTGGGGTGCTGTCAAATCAAGGTTTCTTGCTATATACTCGTATAATATCGATACTGGGGATTCTACGGATCAGAAGATGGAAGGAAGTACGTTGTGTTTCAGAATGTATACTGAGCCTACCAAATTCTCGTTATTATTTAATAGAGAGAATAGCAAATGAAGAACTGCTAAGAAGGCATATTGAAGATGTAGATTCTAGAGCGAAGCAAAAAAACACTCAACTCTTATTTCGTCTGCGAAGAAGAAAAAACTTGCCATCGACTAGAGAGAATGGGAAGCTGCAGCAAACTAGCATGAGACTCAAGATTTATAAGAGAAAATCTTCTGCTATTGATTTTATCTTTCCAAGTTCATCATTTATGTTTCAGGTCAACTCTTACCCATGTCGTTTCCGGTTCTTAATTCAAATCAACTATCGCTTTTCTAGGTTCTATTTTTCATTTGTAAATTTCAAACATCTGGGCATTTCTTCTTTAGTGTTAACTCGTTTGGTTACCCATTTTAATACTTTGACACTTTAAACAAAATATCTTAAAGATACAATGGTACCTTCTCTGCCGCTATTAATGAATTTCCAGTCGTTACATGGCTTCAAACATTTCCAAAAAGGAGGTCCATACAAATGTGTCCAAAAAAGAAATAGCTGGTCACAAACTTATAGTGGATAAGTACCATTGATATACTCTACTACTTTTCAGGAATTCGGATATCCGCTACGTTTCGATATATCTTAATAATGTATTTCAATCGTCAACATTACACGAAAGCGTTTTATAAAGGAGGATAATGACATCAATATTAAGAGGAAATTTATAAATCCAGTTTCAAATTAATTTCGCTTAGACGCGTTTTCCATTAGTGGAGATAGCGCCGCTGCTCCTAGGCGTTTTAACATGAAGCGAGGAACCCACGAGATCGTGAAAGATTCATAATATGGGCAGAGTGAGGCATTCTCATTCAAGTCAATTGGCAAACTGCTAGTGACAAACAAATACATAAATTCTTCCGTGCCTTGAAACCCCGAGTAAATTAATCAGCGAATGGGCCCTTAATTCGTAGTTTCTCTCGTTCCCTCTTTATTAACAAGTTCTGGAAAGTTCCTAAACGAATAGGAATGTGATCCGTATCAGCGAGCTGGCGAAGCTGCCGGAGTTCTGGAAGTTCGCTCTCATAAAATTAAAGTTTAAAAATATAGGCCGTGTAAGATCCGCGCTGATTTGGTGGATATTAATTAATTTGGGATTAATGTTCGAGAGTGAGGATAAACGGCTGAAATAGCTGCTATCGTTTGCCGAAAGGATTCAGCCATGAAGTAATTATTTAAATAGTAGGCGAGATTAGGGTTAACGCAATGTTTGAAACTGCTGTCACGGTGAGATATCTGATGTATTATGCATTAACATTCGAAATAAACTTAGCAAAAGGTAGAGAAAATATAGAAAATAAAAATAAACGTCAAGAGATTCTTAGATGAGACGGGAAAGGAAAGTTGCCCCATAAAGGAAGTTTACATTTGGAATATCTTTTATAACGGACATTATTGCGTAGTTCTAGTTATACGTCAAAGTCGGTAACAGGTACTCTATTTTAGTACCGTCCCTCTGAATATACCTGTCTTCCAAAATCTTAACTATAAGAAGCTTTTGATTTTTATGCTCGGTCATCGTTAATCGTTTGCATTATCGAAGCGACAGTATGATTTTAACATCAATCTCGATATAATATTTATTTTCCAATTTTTCTTAAGTCACCAGCTCAGTAGAACGGCAGCTTTACAGCTTATGAACCTTCCAAATTTCTCGAAAGGTTAACGCGTTGTATAATATATGACACACTTATTAGGGCGTTTTATACGCGCCTTGCGTGTATATCGACTGTATGAGTCATACTCCAAAACCCATCATTGTGCACCTTTAGTTCGTTTCCTACATTTCCAATAAAATGTTGACCGAGTCTCTGACAGAAACTCTGCTTATTCAGAGCAAATGCGATTTGGAACTTTCGTTAACGAAATTATAAGAGTAGTATCCGAAGTTGGACCTACAAGTGATTGTCATCAACCCCCAAAACGAATTTGCTGTGAACAGAATCTCTTGGCGTAGTTTCTTTCTGCCTTGTTCGTACAGGAATAGCGAATTAGTATCTGTAGCAAATCTGAAAAGTACGCACGGCTGGCTGCAGTGGGAAATGGGCTGGGTCTTAAGCTGGAAACGCCTATAAACTTCGAATAGGTAAAGATATATAGTTGGTTAGGCGTCACCTTGGCGGTTGAATTCCAGTGTGTTACGCTTTAAAATGCATTTACTACAGGTAACAAAGTCTAAAGTTTGCACAGCTAGCTTTAGTGGGACACAGGCAGGGTTTTACTTTAAACGCGAATTGACCTAGGTAGAAACCTACCTATGTCAATTCGGTAGGGACGTAAAAAGTGTTTATTTATGATTCCTCAGACGCCACTGAATCGAATATTGTCGTCTAAAAATAGACGGCGTCAACTTAAAGTTGAAGCGTGGAGGGATTCATGGACTCGCATTATCTGCACCTTTTTGGTGCTTAATTCGCTCATCAATTTAACTGCAGACAGTTGTACAGAGTACAGGTAAACACAATGGCGTAACTGCAACGTTATATTGAGCATACAATATTTCAGATGAAATAATCAACGGATATGGCATTCGAAGCTGGCCCGTTGTCAGTTTATTATTACTAAAATCGGAAATTGATATAACGGGTTACACGCCGGAATTCCTGGGTCCTAAATAGGCCATTCAGCCGACGTGTTAAAATGCACGGAGCCTTCCCTTGTGGGGAGAGCTCAAAACTCCGTACCGTACAAACACTAATTAAACATGCACATGAACACAATGTAAGTTTTAATTTCTTGATATTTGTAGGTACGACTGGTGATTTTTAGGCTAGTTTGAAAGAAGATATAGCAGCTAGCTAATTAATTAATTTTTATGCTAAAAAGCTGCCAATTCGTTGAAAATGTTTACGTTTTGCTACTGACGTAGCTTCTTCAGGACAAATTAAAATAAAAACATTTTATTATATGTGCAAGTTTTTGCGGTTATGTTTTTATACATTAATAAATATAAGAATGTGTCAGTTATCGTTAGAAGAGTTTTTAAAGTACAAATTAATAATTTAATTCTAATGGACCACAATCATTTTGTTTGAAGAGTTATTTACTCAAAATATATGAATTACAATAAACCAACAAAAAACTCGAGAACTTGCACGGATAATGCTAGTAGCGAAATGTAAACAATTAATTGACCAAATTTTTGACAAAGACGTCATTAATAATGTTCGATTTTCTGGAAGAAAACTGCAGTTTTTCATTCAAATTAATCAAAGCAAAACGAGTCCTCAAGTTGAAGTAGCGAGGTTTGGAGAGCTCCAGCTTCCAAGGATTTGCTTAGTGCTATAGGAAAGGGCCATCACCAAACCTGGGACAGAGCTGGCCCACGAAGAAAGTTTCCGGCACGGCAGAAACGTTGAAACTTAACGATCAAAGCTGACCCACGAAGATGATGATTCAGCCTGGTTGAAGAAACTTATTCGAATTTAGAGCGAATGCGAAGATTGAATTTTATCGCAGTCGATTGTTCCCAGCGGGTTTAAGCAGTTTAGAAATATCCAGCAACAGGGAAAATAAATATCACTTTAACTGCTATCACATCGTGTTAAAACTTAATACGTAATCGGGACTCCCCACTAACACACGTCTGGTCTGAGCGTTCTTTGCCTTCTCTACTCTTCTGCCTTAACTGTCAAAACGAAACTAATTACCGTGAATTAAGGCCCACTGTTAGAGCAGGGCGTAAGACGTGGGATGTTCGAGACTGAAGAGCGAAGAGCTGCATTTGCTGGTCGCTACTTTGCGTTCAGCGAACCCATCTCTACCAACGATCATGAACGCGGACATCACTCGGCAACTTAAGCATATACAATTTACTAACAAATTATGTATTCGGGGTTTCATCAGAGAAATCCTCGTCGGCGATGTGAAGTACTTAGATGTTCGGCTCTAAAAGATTTGGACATTACCTTATTTTTGAAATGTTCCACTTCAAAACACTCGTGCGGCACTGCGCTTTACAAATAGAAATCAAACCGTAATTTACAACCGCTTTTCAAAGCACATTCATTGCAGTACATATGATCGACAACAAAACATTTAGTTCACTTTCTTAAGAGGCTTTTATACCTTGTCGCAGTCATGCCACGGAAAACGCAACAGCTAATGTATGCGCGACGAAAGTAGATCCCAAAACTGATTTCACATTTAAATGTGGGCGGTAATCTACATGCAAAATTCTTGTTATTGTAGCACATGATATCATATTTAAAATTTTGGGTAAAGAACATACAGCATTGAATAATAAATAATTAATTACTTAATAGCCGGGCGTCAAGCGAAATATTTAGCTGGATGCTTAATGGTTGTCGACTGGAGAAACAAGCGAGAGAATTGCGGGCTTTGCAAAATAAACATCAGGCGAACGGTCGGCCCTCGATAACGAATTCCAGGGCTGCATCGGGATGAGGGCATAATTTGAGATGATTGTAGTGTATATTTTATAACGCGGGACACCTTGCTTTTGTTTTGTGCGTCATTGAGTTTGAAACATGCGCCGTTTTTTACTCAGTTTAAAATTGAATACGGTACCAACCCCGGTATATTACAAGTCACGACGCTCAAGTTTTCAAACGATGTGAGGTGACCACGGTGTATCACTTTAAATGTACCAGGATAAGCTTTTTGCCTTTTGTCAGCCATATCTAATTTTTCAATTGTCTTCTTCATCTTCGTAAAACTGTGATATTGATAGCAGTTGTTTTTGTAATATTCATGATTATATTTGTTTTGCCATGATGTATTAGCCTTTCTGTAATCAACTAGTTGAAACGATAAAGAAGCTGACCTGCGGTTAATTAATTAAAATAATCAATGGTAGTAAAACATCGCAGATCAACTCCCTTAAAGTTCGTACTACACGAAAGCTCTAAAAATCTTCACTTACCGCGATGGCCGAGCTAACTCAAATTCGGAGATATGGTCGTGGGTTCAAACCACCAGCTGTGTACCCTGCAAATTCTTCAAAAGAAAGGATATTATTTTGAATAATTTAAATAAACTACAAATGACTAGCATTTATTTAATAACTACTGAATAATCTGTAGTATGGTCATTCAATAATAAATAATCAAAACAATTTGATCATAAATAATGTCATAGTCGAGCTGTGCGACACGCACCAAGAAACGCCTTTTGGGTTATTCAATTAATTGTAACCACAAATGAATCGAGTTGTATGCATACCGCTGTCATTTAAAAAAAACCTTTCTATTCAGGCTATTGAAAGCAAAAAGCGTGAATGCTCCTTTTACAGAGGTTTGATTACACATATAAATTGTAGCTTTCAATGTTAATTGTGATTAAGTATACGCATTTAAACTTCAGATATTAAAACTGATTGAACGTATGCGTCTAAACTTTACATGTTAGTAATAACGGAAAGTATAAATTCAAACTTTAAATACAGATAGTATGGAATGTACGAATTTAAATTTCAAGAATTGAAGATAATGTAATATAATATTAATCCCGGAATAACCAGTCCGTGTAACTGTCCACAATTAACCGAAATCACTAACCTTCGGAGCCCAGTAATTCCTAGGGACAGCGCTGTCAAAGGGTCGCTACTGCAGGTTATTCAGCTGAATCAACTCCTAACGTGATGCAATGGCTTGCCAGGGGAAGCTGACAAAAAGGTCGAACGTTTTGCTCCTGACAGCATCGATGCTAAAGCCACATAACGTTCTTTAATGGGGGCAGGACACTAGCCTCCAGGTCCAAAATTATCGGATAGGAGCTGATTTTAAAACCATCGAGTGAAATTGTCGGTTAAGAGCTAAAGAAATGCAATTAATAGGAGAATGACAAACAAAAAAACCACATCGTACCTGATTATAGTCAGCCCTTCAAAATTAATCGTCGTGGCGTAATAAAGCACGAACGGGACCTTTTAGAAACAAGTTACTTCGTCGAGGTGCAGGAAAAGAATCCTCGCGTATTCGACCAACTAACAAAGGCAGCTGAACGCTGCGACCTCGCGATAAGCCAGCGAATGTTTTGGGCTTTCCAGAATCGGTACGAAACGAGCGCACTGGTAAATTGAAATATTTCGAAACACAATTAATTATTATGCGAAGACAATATACAGGCTAGTCCTGAAATAATTGGTATGTGGAGAAAACATTCGAGCGAAAAATGGTTTCATAGTATGTCAGATTAACTCATATAATTTCTTTAGCCTGGTTTAACTCTATCGTGTTATACATATAGATGATACCGGCATCTCATATGAAATGTGGTTTTTCAACGTACACATCTCTAGTCGCTATAGTGTTCTTCTGACTATTCAATTCACCTGTCATCTGTCAAAAAGTGACCAATGAAAATCCAGAATTCTGACGTTTCTTGACCAATAAAAAAAATATCAGCGGATATATCTTCCTAGAAGGTATTCAAGTGACTATTTTTCACAAATGCGATTTTTATTAGAAAAAGTCAATATTAGTGTTCTGTTACTATAGAAATTGCGTAGTTTGATGCTAGATTTACTGAAAACTAATTTGAAAAGGTAGTTTGGTTCATTAAATAGTCCCTCGAATACCATTCTTAGTCAAAGTTAATTAGATTATTTTTGCGGTGGTATCACTACTCATGTCCATTGCGCTTGGGATTAGGACTCGTGCTAACGCACTCGTCCTAATCGTACCAAAGCGCAATGGACATTCGTGACACCACCGCAAAAATAGTCGACATAACTTTGACTACTCATGGTATTATAAGTGATTCTTTTTTCGTACTGATATCAACCAATTAGAAAGCTGGATTTAGTTAAATTATCTTGTATAATTTCGATTATACAACATCGATTATACTAGAGTAACTTCACTAGGCTGACGCGGTCGGACTATTTAACCTGTCAAACTGACACTCTTTTATTGTTGTGCAACAAGTTATCGACATATAACCCGATAATATCGAAGTGCTTATAGTATTACTACTGATCATTGTATCTTGTATAATTACACTTTAAATTGAATAAGATTGCCAGAAAGGTAATTTAAGGGCACTGTCTGGTTGGCCATGATTCGGAATAGATTTTGTTAGATAAATTCTTCATCGGAAAAAAATATTTAAAATGGGTACCACTAAGAGAAATACCTTTTCATTTTAAGTATAGATAAGATGGCAGGGAAAATGTTCTTCTTTCTAGAAAAATATTAATAAGCTCTTGCTCAAACATGGCTCTTTCATTCTTGTTTTCAAGATAGGTTTCAAACAAATGACACACATTAGGTTCAATTTGTTATACAAATAAGGGCAATATAAAAGAAACAGTAGCAAATTGTATTTTGATCCGAAATTTCATCAGCCCAAATTGTAATAAGAACTCGATTCGATAGAAATCAACATCATTTTCGAATGTTTTCAAAGGATGAATTGACGTAAATGCCTTGACTTGATATTTTCTGTATTTTTATGCATATTTTGTGAGCCAACTTTACGATATGAAAAGCACCAGTCAATTTTCAGTTACGCATCGCCGAGCGACTACTGTGTATGAAAAAGCATTTAAAATGTAAATTTTAAAATTTGAATTTTTATTACCTCCCTCCTTTATTTCGATGCTGAAATCGTTGTGGAAATGTGCTGTTATTCCTGCCTAATACGCTAAAATATTTTTCCTTTTGTCCAGGCCGCGCTACTAATCGCACCATCGCGAAATCGCGCCAATTATCCCGCAGCAATGTTTACGAATTCCATTGCGGCGGATTCATATTTATTAAGGAAAATTGCTTTTGTATTTAATTTCCTAGGCCGTCCCTTCCCGGCGCTAATTGTTCTTGGAAAAATCTCCAAGTGCGTCGCAATCGCGTTACACTCTAGATTTTTAATTTGTTTAACTCCACTGGCCGGACTAACGCTGTTATTCAATTTGCATCTCAAACAAACTGGTTATTTTGTTATGTTCTCGTTTATGGACCCGGGCTGCGAGTCTAATCATGGAAAATTTATTTTAATCCCAGTTTGTGATTCTTTGTCCGCCGAACCCGCCTTAGTTTTACTATTCTCTTTGTGCGCGAAATAATTTTATTATTTATGATTCGAAATGTTTATTGTCTTTGTGCATGTTTTTGGCGGACTTATAAAAAATACCTGCCTCTTATTCCCTTTTCAATAATTTAGCGAGCTCGAAGATCAAAGCCGTCTTCTTCCTCGCTTCGGTGCAGGCTTTACTGCGCATAATGCTCGTTTGATAATGTTATTTTTGCACACGTCGTTAATGCCGATTTTTTAAATTGGATGTTTTTCCTGCTAAATCGTAGATGGGGATTAGGCGCTGAGCTGCTCATCCCCCTCGCAGCTTTAATTTTTGCCTCGATTTTCCCCCTAATTTGCCAAATCTAATCTCTTTACCTGGATGGTCAGAACTAATAATAAAAGGATCGGCTTAAACCATACATTATATTGTGTTTAGGAAATATTTTGATTAAAATCACTTACAAGACTCATTTATGTAGCTTGTTTCAAGGAAAAGCGATGGATTAGACTTATATTCGTACAAAGCTGTCACCTTGCTCTTAGAAAGAGGAAGAACTGAAATACAGGCCTATTTCTCAGATAAACCACAAAGACGTGCTTCACAAAGCACAAAACGACGAACATTATGTGCGGTAGAAACATGCTTCATTAGGCTAATAAAACTCATGTTGTCTATAAGAAACTTTACCTGCACTAAAGTATAGTCAACAGTATTTATCTGTTGATATACATAATTTAAAATATATTTTGGCAAAATCGAAACTGACGCAATATTTACAATGCATCTCTAACTTCAAAAAGGAATCATTTGTCCCGACTTTTGCAATTTTTCGATAGGCACTCAGTCCTTCTTAGCGATTTTTGGGCCGTAAGTTAGGCTAACGAAATTGTTCTTCATAACAAAACTATTAAAGATATGGGCGCCAGTTGCCGTCTAGCGCCAACACCAAATTCAGTTAATACTATCACACTTTCATAAAACATCTTTAAGAATATTAATTTACACTTAAATAAATTCAAAATTATGACTACTGTAAATAACACCAAATTTATAAATGTAAAATAAAATTAGAAATTAATTAAAAAGTTTAGCGCGGAATTATTACACAAGGTTCGATAGAATCAAGACTAACTGAGAATTCAAATTATTATATAAATTATTGCAAAGTATTCGTTAATTAAATGGTATACCGAGATTCTAGAAACAAAAACAAAGATTTGGCGAAATTGGGTGCTGGAAGTCGATTCGGGCAAAGTTTATAAAGCATAATTGAAATGAGCTTCATAAGGCGCTCTAAACGAAGCTATTTGTTTACGTAATTCATCGCGATCGACACATTTATAAATGAACGAAATCGTTCCACCAGGTGCCGTGGTTTTTCCAGCGTGCGATGCATATCGGCATCCTTAAATTATTACGAGTGCCTCAAAGTTAAAGTTACATGAGAAATGCGAACGATAAAAGAAAGGCCCAACAATAAATTGGAACAACGTAAGAACACTTGAAGATAACGACACCTTCGCTTTCGGGTAGCATGATGATATTTTATCAAACAGCCAGGCGCAGTAATTCTATAATCCATAACACAAAATCCGATTACACCTGATTTACTGATGATTTTCAGTATAAATCCGTTTGGTAAACTTTACTAAAAGGACTTTCAAGAAAGCATTTTTACAGCCTCGCAAGTTCGAATGCAAATAAGTCTACTTTAAAGCTATACGCGCAAAATTCTCAAACGAAGGGGATGCCAATCTAGATTTCCAAAAGGTAGGTACTGTACAGATAACATGATACACGCAACGACGTTTATAGTGGTCTATGTGGAAGAATATATTTAAGACTTTTGCAGTGTAAAAGCTGAATTCAGAAATACTTAAATAAGTATATGTTGTTTAATGGTAATAATAATAATACTTTTTATTTGCCGAATTGTTACATATTACTCCTTTAAATACAATTCAATAAACGAAACAAAATTACCATCCGGCAAAAACGATAGTAATCACATTGTTTCTCTTTTGAGAGGAGAGAAACACCTACTCTCCCTTACTACTGCTATATCAATAACTTCTACTAAATGCGTATTTAAGGGCAATGAATATACAAGAAAATACATATTTTATAAAAATGTATGGAAAAGAAAACAGCATGAAATATTTGACCATGAAACAATTGAGTATCGTTTTTCATCTAAGTTGTGGTCTCCTCTTCTTTGGTTTATGTGTTTATTTCTTGGTTTTTCCGAATTCTATCGATGTCAGATAAGCATACCATTTCAATTATTTTTATTCTGTTACTACGCCATTGATCTAATTCCCCGCTTCTGCGACTGTCTCTCTTCTCATTCTTCTCTTTTGGTATCCCGAGATATTTCACGTAAGATATGGCAATTCGAATCTGTATATACTTATTATGACTTAGGCTGACGTAGATCTCTATCCTATGCAATAGTCTAGATTTATACAGATGACATTTTACTTTGGGGCTTAATTCCAAGATTCCTACCACTGTGTGTTTTTATGTTACAGAATTTGTTTGCTGTGTTAATTGTATTATTTATTTTTTGCTTTTATTTATTACGGTCCGCAGATATTAATCTTTTTAAACGCCTTTCAGTTATATTCTGCTTTCGCTAAAATGAAACACTATAATAATTATGATTCTCTATGCACAGATAGAATAATAACTTTAAAAGAAACCAGGAACTTCCACAAACTACTCTGCTACTGCTACACGATGTGGTGAAGCTTTCGAGCACTGCAACTTAAACGTTACACATTTCTAAATTTATATAAATACGGCTGATATCTATATTAAATTGGAGACAATGTAAAACATTCCCTGAATTCCAAGTAATGAAAACATTGAATATTGCAAGGAATTCTTGGAAGTGCGTAGCTTTAGTTTAGCTATTCTGAACAGAATCGTAGCCAGGCGTGAAACATAGATATATTATTATGAATCAATAACAATCAAACATCCCAGCAGTCGATAGTCTATTACTACGTAATCATGCATTATTCATCCTATTCCAACTGCCAAGTAGTTCCAAATAAAGTTAAACATATTAACTAAAAACATATGTGTATTTCATTATGTGAATATGATATGTCTTTTCTTGTACAGGGATGGGTAGAAATACAAATTCTAAAATGCTCCAAAAATTAGTAATTTTACTAAAAGTAGGATTAGGAATTCGCAGTATCGAGTGCAACATGGATTCGCTTTTGAGGAAAAACTTTCACCTTCCATAATATCTTAGCTCAGAAATGCTAATAGAAGCATCCATTTGCAACGCTGAACATCCTGATCGATTATTATTATTATTATTAGTATTGCACATCAATTAATCAACTACGATAAGCAATTATGGCAAGTCCAAAAATATCAATTTGTTACGTATAATAACCGACAGTTGTAAAAAAATAAATTATCCCACAAAATCTTACCTTATGCAACTGAGAAAATAACCGTTAACTTGCGAATAATAGAGAAGTCCAGTGGTAGTTGTAGTAGAGTGGTCGTAGCTCAAATACAAAGTAAGGACAAATCGTTATAATTACGAGTACAATATATGATTAAGATATCAGGCTCTATAACGCAAGTAAAGATACTTCGAAAGAGCCACTCGATTTAGTTAAGTAGATGGTTTAAGTAGACAAAAAGAAAGAGACATATATTTAGTAGTAATGGTTATATTTAATGGGTTTATGGCCGGTCTTATAAAGACCATTAATCTGAGGTTAACTTTAATTTGATGTTAAAATAAACAAAAGCGCATCAAAATGTTAGTGTTAACAACGAATTAAAGTTAACCTCAGATTAGTGGTGTTTATAAGACTCGCTCTCATCAAAATAATAAAGCAAGTACGTACATACTTAAGTAAAATATTGTAGTTAAAGTCACGTAGCAATCTGACAAATTGAAAATACAACTCAAGTTTATAATAGTAAAATAACTACTATCAAAGTATCTTGTAACTGATATTAAACGGTATGTATATTATACAAAGTTTATACACTACGTCGAAATTCTCAAATAGCTGTTCCGAACGAAATCATTAAACGTCTGCTATATGACCAAATCTTAGTACATTATTACAAACTTGTTACAAACAGTTGTTAAACCAAATTTTCAAGTATTTAAGCTATTGTGTTGTTGGTCCAGACATTAACAGAATTAAAGATTATAAAACGTTAAGTAATGACTTTGGATGGATGGATGTCGACACACATCTGGAAGCTTCACCAAATATGGTGAAATAAGAATTTGTGGCTGTTCTACTCACCGGAAAAACACGATGTAGACGAAAAAGTATGACAACGTAGAAGGACGTAGAAAAACGTCGACAGGAGTTGACAAACGTAAAAAACTGTAGTTAAATAGTTATTAAGCACTTTAACGCTATGCCATGAACTTGAATCGCCCCTTAGTTGATGTTCGAGCCTATAAGTGAAATTTGTAAACTTAAAATACTCATTATAGCATGTAGGCTATGCCTCTCAATACATACCACACGTAACAGAAACCAAAAATGCCACTTGCCTCTATCAAATTTACTAAAAACATTTTCTGTACCGTTTTATTTACAGCTATTTATCAACTACTCCCTAGCCTTTGTTTTTCACCAAGTCGCCAGGGAAACGAAATACTACAAATTATCCATAGCGCCAGAATCCCTAACAATTTTTGATGGCAACAAAAATAACCCTAGATATAAATTCATTGGATTTGTCATATAGAAAGGTTGCCTAACAAGGAGGTGCAAAAGCATTCATGAATGAAATTTATGACGTTACAATTTTTGAAACATACACGACCCATACCTTTATCTGGAGATGTACGAAGAAAGCTTCATAATATGAATTTCAATTAGAATTTTGCCAAATAATTGTATAGTTACGAACTGAGCGCCTATACGTTGAACACTACTTATTACATCCGATAAAGCTTAATTTCGTAAAGCATGCGTTGCCTTCAGAATGTTTTTCGTTCTATTAGATGCTAATTTACAATCTACTCTATATAATAGAAGATTATTAAGTAAATTTAACGTCAGTGTCTTCATTCCGCTGCAGATTCATTGTTTGGTAGAACTGCGTTCATAGACAGTGGGGCCTTTCTGTTGGTAATGGATATAAAAACTGTTCAACAAAATTCTCTCCATCCAGCTAGTCTGCCAAGTCAGTCTATGTTTATCCTCTTTTTTGTGTATTCCCATAGTGCAACCATATAGATTTCAGCGTTGCCTTGTAGAGTAGAACTTTATTTTCTAAGGTAAGTTTTGATTCAGGTCCAAGCAGCCAATCCATTTGCCTAAATTTTAAGCCTAATTATAGCGTTTCTATTTTAAGGTGTTGTTGATTCCAGTATGTAGGTGAGGTCCAAGGTATTAATGCTTGACTTTGCTCCGCATTCAGTAGGGCACATCTTTGAAAGTTTGAGTTTGGTAATTTGCTGAAATCTGACTGGTTAAGCCAGGATCTAACAGTATATAAAATCAACTCACCTGTGACCACTGCCGTCTTACGGTTTATTTTTCATTTTGTTCTGTTACCATCAAGTGAATTTATCGGTTATTTTTAAGTTCTCATAAAGTATATCTGCAAGTTATAAGCCACATGCAAGTGATCCTTCCAGTTAAGTTCAGTTACAAGTAACAGTTGCGTCGTCTTAATTTAATTCATACCGACCGACAGAATGACATTCTTTGAGCGTATGATTCTATCAAAGATACAATTTTGTATTTTCGTGGTATGTTCAGCTATTTTTTTAACACATCGTACTTGTTGACGAGCCATTCATCTGCAATACTTTTTTAAAGAAATAATAAATATTTTATATCGAAAAAGAAAGTTCGAATTTCTGGTATGGAGAAGTATGAAAATAGAATCACGATGCAAGTAAAATTTTCACGTTTTAAAACTCCGGGGACCACTTAATAATGTTCCGCGGAATCATAAAATGGAATTTTTACAACTGCAACATATCCTTAAGAAACACTGCTGCTTTATGGTCGCGCATTTTCTCCGCAGAGTTTTATAGGCAAAAAATTGAAGCGAATATGGCGGAAAATTTCGATTGAGGTTGCAGATCGCCAGTCGATCTCGTATTTGCGTGCACGTAATTTAAACAACTTGCCCTTCGCCGAATTCCCATCAAGCTAATCGAATGCCGAAGCCGATATTGGTGCGCAAAAATGGCATTTATGTATAATAACTGTCGAACTGATTGTTTCCGGTGCGCGAAATTACTATTTCCGCTGTGCCGGCGCATTTCTCTGGCTTGGACGCTGCGGCCCTGCTCCGGCTGCGAGGGGCAGCGTTAAAAATGATAACGGCCGCATTTGCATGCAGGCACTAAAATGATTTGTGGGGGAGAAAGGGAGAAATATGTGCGCTTCCGGCGCCCTGGGATTTCCCCGTTTGTTGAAAATTTAATTCTGTTCCCGTAAACAACCGTAATGCTAGTACAATTGTGATGCTAATTGAATACGATGTAAAAATGTAATTTTCCCCGCGCTTTGCCCGCATGACATTTCCCATATGGCTCTGCGTACAACGCCCATCCGATATAATGAGTTCGCTGTCCTTTTTCTGTCCGTGCTCACTAATTTATTGAGTGAAAATTCTCCGCTTGCATCTACATTTTCCTGACCCCGAGGTGAATGACTGTGGCGTTTCTAATTCTATTGATGAAGGGTAGATACAAACATTTGAAAACGTGGTAATAAATGGGCATTTGGCTATACAATAATAGATTTTAGGTGAGATGTCGTGTTTATGCTTTTTAGGACACTTAGTTTTATACGAAGCTGTATTGATGAATGGGTTGATAACGTATCGAATAAGTATACAACGTTTTAGTTGTAAGTTTTAAAAATTTGCGACAATAATAACCTAGGATGCACCGAGTCTCAGGCCAAACTCATCCATGGAGGATAGCGTCCCGAAGAAGTCTAGCATTCGCAGACGAACTGATTATATTACGAAGTAATTACCTGACAGCGATGGTAAGCTAAATAAATAGTCTGAAGTATAAATAGGTTAGACGAAGATAATGTCACTCGTATACCTTCCTGAGAAAAAATAGAGAACCAAAACCTAAACACCTAAGCAAGTGTCGGAACATTTCTGAATGCTTAGGAATTTACGTAACGATATATAACTTGTTAACTACAATCCCTAGATGCTGAAATTGCTACTAAAAACGTTAAAAATTATCTTGCCGACCGTCAGCGAGTCACCCACTGTTGCTAAATTAGACATAATTGCAGTATCAGCGTCGCAAACGCTGTGATTCATGCAAGAGTGAGTATTTAGTAAGAAATTTCCATATACACATATACATGTTTACGTTGTAGGAATTGGGGATACACAAAAATTGCAAAATTGAAGTGCATCATTGTGCTAACTTAACCCCATTTTCAGTAATTCAATATGGCGAAAAGAAAATATGAATAGAATAACAAAGAAGAGCTGATAATATGGTGAGCAAACAATAAAATTAACGTAACAGATACATACAGCGGAATTAAATAGTGGAATTAACTTAGCTTGGACAGTTTTTCTAAAATTTTTAGGTATCACAACGCTAATGCCGTAAAAACAATACAAGGTTTAGAACAATACATAACGGATGTTCTATTGTATTGTCGAAACCTGGACCTTCACAAAAAAAGTATACGAACATAGAGCGTAATACAAAGACCTATGAAAAAAGCTATCGTACACGCTGTGGTATAAGCAACTGTATACTGGATAAAATTGAAGACAAAAATAAAAGGTGCGATAAAAATAATGACAAACGGGTTGTACATGCCGCAAAGATGACGGACAATAGATGAATGAACAAAAAGAGAATGGAAACCATGGAAGTAGTATTGCGGCCGCTAAACTAGAGCACCTGTCAATCATCCGATTAAATTAATTGACCTAATTAAATCTGCAAATTTTTGAATTTCAAATGGTAAATCTGCCTCTCTCTTGTACTCATAGGGTGTTGGTTGTCTCTCTTGTATTCACAGAATGGATGATTATATTTAAAAAAATCTCCGGCCGACTCTAATTTGAACCCGCTACGTTCGTATCCACATTTGGGCTGCATCGATCTATGCCGCTAGGCCACGGAGCGCTACGGATTTTAAGGTGTTAATCTGCATGCCACTTCACTTTTGAGTCGTCACGATTCCATATTTCTTGAAAATTATGATTTATAACAGCGGAATTGCATCGTCTATAATTTTTAAAGTTTGATAATAATTTAAAAAAACTGGTTTCGTAAGTGGTTTTGCTGGAATTAATTATTTTATCAATCGGCCAAACAGGTCGTTGCCTGTCGTATCGCCCAAGAGATTTGCCCTGCAGCTGTTGGATCCTCTATAAAATTCAAACAAACTTTTCTCGATAGCCTATAGGTCTATGTGCTTGTTTAAATTTATGCTCAAATTTTATTATAATATCAATTTAAACTTTGTCTGAAGAAATTACAATTAGGCGTATATTTTTATCATTTGTCCCGGTATTACAAACCGTCAGTGAAAGTTTGCCCTCCGGCTTCGGTGCTGCAATTCGTCACGGAGAACGCAGGCATAGACAAGATTCAGTCCATACGTATATCTTACAAATTTTGTATGACGTAATGCTTCTCCAGTTTTAAAAAGCGGTGGATAATAATTCATGGAACTATTACTCAACAAAGTTAAATAAAATTCGTCTTTGGTATTCATATTTGTTGTAGGGCAACTGCCGGAATCCGCAAGTTGAACGTATCGTTATAATTTCTTCTATTTCGTACTACCAAATTTCATAAAATTATGTCCCAACGAAGGTTCTTTGCTGTCACCCTGGTTTAATGTCTCGGCACATAAAATGAACATAAGTTTGTTATGCAGTCTATATGGTAATAAAAGATGATATAAATCAGCTGGGGCGGCAAAATTAAGCATTAACCCAATTAATTTCGCGGATTGCTCTAATTAATTTTGATATGTGCTACTGATTAAATTACGCAGCTGAATTTCAATTGATAAATCTGTCTCTCTTGTACTCATTGGGTATTGGTTGTCGAATTTATACTTCCCGGGGATAGGCCATCTTGGTTTTCTGCGCGCGCACTTCTCTCGGATGCCAGTTTTAATTTCAATTTTCGCGCAAATTTTTGAATTTCAATTGGTAAATCTGTCTCTCTTGTACTCATTGGGTATTGGTTGTCTCTCTTGCATTCACAGAAAGGATGTTTAATTTAAAAAAATCTCTGGCCGACTCATTATACTTACTTTGAAGCACACCTTTTATAAATCGCACCAGTCAAAATTAAAATAAATCACTAGGTTTTGGCGAGGGTCGTCATCGAAATGACAATTTAATAATAATTTTCAAAGTACATTACTCTAACTTGTTGCAATTTTAGTAAGGTTTGAATAAAAACAGCAATTTCATTGAAAAATATTCTGCTACAATCATTTCGAAAAGCAAAATTTCAGTTAAGTAGGCTCGTTGTGCTTTTTTATTACAACGTTTTATCATAAATATTATCGAAACTATTTAAAAATTTTAGATTCACGGTAGATTGATCGATATAATGTTACAATTTCGCATTTTTATTACAAAAGTTCTTGTACCTTTGATAAAAAATATATGTATGTTGACCCCAAATTAACATAAATTTTAATAAAAACATGCAATTTTATTGAATAATCTTCTGCCACCATCATTTCGATAAACAAAATTCAATCACAATTCGTTTTACAAAACGATTTATAATAACGCAAATGATGTAAAACAGTTTTAGAGATATTTCTAAGCATAATTTTGCAAATATTTTAAACTTTTTTATAAATTGTATCGCTCAAAATTCAAATAAATCACAATTTTTTAAATGACATCACGCACTTATGAAATCAAAGTTAGATGTATATGAATTTTCGCCACTTTGTATCTGTAAAATAGCTTCAAACAGTAATATTTGAATAAAAGACACGCAATTTCGTTGTAAAATCTTCTGCCACCATCATTTCGATAAACAAAACTTCAGTTACGTAGGCTCTTTGTGCATTTTTATTACAAAAGTGCTTGTACAATTGCTTAAATATGTATGTGATGACGACAAATTAACTCAAAATTGAACAAAAATCACGCAATTACACATCTCACTTAAATTTTTACAAAAATCGACATCATGTCACATAAATTATACAAAAAATGACATTTTAATTCAACACGCGATTATATTTTAATAAAAAATATGCAATTACACATCATCTCACTTAAAATTATCACAATTCGTGTTACAAAACGATTTTATAATAACGAAAATGATGTAAAAACAGACGCTTTGAGGGCTCGAAAAACTATTAATCGGACGCCTACAGTTTGCTGATTACATCAAAGACCTTAACGTTGCTCATGTGCTGCTAGCTAAACCGAAACAGCAAAAGGTGCCAGCCCCGACTGGTACTACAGGAAAAACCGAAATGGAAACTGATAACTGCGAGTCCGATTTAGAATATAAATTAAAAACACCAGGTACTCATCCAAGTCCACATCAAAAAGGTGCAGTCAGAAAAACGTCGATTAGGAAGCACTTACAAAAAAGGGCCGTTAGAAAAACACCTCTAAGGCAGAGGTCATCAACATCAAAAACGAATGGAAGTCTGGATTGGGAGCGTCTTAAACTTTAAAATGTTACAATGAAATTTGTTCTACGATCCCATGTAAACGAATTCTGATTTTATTACTTGCAGCCTTTTTAATTTGAAATGTTGTGCACCGCAAACTACAGTTTTCTAAACTGGCTAGGGGATTTTTAGAAAATAAGACATTCAGCTGTACATTTATTTTTATATTATTAAGTATTATACGAAATAAGAACAATATATTTGCTTATTACAACGTGTTTGTGTTTTTTATTTCTACTCTGCTTTTGTTTTTCACGAATCTGCTATAATTACAAAATCTAAAAGCTAAGATATTAGTATTTGAAGTTATTTTACAGATACAAAGTGTAAAATTTCAAAAAATCAATCTACGATTTCATAATAGCGTAGTATAGTTTAAAAAATTGTGATTTTTTTAAATTTTGAGCGTTGCATTTTATAAAAAAGTGTAAAACATTTGCAAAATTATGCTTAGAAATAACTTTAAAACTGTTTTTACATTATTTGCGTTACTATAAAATCGTTTTGTAAAACGAATTGTGATAATTTTAAGTGAGATGATTTGTAATTGCATATTTTTTATTAAAATTTCATCGCGTGTTGAATTAAAATGTCATTTTTTGTATAATTTATGTGACATGATGTCGATTTTTGTAAAAATTTAAGTGAGATGTGTAATTGCGTGATTTTTGTTCAATTTTGAGTTAATTTGTCGTCATCACATACATATTTAAGCAATTGTACAAGAACTTTTGTAATAAAAATGCACAAAGAGCCTACGTAACTGAAGTTTTGTTTATCGAAATGGTGGTGGCAGAAGATTTTTCAACGAAATTGCGTGTCTTTTATTCAAATATTACTGTTTGAAGCTATTTTACAGATACAAAGTGGCGAAAATTCATATACATCAAACTTTGATTTCATAAGTGCGTGATATAATTTAAAAAATTGCGATTTATTTGGACTTTGAGCAATGGAATTTATAAAAAAAGTGTAAAATATTTGCAAAATTATGCTTAGAAATAACTCTAAAACTGTTTTTACATCATTTTCGTTATTATAAATCGTTTTGTAAAACGAATTGTAATAATTTTTTTAAGTGAAATGATGTGGAATACGTGTTTTCTATTCAAATTTTGTGTTAATTTGTGGTCATCACATGCATATTTTGATAAATTTTACAAGAACTTTTGAATTTTGTTTATCGAAATGATGGTGGCAGAAAATTTTTCAATGAAATTGCGTGATTTTATTCAAATTTATGTTAAGTACTTTTGTAATAAAAATGCGAAATTGTAACATTATATCGATCAATCTACCGTGAATCTAAAATTTTTATATAGTCAAAAAGTGACCAATAACAATCCAGAAACCTGACGTTTCTTGACCAATCAAAAAAATATCAGCGGATATATCTTCCTAGAAGGTATTCAAGTGACTATTTTTAACAAATGCGATTTTTATTAGAAAAAGTCAATATTAGTGTTATGTTACTATAGAAATTGCATAGTTTGTTGCTAGATTTACTGAAAACTAATTTGAAAAAGTAGTTTGGTTCATTAAATAGTCCCTCGAATACCATTCTTAGTCAAAGTTAAGTAGATTATTTTTGCGGTGGTATCACTACTCATGTCCATTGCGCTTGGGATTAGGACTCGTGCTAGCGCACTCGTCCTAATCATACCAAAGCGCAATGGACATTCGTGACACCACCGCAAAAATAGTCGACATAACTTTGACTACTCATGGTATTATAAGTGATAATATTTGTAATAAAACGTTGTAATAAAAAGGCACAACGAGCCTACTTAACTGAAATTTTGCTTTTCGAAATGATTGTAGCAGAATATTTTTCAATGAAATTGCTGTTTTTATTCAAACCTTACTAAAATTGCAACAAGTTAGAGTAATGTACTTTGAAAATTATTATTAAATTGTCATTTCGATGCCGACCCTCGCCAAAACCTAGTGATTTAATTTAATTTTGGACTGGTGCGATTTATAAAAGGTGTGCTTCAAAGTAACTATAATGAGTCGGCTAGAGATTTTTTTTTAAATTAAATATCCATTCTGTGAATGCAAGAGAGATAACCAATACCCAATGAGTACAAGAGAGACAGATTTACCAATTGAAATTCAAAAATTTGCGCAAAAATTGAAATTAAAACTGGCATCCGAGAGAAGTGCGCGCGCAGAAAACCAAGATGGCCTATCCCCGGGAAGTTTAAATTCGACAACCAATACCCAATGAGTACAAGAGAGACAGATTTACCAATTGAAATTCAGCCGCGTAATTTAATCAGTAGCACATATCAAAATTAATTAGAGCAATCCGCGAAATTAATTGGGTTAAACCGCAAACGTGTTTTTAATGCTTAATTTTGCCGCCCCAGCTGATTTATATCATCTTTTGTTACCATATAGAATGCATAACAAACTTATGTTTATTTTATGTGCCCAGACATTAAACCAGGGTCACAGCAAAGAAGCTTCGTAGGGACATAATTTTATGAAATTTGGTAGTACGAAATAGAAGAAATTATAACGATACGTTCAACTTGCGGATTCCGGCAGTTGCCCTACAACAAATATGAATACCGACGACGAATTGTATTTAAGAGCGCTCTATACCCTCTCCAAAGTTTCTACTGCGGGGCAACGGTGTGGGCAGAGGTAATATTTCGAGATGCAGTGGGCGGTCTCAAATCGGTGCTAGACGAGATATAAGTACCTAGGAACAGTCGGTGACGTCATAACTTTTGTAATAAACCAGTGCGGACTGTTTTTAGCAATTTTCGAATTTGACGTTTTATGTTGTTCCCTTATATGGGACATCAGAAATTTGCACCTTAAAAATTCCCAAAAAACTAGATAATTGTGCGTAGCATCGTTTATTTGTTAGAAAAAATCGTTTTAATTAATTTTATTTTGAAATTTTGGAATATTGAAAAAAAAATTAGCTTGGCACATTCATATTGCTTCATGGCAAAAATAATGTTAAGATAATTTTGCAAAATTCCTATTAATAATAAAATGAGAAGTAAAATTCTGATAGACCCATGTATAGTGCTCTTAACTTTGTTGAGTAATAGTTCTATGAATTATTATCCACCGCTTTTTAAAACTGGAGAAGCATTACGTCATACAAAATTTGTAAGACATACCTATGGGCTGAATCTTGTCTATGCCTGCGTTCTCCGTGACGAATTGCAGCACAGAAGCCGGAGGGCAAACTTTCACTGGCGGTTTGTAATACCGGGACAAATGATAAAAATATACGCCTAATTGTAATTTCTTCAGACAAAGTTTAAATTGATATTATAATAAAATTTGAACATAAATTTAAACAAGCACATAAATCTATAGGCCATCGAGAAAAGTTTGTTTGAATTTTATAGATATAGAGGATCCAACAGCTGCAGGGCAAATCTCTTGTCTGCGATACGACAGGCAACAACCTGTTGGGCCGATTGATAAAATAATTAATTCCAGCAAAACCACTTACGAAACCAGTTTTTTTAAATTATTATCAAACTTTTAAAATTATAGACGATGCAATTCCGCTGTTATAAATTATGATTTTCAAGAAAGATTTAGTTTAAAATAAGGAATCGTGACGAGTCAAGAGTGAAGTGCCATGCAGATGAACACCTTAAAATCCGTAGCCCTCCGTGGCCTAGCGGCATAGATCGATGCAGCCCAAATGCGGATACTAATGTAGCGGGTTCAAATTCCAGTCGGCCAGAGATTTTTTTAAATATAAACATCCATTCTGTGAATGCAAGAGAGACAACCAACACTATGAGTACAAGAAAGAGTCAGATTTACCATTTGAAATTCAAAAATTTGCGCGAAAATTTAAATTAAAACTGGCAGCCGAGAGAAGTGCGCCCGCAGAAAACGAAGATGGCCGACCCCCGGGAAGTTTAAATTAAAAAAATGGAACTTAGAAAAAAATCTGAAAAATTTCAAATTCAAATATTCGCGCGAAAATTGAAATTAAAATGGCCGCCGCGTAATTTAAGCAGTAGCACATATCAAAATTAATAAGGTCAATCCGCGAAATTAATTGGGTCAAATCGCGGATTTAATTGGGTCAAACCACGGATTTAATTCGCGGATTTAATTAGGTCAATTAATTTAATCGGATCATTGACAGGTGCTCTAGTTTAGCGGCCGCACTACTACTCATGGATGATGAATAATAATAAACATAGCTGGAAAAAATTAAACCTCGAAAGCTCAGAACAACGAAAACTGGAAAAAGAATGACCAACGAGAAAATCTGTACAAAGAAGAACATGGTGAAATGCAAGTATCCCGCTATCATATGGTATCTTTTTGCGCTCTCACTTTTAAAGTTGATACTTTACACATACTGATACTAATTAATGTCTACAGTTGACGGTTATAAAATTTTAATAAACGCTGCCGCATCGAGGGCCTAATGACCGTATTGAAGGCATAAAGAAATTTCATGCTAATCACCTTTAGCACTGCCTCCTGTACTTACAAGCCATGCTGTTGGCGATTTGGCAACGCTGTTGCTAGGCCAATTTTTGTACTGTTTATTTTTAAAAATGTCGGTTCAAATGTGACGTGTGACTAAATATTAATATGTGGAACTGCTCTAAGTTTGAAGAAATACATTTGTTTATATTACTGTACTGTTCGTGATGTGAAAGTAAAATTGTTTGTAGAATTTATGGGTTTTTATTTAGTATGTCACTGAAATACAACCGAGGTAAGTAACAACCTAACCTCATCTTTAGTGCATTTTTTCTAACTTTTCATTTTATATTTAGAATGCCACGAAGACGCTGTGTACCAACCACGACAGTACCATAAAAGAAAGAATATGCAAACTATAACAACATTTTATTTTCCAATGGACGAGATCCGAAAGAAAGCATGGCTTTATACAGTTATACCACGAGAACGTTGGACCCCAACAAAAAGTGCTGTGTGTGAAATACATTTTAATGGAAAATACGTTTGAAAGCGTTAGAAATAAGAGTGGACAACTGCAGAACCTGATGCTGCATCACCCTCTATTAGCTGACAATGCTGTCTCAAGCATATTTCCAAATTTACCAACATATTTTTCTTAAAAAGGCGCCTCAAGAAAGGACAAATCCTAAATGTAGAAGAAGACAGATATTGGAAAGACATGCACAAACAGTGAAAGTGTTTTTAAATGATGACATCATCAGTTTTTCGAAATTTATGGAACAATTTACGTCACACAAATTTAGATGTTACCGAGCAGATAAGTTTATTATGTTGAAATAAGATTATTTACAGTAGCACCACCATAGTTTTTGCATATATGTTGTACTCGCAATCAGCAGTGGTGTATAGAAAATTACAAACTTTAAAATAATTACAGAAATGTTGTTTTATCCATGGGTTAAGTTGTTTAATTTTTATAAATAGTATACTGTTACATGTTTGTATTACTTGAGTATGTAAATAAATATCGCAATTACAGAAGCTATCTTTAGTGAATTACAGAGTAACATATGATAAAGGGTAGTAATAGCACGAAACAAAGCTGAAAGCTGAAAGCTTTGTTTCGTGGTAGTAGTAGCAGTATTTTTGGGGAGACTCATGTCTAGCAAGTAGGCCTTTATAGGCCCTTTTTGCCAACTCCATGAACAAGATCTAGGCATGCACAGTACCAGGTACCTTGTCCTACTTTTAATTTTGCCGAGACTAAGGAGTTCCAACCTTAGCAAGGGATCTTTTACATGCTACATATCGTAGTAACATGGGACCCACGGCTTTACATCACTTCCGAATGATGGCATTCTATGGAGGTTTTCATCAGCATTTTTTAATTTTTAAAAACCTCACCGGGATCGGGGATCGAACTCTCGACCCTTAAATCAGTAGCCAGAATGCTTACTACTGAGCAAAATTATTTCAAATTGCAATACTGTAATTTAGGACCACCGACTACCAGAGATGCATGGGTTGTAAGTGTAGGAGGCAGTGCCGTTAGTCATGACCAGATTTATATTGTACTAGCTGTAGCTCGCGGCATATGCCGCATTTAAAATATAAGACTGCTGAACAATAGACCATTATCACAGAAGTAATAATGGTGTGTTTAACCGGGTCCTGTGGGCGACCGTGGGTCCCATTCAGTAAGGCAGTAATAAACCCTTCTTATTATTAAATGAAATGTACTTGTATTCGTAGTTTAAAAAACACAACCAATAAGCATAATAACTAATTGTTTTCTGTGATAATATCCCTATTAATAGTAATGGCAAGTCTGTATACAAAAACCCGAAAATAGTAAATCGTTGAATGAAGCCTTGATACTTTGCCGGTTTAACACGGCATGTAGTGCTGTGCATTATTTAAGAGGTATGATTATGCCAACAAATATTTCTCAATTTGTCAAAAATTCATACCTTGTCTCGAACGTTTATTTACTTCAAAATGTGTGTTATTGTTGTGGTCTTGCAAAAAGTATAAAGATATGGAGGTACAGTCGTGTGCAAATAAATCTGGGACAATGGTTTTTTCATATGTAGGTTTAGTTGGAAATTGAAGAATATCTCCATGGATTTTCTGCTACCAGAAAGAGCTACATTTTCATTTACTTGTCAAAGTTTAATGTAACTCTTTCTGATAGCAGGAAATCCATGGAAATATGCTTCTAATCTTAACTCAATTTACATATGAAAAAACCATTGTCCCAGATTTATTTGCACACGACTGTACTTCTGCAGATAATTTTTGAATCTTCTTTACTGCAAATAAGGGAATGTTTGCGTGTAAGAGGCCAAGATGATGTTAAAGAAAGGAGACCTGAGACATTTCTATGTCTACTCCTAAGAATCTGAAAGCTGTACAATAGCGCCCTGTACAAGCAGGTTTTTGGACGGAAATATTAACTGTTTGTGCATGATGCATTTAGTGGGTGCACTATGTACCATTTGGTGACGGACTCGCTCCAGTTCAGTTTAGGATCTCTTGGAGTATGGCACGTCTCTTTCGCAGCGCCTGTATGTCTCACTATTCCGGCCCTTTGTGCGCTTTTCCTTTAGAGGAAACGTGGCTCTCCAACCTTAAGTAAGTTAAGTGAGCTTATTTAGGAACTGCCTTCTCTGCTCAATCCAGACCTCTTAAAACACTTGTAAACACTAGGCTGCAAATGTCAGATATCATTCTTAGGAAAAAATTGCTACAAAGTGAATTTACAAATTGTTTAATTTTGCAAATTGGCGAAATACCCATAAAAAGAACATGAATCAGAAGCGTCCTTTTTGAAAATAATACTGACTACATTTTGAACCAGTTGGCTGTAATAGATGAAACTGGGAGTCGCAGTATAATCTGCAGGCGATGGCTTTCGTTTTCTGGGATAAAACGTGATGAGGAACCATTTAAAACTTGTAACTATATACGAATTTACTAACGGAACTAAAGCAAAGCAAGTTGAGAAAGAACTAAGAAAACTGCCTAGACCAGCCGTGTTTTTGCAGCATAATATACGATTCCACGAGTCCGGTGTCCTTCAAGAACAAACAAACACATGGGGCTGCCAATCTCTGGTACGTCCTCTTTACTACAAGATCTTGCATCTTAATGCTCGTTTTGTTACTATTGTTATGGGTAAAATGTAGCAACAAACGAAACTATCCCATATTAACACCGTAACTTGTTGATATTTTAAACAACTAGCCCTAACAGAATGTCGGAGAGGGTTTGTATGCATAATAAATTTACCCAATTGCCATAATCCGTAGGAAGCCAATAGTTAAGGGCACCAGAATCAATGAATTGCACACCACTCCGCTGAACTATATAGAACAGTCGTCATGCACTTCAGGTAGATTGCAAAGCGATAGTAAATAGTTTATCCAAAATAATGGCCTCAGTACACAAAAAGATATACCAAAGGGACCCCTTAAGCGGGTCTAAATTAATACCAAATCCAGTAGTATGCAAATTGAAAACACAACCTTTATCATGCTACACGAGTACTAACTTAAACTCAGTTTTATTTTGACAATTGAAAATTACAATTTTAAGCGACTCGATAGAAAAAAGCTAAAATGGATTGTGTATCGAGCCAAGAGTGCGGTCCAAAACAAGTGCTAATGGCTGTTTACTGCTTATCAAAATTTATGGTTACACCATGACGTGCGAGATTTAATAAGAGTGAGATGTAATACCAGGTAGGAGAAAGGTTGGCCTTAATAGATGCGATATCAACGCGAAGCTACTTTACGCATCCACGGTTTTTCGACACGCAATACGACGAATCTCGCGAACCACATAGAAATATCCCAGCAGGAATGTACAATCAAAAGTGCAATGAACAGGAGTCACGGGGAGCAGAGGAAAAATAATGCATATATTGCGGACGGTTAACAGATGTTTTACGTCCAAAATGCAATCATATCCTGAAATAGTCGGTCAGGTACAGCAATTCACCTCAGACCAAATCTGATCCAGAATCGGCGATTTTTTCAAGAGGCTTTGTTTGAAAGGCGTAACCAAAGAAAGCCCCGAACAAACACAGCATATATCATGCGAAATAAAATAATCCTTGAATTCCCGAAAACGACATGCAAGCCGGAAAAATATTTGTAATCTGAAACTGTGTAGAGAAAATTAACTTTTCTTTACACAGCCCGCAACCATGTAAACTTGCGGCAATAACGTGGGTTGTAAGGTATAATTGTAATGTTTAGGCGCCACCTGTTTTAAGTTTAATTGAGCAAAACACAGGAAATCCCGTTTGATTTAAGTCGCCGTTATGACCACAAACAATCAACTGCAAGTTCACCAATGTAAGTATATTTAAAAGAAAACGCAAATCATTTGCATCAAATAAAGAACCCCTTTGTTTCGAAACAAAAAGTTTACAGACTTGTAAATCGTGCTTTATGTTTATATAGAATTAACGTTAATTATGTTTAAATATATTGAAATAGTATTAGGTATTTCTGGCCTGTACTGCTGTCTTGGAGAAACAGAGGGTGTCGGGCTAGAAGCTCAGCTGCAGTCACTTGGTGATTGAAGGGCTGTTAAAAGGTGGTCGAGAACCACAGTCCTGAGAGTTACAGGAAATCTATTGGGGGATAAAAAAACCTAAAATATGTAACTGGCGTAATGTAAGAAAAACGGACTTGAAGAACTTGCCACTCAAGAGGAGTAGGTTATAAGAAGTGCTGACGTAAGCAGTAAAATTACTGAACTATGGATTTTCAAGCTATTTGATAGCTCTCACAACAAACCCAAATTTATAACAGACATTGTAGAATGATCCCATTAAGTCAAAACAGCTAACAGCTTCAAATCCTAATTACGGATGGCTCGAGAATCTTGTCGATAGATAAACATAATTCACTGACTAAAAGTGCCGCAAGGTCTCTCTTGGAGAAAACCGGACATACGTAGTTGTTGGACCTACAGCAACAGCGGGCGGAACTTCGAAGCAACAACGCTTTCGGATGGTAACATTTTCAATTCTTTGAATTTAAGGGAAGTATATCTAAACGGGACTAATAATAATCAACCTATCCAAACAGCATCTTAAGCCATTTGATACGTTTTTAATTCCAGTGTCAAACTCCAATTTAGAAATACATGGCATAATAAAATAGTCGTTCGTTGTTACAGCTTCTGCTACAGCACTTTTCTTCTGAAAAAATCGCTCGGTACAAAAAGCGGTTATAATGAATATGCGAGGTAAATGTCTCCCTGACTTATGCTTTTTGCTGAAGTCAATACAATTAACACTGGTGACTGCCATCTGCAAAAGATGCTTCGTTAACAAAAGGAAAGACAAACTTCCGATGGATCAAGAATTGTTCAGAAAGGCTCTTCATTAAATAAGTATAATTTATACTTAGAACTTCTGACACAAATTTTTCAATGAATACAATCCAATTGGCACATCCCATTATGCATCACAATTTAGCTGAATGTTAGAATGTAACACCTACCAATCAAAATGCCGCTTGCATGAACTCAACTGACACACCCAGTACAGTAAATAGGAACTCTTTTCAGCCATACCGGCAAATATCGACAAATATTGATTGCGTGATGAGAAACGTTTATTGTTACGTCCTCAACTTCAGCGCCGATGGAAAACTTCGTGCCGTTTATGGGTGCTATTAATAGAATAAAGTCAGATTTTTAGTTAATTTTTGTATTTATTACTTGTAATTAGTAATTAGCGAACATTTGCATCCTAATATTTGAGATAATCTACAGTATAATCTCTGAAATTACACCCATATTCCAGCAATGGTCCCCGCTTAAAGAATATTAAAACTATGTTCATTTACGTACAGGTGCATAATTTGCTTATTTGTGGGCAATATTTACTCACGTGGCGCCTGCGTTGAGGTATCCCAATGGGGCATAGCGCTAAATTTGATCTTACAGTTGATATGCCCTGTTTATCTCCAATGACATTTAGTAAATTATAACAGCTAAAAAAGGGGAAAAAGTTTATTGCACCCAAATATTGTGTTTAACCTCATTCCAGTCGACACAAAAACATTTTTTACTGGCCTCGGAAAAACTGAATAAATTAAATTTCTAATATTTTGCTTGCGCTCTCAGAGGGTAACCAAGACCATGTATATTAGTTCTCAAGTCGGTGTATTGTAGCTAGTATTCTGGTCTGTTATCAGCGCGTTTGCTTTGAAAATCTTGGTAGAACCAAAATTAGTCTTTGAGTTTCCGCGAATTTCTAAGTAGAATATTTAGATCACATTTCATACCTTTCTGATTCTGCGAAACCTATTCTGAAATTAGCATTATTTCCAAATAAAGTGAGTTTTTAAAATGTACAAACAATTCTGACCTGATAGTAGAGGTACGAAGAGGTAGAGTCCGAGAGGCGCTACCCCGTGATGTTTGTTACAAAAGAATTGGGAAAAATGTAACAATAAACGAAAGTGCCCAATGTTAACATCGTAACTGGTTAATATTCAAAACAACTAGCCAGTAACAGACTGCGGGAGAAGGGTCTGGCGCATAAAAAATGAGTAGTAAATTTCCTAATTATCATAAGCAGTAGGAAATCAATTGCTAAGAGCGCCAGATTCAACTTACCCTGACACATTCCGCTGAACCATGCAGAGTAGTTGAGATGCGACTTAAAGCTAAGCAGAAAATAATAAATAGCCACGAAAACCAACAACGGCTAGTATCAAACGTCAACCATACATTTATTCGCGACAACGCCTTTAATGCACCAAAAGAGCAATTACATAGTAGTACCCGGACAAATAGTATAAGGGAATATATTAAATTAAAACGCATGGTATCGATTTAGCGAAGTATAGAAAATCATAATTGAAATTAACTCCCATCAGCCGCTCCAAAAAATCTATTTAATAACATAATCCACTTATCGCGCCGCATGGCGAGACCTACCCGAACCGACACGAAAATAGATAAGGTAAATATCATTATTTGGTAGACAACGAATAGTTGCTCACAGGAATAAAGTTATTAATCAAGTTCAATCGGTAAACAACTGATGGTTATTTACTGCTTACAAACGTTTCAATCAAAACTTTTGAAATCTGCGATGGCTAACTTCCATGATAGGTACGATTTAGTAATCCATGCATATTCCACGTACCAAGAAGCGTCAGATACTATACCAGGTGCTCGAAAAATTGGAAGACCTGACCTTAATAGATGCGGCATGTGTTGAAAGATGTAGGAGAGTTTTTCGGGATCGGCGTTGTCTAGTTTCAAATCCCTAATCCAACTAGTGAACAGGACAGCAACACAAAGCTACTTTATGCATTCACGGATTTTCAATGGGTAGCACAACGAAACTCATATCTACGTAGAAAATTCAGAGCAAAAACGCAAAGAAGAAGGAAAGAGAGGAGAAGAGGAAAAGAAAAAGGCCTGAACATAAATTTCGTAGAACATTAGAAATCCACCTTAGATTGTGGACGTTCAACACTTGACCAAACACCTCGTATATCTTCGAAAGTAAAATCAAGAATGCTCAAAATTTTCGAACGATATCCCCACCCTAAAACTGCGTATTGGAAGTTTTAGAAAAAAAGAATGCTAATCACGAGTTCGTACAGCGACAACCATCTTTATCGAAGCTTTTCGAATTATAATAATCCAAATAACAGCTGAGTAAAAACTATTGGCAACCTATTGAGGAACACTGTGTATACTGGAGCCACGCATACATATATCGATTTCATAATAGTTATGGCAAGTGATTTTAATAACGAAATGGAGACAAAAAACTCATCCTGCCAAGGAGGCTAAGACCACGCAGAGGAAGAGACAGGGACGAAAGTGTTTGGGGGCTTTGCATATCATCTCAGATCGGCGTATTCAGTTACAGACGCATCCACAGACAAATCCGTCGACAACACGGTTATTTATTCATTCATTATACCTACAAAAGTGAGTGATGCGGCCCCGATCGGGCTTGCTTTCTTACGTCATCTTCACTATGTAATTCTCCGGTTTGAGGCCCGCCGTTGGGGGGTGAAAATGCCTTAAAGGAAGCCCCACCGATTGGGCACCAAATTGTAATGCTTTAGTTCGAGCTCTTACGCTGTGGGCGTCAAGTTGTAATTGGTCTTAGGGTGCCCCACCGGTTTTATAACTGACTTTTCCCGTACTTATTACCTGCTATCTCATTAACATTGAGATCTCTTGTTTTATTTGTTTCAGCTCGTGGTTAGGAAAAGTCCCAGAAATTGATCTGGACTCGTGTTGAAGCTCCAAAACTTTACTCAAATAGAAAGCCATTTTTTACATACAACAAATATATATATTTCTTGTAAAAGGCAACGTTAACTAATAATACAACCAAATGCTAAACCACGAAGTGAAGAGCCATTTTTACCCCGCATTTATACGAACAATAATAACCACCTACACGCAAAAGGCTGTTTCTGTGACCCGTTTATGCTGCTAGTCTACAGACGCCACAGTACTGAAGAATAATAAATATTAAACCATCCAACGACAGCTGCTTCAACGATACCTTTTTGTGCTTACAAATTACTGCGCATATGCTCAAGCACAGTGCGCACTGAATACTAGGAGGCCTGTGCCTACGCATGCTAGCTTCAATGATTCACGCATTTGCTGCGCAATGGCTACCGTCGAATGACCAAGTATGGTATACCTAAACTTGGCTCTCACACATTTCTGCGACGATGCTTTTGCTATTGTGTCAGTTGATGGCGCAGCCGCTTTCTTTGTTCGCAAGTTGACTATTTGGCTAAAAGCAAAAGGTGGTAGAAGAAAAAAGACTGAAGGTTCGTCTTATAACGGGCTAGTAAAACTAATTACATTACGTCTTAGTTTATAATTATCTAGCTTTAGTGATTTGTAGTACGCTCGTGATCGAGTTAAGAGCTCTAACAATAATAATAATAATAATATATTGCGTGTCGAAGTATCTGTAAGGGCTTCTCATCTTGTTTTATTTAGTATGTTTATACGGCATTTCTAATTTAATTCCTTTATTCTGTGGTAGTCAGGCCAGATATAGAAATCGCTGTAACCCTTTTTGGTTTTAATGACAATATTCCTTAACTTAAATTTATAGATATTGTAACTGTGCTTACAGAAGCCATTATCGTGTAATATAATCTTCAATATGTTATAAATCCTAATCTCTAAATCCTAGAAGCGAGGGTGCTAGAGTTTCAAAGCATGTATTCCAGAATTCCCTCTTCAATAGCACATCGACAAAGGTACACATATTCAATTCTTTATTTACCTATACTTCGAGATCATATCGAACGACAGTAAACAATGGCAGAGATAGTAACTTTTAATATGCTAGGATTGGGGGATATCAATCACGAAGCCCATCTGCCATGAGTTTGATTGATGCGGTAAAACGCTTCTTTCCAACAATCCGTGAAAACGTAATATAACTACAGATAAATTTGTTTGTATTATAGCACTAAATGAAAATATGCCGGAATACGAATCGTGAATCGCTTTTAAAGCAGTGCAGGGAAAAGGAAACGCAAGCTTTGAGCCGTGTGTCGGCAGAAGATGGATTTCAGCAAACATTCCGTTTTATTCCTTTGCGAATTTCCGCTTCCTTGACAAAATGTTTTGACGTATGGGTGTGTGCGAGATAATTTCACAGATTCTCCGTAACGCGCCTCCGCGGTAATTGTGGGATTTTATTCCCGATTTTCTTATTAACTTCGCGTTGTTATCCCGCCTTCGTCCAGGCAATAAGCACGCGCCCGTTCGAAAGGAGCTAGTTGCTCGCACGGAATATGAGCTTTGAAAGAAGAATTGCGAATACAAACCCCCGATTTCCGCTGCCACTCCAGATGAAGCTATAGAGGCACGTCCTGAAGCTCGACGAACATCGAAAACTGAAAACCAAACAGCCCGGAAAATTCAACACTCGTTGGCACACTTGCTTCGCCGTTTAACAATGTCATAAATAAGGGAGAGCTCCACAGGAAAGCGGGTAAAATATTGCTGAAGTCGTACAAAAAGTCGCCCGACGTAGTTTATTACCGAAGCAGAATGTAACCTAATGGTGGAAATTTTTAATAAACAACAGAAGCCATTATAGAAAGGCTCTGTATAGTAATTTTGCCGTATGTTTGGGCGACTTCAGCGGTTTACAATTACGTCTTGTTGTAATTAGCTACTCTGCAAAAATTATTATGCCAACCACGATCCTCCCAATATATTGCTAAAAATTGAGGTCACCGCCTCTTGCTGATTTTTCTTCTCCCACAAGCAGAGGGCGCTATAGAAGTAGTTTCTTTTTGCTACATTGAACGAGCAAGGTGATAGTTTTAAGAGTGCAATGAAAGCGCTGTAAATTCTCTAATGCAGGGACAGCGGGTTCATGATCCCGCTTCATGTCAGTTTCTAATTATTTATACAACAAGTAATTAACGGCGAACACCTAACCTGGCATTGTTGCAGAATGGCGCTGATATTGGGACTTGTAGGTTAATTGGCTATATTGTCGTGGAGGATTAGTAGTTTTCGCTGTATCGAAATTTCCTACATCATACATTATGTGGGGATGTGTCTCATTAAATTATTAATTGTATTTGTATTATATCGGGCGGTGTTTAGTGCTAATTTCGAAATGACCGATGGAATGAAATCCAAGCCCTAGGATTTGCAGTGCTTTATACAACGCCAGCAATGATGTATATGCGTTGCTAATGGAAATTGTGGTAGCTGGTATTGATTTAACGTTTATTACTGTTGAAGATAGTAGATGTAGAGGGAAGGTAAGAGATGGGTTTAATAAAATCTTCTGGAGGAAAAGAATGACAACGTTGGACGTTGTAGCAAATTCTATCCATCATTCATCGGCTCTGTTTTATTTATTTATTTTTCTACAAACGTTTCAAAAAGTTACCGTTTTGATTGTCATTTGAGTATCGAAACGACATTCTTTTAGGCACTAGTGCGCAAAAGAGTTTACTTTTAAGCACTAGTGCTTAAAACTAATACAACAGTTAACTAAGTTTTTATTTTTGGTAAATATGTACAACACAATTATTTAATTGATGAAAATGGGCACTTGATGATTCTACACTTAAATTATCTGTCTCTTGTAACATTTACATTTTTATAAATTGCAGGAAATGATGTAGCCGCACAAAACGGTGCCTGTACCTTTACTGGTCCTCTTTCCTTTTCACCCAAAATCTTATTTGCTACGCTCTTCTTATATTCCAAGGAACTTTCGACGTAACTCTCAGCGACAGAACTTGATCGCCAGCCGCCGTGCCTTTTGAGTGTCGACATGCTCGCACCAGCATCACCCAAAAACGAAGCAGAACATCGGCGGAAGCAGTGCCCAGTATATTCCTCACAGTTTGAAAGTCCAAGAAAACCAGCAATTTTTTACTTCCTTTTACTACTATAAAGGAAGTATTGGATTCACCCCAAAAATTCGAAATTGAGTTTTCAACAGATCTTCACGTTTTAGAGTCCCCTGATCCCAAAAAACATATTTTTTTTCATTGGTCTGTCTGTCTGTCTGTCTGTGTGTCTGTGTGTCTGTCTGTGAACAGAATATCTCAAAAACGAAAAGAGGTATGACGTTGAAACTTCATATATAAGTTTTTTGTACTATTTAGATGAGACAGCAAGCTTTTGAAGAAAATCGCATAACCGGAAGTAGGTGTTTACTCTTGTGATTTTTCAGTTTTTTTCGATTTTTTCAAAAACGGCTCTAACGATTTTTTTTAAATTTTACATTTTTCTTACATTTTTAATGTGTATTGATGTGAGATAGGTGATTTTCCAGTTGAATACTTCTAAAGTGGGTTTCTTTTGTTTTTTTTTCTATTTTTTTTATTAACTCCTATTTTAAATAAAACACCCGGTATATTATTACATTTTTGAATTCACCTTAAAATTCTAGAGAAAATTTGTCTCTTCAACTAACACTCGATTTTGTACCGTTTTTGTAGAATTTGTACTTTTTGAAAATTTTTAACAAATGGTTAAAAATTTAAAATGAAATTTTTGACTAATTATAAGATCACTGTAAAAGGAAGTTGTGTGAGTGTATCACACCAGATTTTTTTTATTAACTCCCATTTTAAATAAAACACCCGGTATATTATTACATTTTTGAATTCACCTTAAAATTCTAGAGAAAATTTGTCTCTTCAACTAACACTCTATTTTGTACCGTTTTTGTAGTATTTGTAATTTTTGAAAATTTTTGACAAATGGCTAAAAATTAAAAATGAAATTTTTGACTAATTATAAGAACACTGTAAAAGGAAGTTGTGTGAGTGTATCACACCAGATTTTTTAGGTATAGCACCAATTGTGTTTATGCCTACAGGCTGCACAATACATTTACCATTTCTGTAGCCAACGAAAAATCGTTGATGGTCCGTACTGCACGGGCGTAGACTAGCATACTTGCGAAAAATTTCCAAAAAATTAATGCCATCGATGTTTCCCTCTGTTACTGTGAACATTCTTGAAACCTTGGTTTTCGTGAATGGAATATTAATTTTTATGAAAGTACTGGCATCCTCAATATCAGTTACTCGCATGAATGTAAGCTCCTCCCTGCGACAAGCTCCGGATAAACCAGCAATTACGGCTACCTAGAATTTAAATAAAACGTTAGTGATGTGCTGTATATAAGAATTTGGTCAAATACTGCATTTACTTTCATTAACAAATAATGTTTTTGTAAAATCGTACTAAAATATGGTCATTTATGCATTAATTTGCGGGCGTAAATAGTGCCGTTTGCGCCCTAAGGCCTAAAAATAATTTGCGGGCGTAAATAATGCCTTTTGCGCCCTAAGGCCTAAAAAACCAGCATCACATTGGCAACCAACAACAATTTGATTTTTGAGAACGAATCGTGCCATTTATTTTTCAAAGCTTTATGGTGGATTTTACAAAAAATCTTGTTTGTATTTCGGGCGTGAACGGCGATTTTGGCCCTTTGGCGTTTTATAATCCTTCGGCCCTTCGGGCCTCTGGCTTATAATTCCGCCGCGGGCCAAAATCGCCTCCTTCACGCCCTTAATACAAAAATAGCTATTATCGTCCGCTTCCTTCAAAAACCTTTCGATTTCTTCCCTTGTAAAAATTTTCGACTTTTTAGGCCTATATCCCTCGGATTTTCTCTTTAGGAAGGCGATAACATTCGCATATGTGCTAATGTCCAGGTTTCTCTTGAAATATATCATGGATCGCAGCATAGAATAGGTGCTCCATAACGTAGAGGGGTTATAAGTCGAAGGAAGGTCAGAGAAATATGCCAGCACAACCTTTTCTGCGACAGCACAGAAATTTTTTCGGTCACACCATTCTTTGAATTTTTCGTAGGTTGCATTGTAGACGGATCTTGATTTTTCCGGTATGAGCGTCGAAACTGCGGCCTCTGCTGCATCTTCAATATCGGATGGAAGCTCGGAATCGCTCATTTTTGCCTAGTCGGAGATTTTAAGTACACAACGCGTTCATATTAAACGAATCTTGTTTGTAAACAACGATCTGAAAAATTAACTAACAACCAAGTAACTGACGCACGCCTACTAGCATATCTAATTCGGCATTTCATGAACGAAATTATTTTACTCCTATTTGTTCTTTTTGAAACGCATGTAGAAAAAATCTTGTAAGATACACATTGCAAAACTCCGTGTTTTACGCACACGACGTGTTTCCACACTCGCTATCGCTCGTGTGGAAATTTTCACGTCTAGTGCGTAAAACACGTTCATTTTGCAACTTGTATCTTAAATAGCTATTACAGCACACAGTACATTCCCAGTAAAGCAACTACAGTTAGTAAAAGAGCGATTTAACAAAGAAATATAGAGAAAATTATATGTTGTAACATAAAATTTGTCAATAATAACAGTTCAGTAATATAGAAGAATATATAAATTATGTAATAAACATTTTAATGCTGTATTCTATATTAACGGCAATGCCTTCCAAGTCACAAATTGAAAAATATACGCTAAGATGGCTTTTCCAAGACTAGAACCAGTCCGTTACAGTACTAAAAGCTACCTACGTACTAGAAGAGATGCGGAAATCAGAAAATAAATAAAAACTAATTCTCTTGTAGGTATGTTATTTCATTCTTATATTACAGTGTGAAACATTAGTAATGGTAGGACATCAGTAAATATCTTGAAATATTTTAGAATCAAAGAAAGGGAACTTCGACGAACGCCTCAGCATGCAAGATGTGCATAATAAATCATTTTGCCAATCCGGCCAGACTTGGTTCACAAAGCGCAGAAACCGACTGTATTTAAATCTTAATCACCTGAAAGTATATGTGATTCCGTTAGGGTAATTTTTAAAGTCGGTCGAACTGTAAGCCAGGCCGATCTTAATATTTTTGATAACTCATCAAAGGGACCCGCCTGTCAACCTTTCGTTTTACATAAGTGTTTACGCAGGTGTATATTCCAAAATTAAAGTTGGGAGAGAAAATGTTAACAGATTGGATTAAGACTAGGAGATTCTACGAGTGATTGTTACAGAACACCGAAATATAGATTACTTCCACACGGACGGATAGAAAGAGTCGTACGAGGAATTCTTAATAGATTACAGACACGAAATCTATCGAAGGTTGCTCTCAAAATTCAAAACAATAAAGTAAGCAAGCTCTTGGAGGGATCTCTAACAAACTGATAATATGTATGTATGTATAATCTATTAACATAAACACATTTAGAACAGATCTTACAAGGACTGAATAAATTCACATACAGTGGAAAGTATCGTATTTAAGATCATTGCATTAAAAAAGGAGGCAGAAGAGAGTGTGAAAGCTCTAGAAGAATCAGTGATAAAGTATTAGTAGGGAGACTGCATGAGAAAATACTTTTTAAAAGGATAGAAGGAAAACATAACGGATTTCGAAGAGGGATATTTATTTTGAATTCATTAACTGACAAAAAATAACGCGAGGAAGAGAATGACATGTAATGTTCATCGACCTTTAAAAGGCGCACGAGTCGGTGCCGCCAGGAAATCTAATACAATAATAACCTACCACAGCCACTGGCCGTCTGGCAAAGCGTTTGCTTTTCCAGTCGGCAGGTAGTGTTCGTTGAACCATATGGAGTAGTCGAGATACGACGTTAAGAGAGGCTACAAAGAGGTAATAAACACCCAAGGATAACAATAGTGGGTAGTGTCAAACATCAACAACACATTTATTCAACACAGTGACCTTAGTATACAGAAAAGCATGTTAATATTTAATTATTAATTATAATCTTCTAGTTCTGGAAGTAAAAGTATAACTCTTACAAATTTGCACAAAGGAAATAAAGGGTGTTCATTAGAATTTGTGGTCTAGTCGGCTTTGGAACTGATGAAGCCATGCCGTGCATTAAATCATATGGCTGATAACTGACACTGGTGACACTGTAAGTCTATGTCAAATTCGATGTTAGCACGTCAGGTTTTGCGTTAGTCTGTGTCAAAACTGACGCAAAACCTAACCTAACCCAAATAGCTTCATTTCGAGATGTTGTAAGTTGCGATTTATTAGATGCATTTACGGAGTTCTAAAATTCGTCTTGTTTAGGTCATATCCTCCCTTTCAGCCATATAAAGAGGTTAGTGAGTAGAGCACGATCTAAACCAGAGATAGCCGATAAAAAAGTAGTCACTGCCAGACTAGCAACTGTAGAAGATTGATCAACGGAAATACTGTTAAACCGGTGATCGAACTCATGGTTTCCTCGACTACGAAGTTAAAACGACTTCATAACTTAATAATCACATATCAATCGTCCGTTTCAGAAGCTGCAAATGGAAGGAATTAAATGAAGTAAACTAACACTATATTTGTACAAAAAAGGAAGAACTTCGAACACGGATCTTTCATGTGTAGCGAATGAACAGTAGATTGATTGGGACTTAGATATTTTTCTCTTAAAACATCGTCTTAAAAGCATTCGGAGAGCGGCAGGCAAGTAGAGATATTCTAATTTCAAGGCGAATTTACGTGCAGCCGTTCGCGTTTGTAGTCAAAGTTACTGCTCCATCTCATTGGTTTGAGTATCGAATAATGAATTATTCTTCAGTAATGCATTTCAATGCGTGCAGTCTCGAATAATTACGTGAAAGATATGTTACTTAACTCCATATAACACTTAGCTATATAAACTTTTGCGTCTATAGACAATACAATATCAATCTGCCCAGCTAAAGTGCGACACTTAACTTGATTGAGTGTTGCGAGCCTGTTAACACTGTCACGGACAGAGACAAATTCACTGAATAGTCACACAAAAGTCTTTCATAAGCAGTTTTTACGCGGCAGCATTTGTGTCATTATTTGCAGTATTGGTTGTCCACTGTGCTCATCATCTCGTATACCCATTTTGTCTTTTCAAACCTGTCAACACATCCATAGACCGTACTTACTGCATTATATGCCCTTGTAAATTCTTGCTACGCCTCAACTCAATTCCTAGTACTTTATAAATACCCCTCGTAGACTTGCATTTACCGGCGTTTTTCATTGATGCAAACCACAAGGGTCACCTGATCGACGTAACGCAGTGTCAAGTTTTTGTATAATTATAACAACTTTTTGTGATGTTGCGTCCATATCCCGTGTATATGGCGGATTCGCTAATTCGCCATGAATTAACAATAGCTGTTTCCAAACCAGTGACCAGAAAACTGTGTCAGGAAGTGACAAGTGCGTTTTCGAAATGGAAGAAATGTAGCACAAAAAATTGGACATTGCCACTACAAAAACTCAGCTTTTGTAATGAACCGATTGGAAGGTTGTTGTTTTGCATAGAAAGTACGTCCGTTCTCGAAATTTCACTGTTTTCAATAACACCTGTATATTATTCAATGATGCCGACGATCATCTGTTCCTTTCCCAAATCCTTGACCCGCTGGGTCAAGGAGGACCTAGAAAAAGCAGCTGTGTTTGTTGTGTACATATTATTATTCATGCGGGATTTATGTTATTTGCGAAAGTTACGAAATTCGCGAAAAGCAGTTTCGCGGTTCTACACATCATCCTGACTTAAATGTTAATCGTCTTGAGAAAAGCTTATTTTTTTGTGTCGCTATATAATCTTTTACGTTATGTTGATGGTAATAGTTTTTAGTATTTTCTTTGTTTGGCCGGTGTATTAGAATTTGCTTCGATAGACAAATTGTTATATGTAGAATTTGTTATCTTTTTCGTGTTTGATATTTTTCGAGTCATTTATATATAGGCCAGTCGACAAGTACATTTTAGCTGGAATAATTCCGGACAAGCTGGAATAAATTTTAATCTGTTCTGTTGGGACTCAGAAAATATATATTAATTTTGCACCCCTTGACAGGCCCGGATTTAACCGCTATGCTTAAAAAAAGGTCTAAATTTTTATATTTTTCCTAATATTAGTGAATATCTCGATTAGCATCAACTTTTCAGCAAAATACGGAGTTATCAATATTAAAGAAGAGTAAATTCTCTACAAAAAATGTTCTATACATTTTTGTCATACATTCGCTTGTTTCGAATTCATAGGCGTCGAAATTTTTTTTTTTTCGAGCATTTGCTTGTTACTTTCTTTTACGATAAAAGAAGTATTGGATTCACCCCAAAAATTCTAAATTGAGTTTTCAATAGATCTTTAAGTTTTAAAGTCCCCTGAACCCAAAAAACATGTTTTTGTTCATTGCTCTGTTTGTGTGTCTGTCTGTTTGTATGTCTGTTTGTTAGCAGAATATCTCAAAATGAAAAGAGATATGACGTTTAAACTTCATATATAAGTTTTGTGTACTATCTATATGCAACAGAAAGCTTTTGAAAAAAATCGCATAACCGGAAGTAGGTGTTTACTCTTGTAAGTTTTCAGTTTTTTTTGGATTTTTTTCAAAAACGGCTAGAACGATTTTTTTCAAACTTTACAATTTTATGAAATTTTTAATGTGTATTGATGTGAGGTAGGTAATTTTCCAGTCGAATCCCTCTAAAATGGGTTTCTTTTGTTTTCTTTTCCAATTTTTTTTATTAATTCCTATTTTAAATAGAACACCCGGTATATTATTACATTTTTGAATTCAGCTTAAAATTTTAGAGAAAATTTGTCTCTTGAACTAACGCTCTATTTTGTATGGTTTCTGTACAAATTGCAATTTTTGAAAATTTTTGACAAATGCTTGAATGTATGTACCTATGTACGTATGTATAATCAATAACATCGTTTTACCTTGCGGTGTAGATTCTGGTGCTTTATGTGCTTGCCTCTGGCGGTACAATGCTCAACTTGCCCCGGATTCGGGATACAAAGTTAAAGATTAAAAATCAAATTTTGGCTAATTATAAAATCACTATGAAAGGAAGTTGTGTGCGTGTATCACACCAGATTTTTTTTAATTATTATTGACGTTCGATGCGACAAAAAATTCTTGTTCGTACTATATACGATTTCTATTACTCATGTAAAGAAATTATGTCGCTTACTTTGTACTCGCGTCCACACCACCTAGAGGTAGAGGCGATTTTTTTAAGTGGTATCCCCAATAGGCCTAATCCACTATGCAAACTTTACTAACTTCAAGTTTCTTTTGAAGTTAACTGCCCATCAATTTTTTTTTGCCTTTTTGATGTTGGTGGTTGTTCAATATCACTTTGACTTTCAACAATATCTGTCTCGTGTTCCGAATTTGCTTCATAATCTTGGGAATGTTCTATTGATTGTTCTAGATCGATATGCAAGTCCTCGTCGTCGTCTTCGTCGTCTACTTCGATCACGTCCACAGTATTCAAACAAGATTTTCCCTGACAGAAACCACATATTACTGAGCAATGAAAACCTGCTTTGCGACAGCTACAATATACATTACAACCTTTGGCGCATTTACAAGAAATTAGTTTCAAACATATTAAAATTAATTCCAGCTTGTCCGGAATTACTCCCGCTAGCAGCCATTTCAAATGACTTATCGAATGGCCTATTAGCCAAAATTTGATTTTTAATCTTTAACTTTGTATCCCGAATCCGGGGCAAGTTGAGCATTGTACCGCCAGATGCAAGCACATAAAGCACCAGCTTCTACACCGCAAGTATTATACATACATACATACATACAAGCATTTGTAAAAAAATTTCAAAAATTGCAATTTGTACAGAAACCGTACACAATAGAGCGTTAGTTCAAGAGACAAATTTTCTCTAAAATTTTAAGCTGAATTCAAGAATGTAATAATATACTGGGTGTTCTATTTAAAATAGGAGTTAATAAAAAAAATTGGAAAAGAAAACAAAAGAAACCCATTTTAGAGGTATTCGACTGGAAAATCACCTATCTCACATCAATAAACATTCAAAATGTAATAAAATTGTAAAGTTTGAAAAAAATCGTTAGAGTCGTTTTTGAAAAAATCCAACAAAACTGAAAAATCACAAGAGTAAACACCTACTTCCGGTTATGCGATTTTCTTGAAAAGCTTGCTGTCGCATCTAGATAGTGCACAAAACTAATACATGAAGTTTAAACGTCATACCTCTTTTTGTTTTGAGATATTCTGCTAACAAACAGACACGCAGACAGTCAGACACACAGACAGAGCAATGTACAAAAACATGTTTTTTGGGTTCAGGGGACTTTAAAACGTGAAGATCTGTTGAAAACTCAATTTCGAATTTTTGGGGTGAATCCAATACTTCTTTTATCGCAAAAGAAAGTAACAAGCAAATGCTCGAAAAAAAATATATTTTGACGCATATGAATTCGAAACAAGCGAATGTATGACAAAAATGTATAGAACATTTTTTGTAGAGAATTTACTCTTCTTTAATATTGATAACTACGTATTTTGCTTAAAAGTTGATACTAATCGAGATATTCACTAATATTAGGAAAAATATAAAAATTTAGACCTTTTTTTAAGCATAGCGGTTAAATCCGGGCCTGTCAAGGGGTGCAAAATTAATATATATTTTCTGAGTTCCAACAGAACAGATTAAAATTTATTCCAGCTTGTCCGGAATTACTCCCGCTAACAGCCATTTTAAAAGACTTATCGACTGGTCTAATACGAATGTTTCATAAATCGTGCTTATCCCGCTCATGTCAGTTAGGTAATGTCAAAATGTATTGAAACATCAGCTATAGCAAATGAAAACAAATTTATTGGAATAATAGTCATAGATCTTTTGTTCTTCATGCTGATCGCAGACAATGAAAATTGAGTTGATTTTTTTATGACCTTCACTTCTTGATTATAATTACTCTGACTTGTGGTGCGATGTATACTTAAGTTCCATATTTCCCTTCTCACCCAGCAACTGGAAAACCTCCTAAAATAGTTACTATTATATTCGCGAAAACCTAAAATTTAGAAAAATTAATCAATAGTATATCTAATTCGACGAAGAACCGTCAATAATCTAGATGATTCTGACGAAATGCGATATAATTTCCAACAATTTCAATCACGTTTAATCCATCAATACTTCCACACGCTAAAAAACTCTTGATTTATTTGTTTTTGCTGTTAGTAATATAAAATGAAACTCCTTTGCTTTTTCTAGAAGTAGGTTTCGTAGCTTCATCGTTGATTATCTGCTTCCAAACACAATAATACCCATGTTCCATATTTTTTATTTCTTAGCTCAGCTTTGCGATGTGCTTTTAAGAAACCTGAACAAATCAATATAGCTGATTTCAGTTTTGATGATATCACATACCACAAGAGAAAACAGTAATTCCAAAAGAACAAAGACTTTGAATTTTAGTTACCTTTTCGTTTGTACTGTTCTGAACTCCTTTCTCGTTGCAACATTTTTCGAGATTTTCTTTTAAGAAATGCGATTAAATGGCAGTTGCTGATATCAACAACCTAGTTGAAATCTTTGGCCGTGACATAAACTAGTAGTCCCAAATAAACTGCTTCCTTATTTTGGACCTTCCAGTTTGTACTGTTCTGAGTTTCTCTTCTCGTATCAGCGTTTTTCAAAATTTCTTTTAAATAAATGCTAATATTAATAACACTGTGGATGTGACGGAGCCTGACATCAACTTACGCATTACGGACCTTCTCTTTGCTACTATTGTTAGTTGGTTAAATCAATATAATGACTCATTTCAACAATTTTTACGAATGTCACGGACCGTAACATCTAGTAGTAATTCCTTTCTCATTGTAACATTTTCCAAGATTTTCTTATAGGAAATGCAATTAAATCATTGCAGTTGCTCATATCAACAATCTAGTGCATATCATGGAGCATGCCATCAAATAGTAGTGCCAAAGAAACAAAGACTTTCGCATTTTTGACCTTCTTGTGTGTAGTATTGTACTGATTTCCTTTTAGGAGATGTGATTAAATGAATGTAGTTGCTCATATCAACAACCTAGTGGAAAGTGAATCTATGGTAAGATATAGACCTTACAAAGTAGTGTTTAAAATGAGCTATCATGGACCATGACATCAAATAATAATGCCAAAGAAACCAAGATTTTCGCATTTTTTACCTTCTCGTTTTTATTGTTCTTATTTCCTTTATCGTTGCAACATTTTCCAAGATTTTATTGTAGGAAATGCGATTAAATCAATGCAGTTGCTCATATCAACAATCTAGTGCATATCATGGAGCATGCCATCAAATAGTAGTACCAAAGAAACAAAGACTTGCGCATTTTTGACCTTCTTGTGTGTACTATGGTACTGATGTTCTTTTAGGAGATGTGATTAAATGAATGCAGTTGGTCATATCAACAAGCTAGTGGATAGTGAATCTATGGTGAGATATAGACCTTACAAAGTGTTTAAAGAAATGAGTTATCACGGACCATGACATCAAATAATAGTCCCAAAGAAACAAAGACTTTCCCATTTTTGACCTTCTCGTTTGTACTGTTCTTAGTTCCTTTATCATTGCTACGTTTTTGAAGATCTACTTTTAATAAATGCCATGATTTTAATATAGTTGCTGATACCAACATTTTTGTGGTGGTACATGCTGATATTTTTAGTTAATTAATTTACTCTTATCTCATGGGTTGAGTTTTTACATCCTGCCTATTTGTTGTTTGGTTTGTGAATTTATTTTATAATACTGGCTTAATTGCATACATTTTTATGGTTTCATTGAATTCGCTCGTTTTTAAGCTGCCTATTTAACCAACGGAGTATCTTTGTACGGGATTTTTGAAGTTACGGGAAACTTCTTAATGTCAACACTTTTATTGGCCTAATCTCAACATTTCTCATGCGGTACACATTTAGTAAGCTTATTTTTAACAACTATCGTTACATCCGCTATAAATTATTGATCCGTGGCGTATGTGATTTAGCGTACGTAAACAAATCTACTGTAAACAAAACACTTGCTACGGATGCCACAGAAATGTTAGAAAAACGCACTCCTGACCTTGGAGTCCTATTCTGCAGGCGGATGTTTAGGCCTGTATCAGCCCACCAGCAATTCCCTCGTTGTCTGGGCTCATTTATTATGGTTAGACAGCTTTGAAAGCCTTCTAAAAACTTGCTAATCTGATGCTTGTAGGATGATCTCTGCACTTCCTCCGTTCTGTGTTTTTGGCTCACCGCTAGGGCTCCTCCGTGATGCACGAATGTGGCTGCTGCTGTCCTTGGGCTTCTATGGCCTCCGTTTCTTACACCGAACCTTCAACTAATTACCAAGAAAGCATCCCGAACCAGATGCTCACATCTAGACACCTTTACCTTCTGCATACCCTTGCAGCCTACTAATATCAAACACACCATTTACTTATAAAATCGGTATTTATTTTATATTTTTGAAATAAAATTAATACAATGTAATTGCTAATATCAATCATTTTGAGGATATCACGGACCCTAAAACAAATAGTAGGCCCAACGGAACTAAGACCTTATTTTGGTCCTTCTGGTTTAATTCCTTTCTTGTTGCAACATGTTTTAAGGTGTCCTGTTAAAAATGCGATCAAATTAATGTAGCTGTTAATATCAACAAGTGTGTGGATATATTCGGCGATTCAATTAGTGAGGCAAATGCACAAGTACTTACGCATTTTGGAGCTTCTAGTTCGTAATGTTGTTATTTGCTATATAGTTTCATCATATTTCAAGATTTCCTTTTAATAGATGCCATTAAATCAATGTAGTTGCTAATATCAACAAAGATTTGCGTCTTCTGAACCTTTTTTTTTTGTGCTGCATTTTCTCATTGCAACATATTTAACGAATTCTTTTTAAGTAATGCGGTTAAATCACTGTAGTTACTGATATTAACAATTTTTTAGATGTGGATCAACCTCTGGGCCCAAAGGGACAGGCTTAGTCAGTTTGAATCTTCTTGTTTGTATTGTTCTTAAATCCTTTCTTGTTACAAGATTCTTCAAATCTTTTGTGTCATTATATATTTTGGAGGGCACAACAGCTAGAGTCACATGGGCCCTCTATGTAACACTTAACTGAAGACGCTTCAACTGCATCAACACTCATGGCGTAGACAGATTTCCAATTTCTTAATTGAAATTTGATACGGCGGATCGTTAGTCAAGGTACTACCAATTCTATAAATGCATTGGATAATTTTTGCAGAACAAAGGCTAAATTAGAAATGTAATCGAAAGTTTCATTAAAGTTCTGATCTCAACCCTAAATTTATCGCAGATCAGGAGGTTAATGTGGCAGTTCCTCTCTCCGAAATTAATAGCAGCTTGATTGCGCAGTCGTTACATTTGTCAAACAATTATGTTACAATTAATTGGTAAACGATGCATATTCATAGTCCATTGTTTCCATAGTTACAAATGAAATTCTAATTAACGTTTATGCTTTGTTATTCCCTGTATTAATATTTCATTCTGCGGTCTATGCATTATTAAAAAGCCATTCGGGGGTGTACGGCGAATTGTTGTCGGTTGCGTTTCTGTACGGAAATCGAACCTCGATATCGATCACCAACGCAGTTGCATTTTTGCAGGAACCATGCGCACATTCGATTCCCAAGGGCTGCAGGAAATGCCGCATCCGGTTGAAATTAAACATTTTCCTATCGTCGCCGCGCGATTAGTTTTTATTGGGGATTCAGGTGGTGCCTGCAAATCGATCCATTAGTTGCTATAATAAATTTTTAAACTATCCAGGTGCACCAGGCCGCCTGCTGGTGTGTACTATTTCTAGCGTGAAATATTGGTACCTGCAAATTCAACCACGGTATTGCAGCATCTTGCCGGTAATTTATTAAAGGCTGTTCTAAGCTGGCTAAGCATGAACGAAGGCAATTGAGAAAAATGGCCGATTTAATGAAGTTGTGGATACCCAAGAACGATTTTGAAAACTGACCCTTTGGTTCTAGGATATCTAAAAGGTAGTTAGGCCTTGACTGTCTGAATATTTGTATATTAGACTACCAATTGGAGCTAAATTAGACCTTCGTACCGAGGGAATTATATTAATTTAGAAATATGACTTCTAATGATCGAATTTTGTTAATTATTGTTGTCATTTATTTTTTATGTAGTTATAGCGTCAGCCCTTTCTCAGTGGTAGATTCTCATTTTTTGCGACATTAAGATGGCATTAAAATTTAAATAGTATAACATTATTGTGTGATTTAAATTAGCTTCGTCAGCTGCCATTAGGACGTTGTCGTCAACGAACAACAACGTATACAGTGTCTCCTTCCATAATTTTATCTTCCACTTCTTAGAAACATCTTCCAGATATATTCTAAATAGAAGAACAGCCTTGCTTGATTTTCTCCTAGGGCTTCCGTAACTACTTCGTGACTTCGCAACTGGTGGTTTACGAAGTTGTTACTCCCGTTAACACAATACTTTCCTATAATAAGTCTATAGAAGCGGACCGCACTTACAGGCTTGAATTGCGTTTGGAGGTAAACGGTAGAAACGTCTGCGATCGACAGAGTCTGGCCAGTGAGAGGGCGTGGCTTGTGATACTCGTAGAGTCCGGTCCTGATTTAGAATAACTGACAAAAAAGGTAGTTATTAACCTTGGGCGCCACCGTAATATTAACCCTTGATGGAATTTTTTCGTCACTGGCAAGGCAATTGGACCTCGTACCAAATACTTTGAAATTCAATTGCTCGTTCCTAAAGCCAACTTTACGTTGCATTCTGATTTTGCAAATACTTTCACATAAGGAAAATGTTAAATGACACCTTGTACACTAAAGGCACTGAAGCAGTACTTCTTCATTGTTTTAGCAAACTATACAGTAAACAGAGACACAAAAAAGTAATTTAACAAACGTAGTTTATTGTACTTTGACATCATTGGGGTTGCAAACAGGAACAAGCAATAATACCTACGGTATGAACACGCAAATGAACTTGTGACATTAAAGTACACACAAAAATAATAACACAGAATTAACAAAGAACGATAGCATAAACATAAAAAATATGGGGGGGGGGGGTAACTTTAAACAAATAAATTTCCCAAGGAAGGAAACTGGGTCTAACGAAAAATGATCGGTCTCTACGCCAAACCCTCTTTTTCTCGTGTTTACACAATACATTTTACAAATGCGCCAAAAAGGCGTAGAGCCTTCAGTAAAAGGCTAATGCAACAATTCACGTTAATATTCCTACTAGCTCTGGAAGCACGAACAAAAGTTTCAAGTCCAAATAATTTTAGCAACCAATCGAATTAAGTTACTGACGGGAAATAGCGTGCCACTATGATTTCTTGGGCGGCACTGGTATAGATTGCTCACAAACTTAGTAAGTAAAATCACTTTACAAATACCTTGTCGGAAATTGATTCAGGGGACAGCTGCTTGCTGCCTTAAAATGCAAGCCTCGAGATAAAAAGGCACTCTTTCATGTTGCACTTTTTTTATTTCTGAACGGAGGCAGCTCCGTAAACCACACAAAATACTGGATTTTTTCCTATCTGCCTTTGAGCTTCACACACAAGGAGTTACAAAAAATCCGCACTGGCGAACGTTTCACACGCCGTGACGTAACAATGCTTTCAAATAAGTGAAATTAGCCTCTATATCCGGGGACCTGCTTATTCGGGGAAAATTTCCACCGCAACACAAGATTAAGAAGGCGAAACGCTCTATAACGCGTTCCCCCACAACTTAACGACGTAACCCGAAGGGGATACGATTCTACACTTGGTTATTCGGCAAGGGGCTGAGGCAGAGTCAAGCTTCAGGTTCAAACTGTTATAGTTATTTACCTAACAAGTTCGGGAAGTTAATTTTTCCGAATGAGCACTTTGTTTGCAGCACGACCGAAGGGAGTGCTGCATGTAGTGCGAATTCGGGAAAATTCTTCCCGAAAGAGGTAGGTACAATGTTTTTTGTAACGAATAACTCAAAATATTTAAAAAAGTTAAAAAAATATTATTTATTGTTTTACAACTTTACTGAGTTGGCAGCACAAATTACTAAATTTTTATACGTATCCTAGCACCTGATAGCTTTTGTTGACGTTTACAGCGCCCCTGGAACACACAATTGCCATAGTTTTTGTGGGAAAGTAAAAAACACCCCGGTGCGGGAAAAGTCATTTTCGGCGCATCGGGAATGACCGGGAAATATGAATTATGAAATCATGAGTGCAAAAACTAACTTTACGGCTGCCTCAACTACTAGTTATTCTCGTATCTGAGGCTGCAGCGTACAAACATCTTTGAATTGCTGCAACTGACTTTGTTCGTAGTCTAACATATTAAGCGTCTTTAGCCATCTTACTTTAATAATGGTGTCTACCTTGTCATTCACACAGAGCGGAAAATTTTAAGATGGCCCTTAACAGTGGAAAAAAGTGTACGTGGCCCTGAATTGGCACTTTTCGCCACGTACGACCGTTTGGCTGATGATATTTCTTGGAAAGATGTCCCTGAATAATCGGCTATCAGACGCCAACACGCTTCGAATTACAGTATTAACATTGCCAAAAGTCCATTACATACATGACATAATTGATAAACGGGGAATTTTGAAATGATACTCCAGGCGCCCTCTATTGGGTAGAGGCAGAACTTTAACTAAGCGTGACATGTGCTAAGCAGTATTTTTAAAATAGGGCCCACATTCGCATATCCCTATAACATAATTATGTTGTGCGGAAAAATGTCGTTGGTTGTTTTGTAAGTTGACTGAATACAGAAAAACACATTGCAATATTTTTAGTTTTCGTTCTTTGGGTTTAAACGTAATGCATAAAGGGAAAGTGAGAAAAAAAAGAGTGTTCATTTAAATAAGTTGTTAACAAATATTGGGAACAAAATTAGCCTTATTATTTTTACTATTAACTTCTGCCAGCACATTTAAAATTATATTTTTCTTGCTATTCAGGAAAATAGCTCCTATCAGCTATCTTAATAAATAGCTTCTACCTTCCAATTGCTTTATATACTTTTCGGTATGCTACCCAAGAATAATCTTGTATAGTTTTTGAAATATATGAAAGTCTTATCCTTATCTTCATAAATGAGATTGTATCACTGAATACGACTTCTATTTTACAGTTGTTAGAATGCTGGATTTTTTGTTTTGCTGCCGTATCAACTTTGTTTTAATGAACGCTATTAAACTAACAAACTTTCTTATGTCGATGTTTTTCCTTACCCATAATTGCGTTCCCAATATTATGAGTAAAGCTTTACAACAGCAGACTTAAGGACCCTGTTTTTTCAAAATATGGTGGTAAACTTTCTTCATTCGTCTCATCCCTTTTTTTATTTTTATGCCAATTTCAGAATTGCTGATGAACTTTCCATACTTTCGTTTTATCCGGACCCATTCAAAGTTCGATATACCGGGGTTCAAATGCGTGTCGTTTATTTGTTTAGGTTAGTTGCAGCGCTGGTCATGTATGTTGCAAACGTCCTTTTCAGCTTTTCAAAAGTTCACTCGGATAGAAGCGTTTTAAAAACAGGAAAATACCGAAGTTTCGGATTTCTCCCTGATTATACTACTTATAATCATTGAACTGCTAACGCTGCCAATCCTTCTCTACAGAAAGTTCAAACATTTTTCACTATTTAAAAATATTGTACTTCATGGAGAGTGCATGTGCTTAAACAGCTAAGCGTTATTTACAAAGAAAATCGCTATAGTTTAAATTAACTTTCTTTTTTACTTCCTTTTACAACAAAGGAAGTATTGGATTCACCCCAAAAATTCGAAATTGAGTTTTTACCAAATCTTCACGTTTTAGATTCCGCTGAACCCAAAAAACATGTTTTTATTCATTGGTCTGTGTGTGTGTCTTTCTGTCTGTGAACAGAATATCTTAAACACGAAAAGAGATATGACTTTGAAACTTCATATATAAGTTTTGTGTACTATCCAGATGCGACATTAAGCTTTTGAATAAAATCTCATAACCGGAAGTATGGCTCTAACGATTTTTTTTCAAACTTTACATTTTTAATGTGTATTGGTGTGAGATAGGTGATTTTCCAGTTGAATACCTCTAAAATGGATTTCTTTTGTGTTTTTTCTATTTTTTTTATTAACTCTTATTTTAAATAGAACAGCCGGTATATTATTACATTTTTGAATTCAGCTTAACATTTAGATAAAATTTGTCTCTTCAACTATTTTGTACTGTTTCTGTAGAATTTGCAATTTTTGGAAAATGTTGACAAATGCTTAAAATTAAAAATCAAATTTTTGGTTAATTATAAGATCACTGTAAAAGGAAGTTGTGTGCGTGTATCACACCAGATTTTTCTGTGCAACACGTATGAAAAATGTCTCTCTTTTAAACTGCGTATTTTCTCCTTGGTTGGCAATAGCCATGACCTTAGGTTTTCTTCTAACCTCAATCACACCAAAATAAGCAGTCGTATTTTTCACATACTTATTGAAGGACTGTCAATATAATAATAATAGTCATAATTGAACGTAGCGGCATTAATATTTAAATTTATAAAAAAAATCTCTTACGGGGTTTTTGTTAATTGTTCAAACTAATTTGAACATGGGATTTTAGTGAATAGTGTAAAATAAATTGTAATCCAGTAAATACAAAAGTTCACGCAATTAGCCCACAAAAACTGCATAACTTGCGCCAGATAAGGTATGTGTCAAGTTTCCGTGTCGTGATAACAATTAAATGTAAGCGACACACGCAACAAGCAGCAGTTCCGTGTTTACAAACAGACGTTGCACTTTTAATATATCGTATGTCGAAGGCACAACGCAGCAATTCTGCAAAGCTAGTGGGTTAACATAACAAACTCTAGCATTCAGAATTACGTTAAACATGTATGATTGTGATTTCAATATTAGGCCATAAAAACATGGCATACATTTTCTGTATATATACGCTGTAATAGGACTAAGACTTCAATATACCTTTAACCACGATTGTGTATATTCATTGATGGGGTTGAACACAGGCTAAAATTGTTCATAACGAGGTAGCCAAGCCTAGCTACTTCCCCCTATCTCTTAACAACAAAATAAACTCCATCTCCTATCAAATAAAACTAAACTGGTTTTAAAACAAACATAAAAGGTGCTAAGTTCCAAATAATTTGGGCCACATCTTTTACATTAATAGACGTTCAATGAACTGCTCTCCCCCTCTACCGACATTTAGAAAAAATATACTCTAGGTCTAGGACACAAACATTTTTTTAATAATTGCTTCGAAAATATTATTCTTGTTATCGTTGTACCTTTTGGCTAATTTAGAATTTTACTATAACTAACTGCTATGGCTTCTTGTTACAGAGTAGTTACCTAGCTTTTGTTTGGACAAAAGAATTTGTTTCAATTTTCTCTTAATTCTACACTATCAGAACTTGATATGCATTCATTGTGCTCATGATATATTATTGTTAGTTATTCCTTATTATGCTGCTTGTTAGCAGTCTTTAGATTTTGCTGAAAGACATAGATGTTCTTGCCTTTTATCGATCCCTATGACTTTCCATGAATTTGTAGTTTGTAGGTGTTCAGTAACATGCATTCAGAATATCACTTTTAACCAGCGACAAAGCTCACCAAACTGAACAACTTTTCTATTTATCATTTTCTTTAAATCCGATATTTTTGCAATCATTTATACCTCCTACATTTGGAGAGCCGTTTAGTAAGCAAATTAAGTTAAAGGTAAACGATAAAACTACTCTTAAAACTGCAAAGCTCTCGCCGCACAAAACATGCTGTCAATAACTTACCTATCTCAAGTGATAAGGTACGTTAGTGACTAGGACCCTATTTCATAAAACAACTTTGCAATTTTGAATTAATTTCTTCTGCATAAACATATTTTTGAAAATTTCTTAAAGTAAAATCTCATCAAGAATATGCAAAATACAAGCGAAGAGTTAAAGTCTTTTTTAGAATTTTAAAAATGCAAAGTAAAAAGTTGCAAAGTTGTTTTATGAAATAGGGCCCAGGAGCCTATTTTGAATTTTAACTCAGTTTTGGAGGTGTTTAAAAAAAGGATATAGAAAAAAGTTGTTCAGTTCCATGAGATATCTGTCTGGTTAAATTCATTACGTGAAATTCCACCTTGTATAATAGCTTCAATAATATTGTAATTATATGGGCTATAGCTAAGTTTTTAGATAATAATTTTGATATTGAATTCTTACTGAATCATCACTATCAGATAAACAAAAAAAAAATCGGATGGCGGAATAATATCTTCGAAAAAAATATCTCCCAAGAAGTATACCCAGTCCGACGAGATTAGTATTTCACAATGTTTACAACAATGTTGCTATTAATAAGTCACCGAGACGGTTTGAAAGCGTCGCAAACATTTTACCTTCACTTTTTACCTTGGGTTGCTTACTTTTGCTAAGTGATTCGTGTATCCATCAACGAATCGTGGGCCCATTTTGTTACTTTATCACAGTACTTTTTAAATTTCAAATTATCGCGAAGATTAGGTAACGGTGTAACGTATGAGGGCGCCCGATAAAGACGATCTACAAAAATGTGCAGAGTGGCAACCCAATTATCCTACGATAAGCCGAGAATGAAGCGCCCTTAAATTCAACGGTACGAAACATCTAGCCTTCAAAATCGTATCCAACCTAAATAATTCACTTTTCTGAGTATAATCCCAAATCATTCGTTGTAAATATTTTCTAAAAATGCTTTCATTTTATGGCGTTTGTCAGATGATGATTTTAGGCTATCCAACTTTTGTGCTAAAATGGCCCTGGCTGATCGATCCGATACCTGTAACTATATAGTTTAGATAGAAGATTTTACATACATGTTAGTAGTAGCAAAATTCTTATTCCAAAGATATCACACTCTAATTAATTAAAAGCAGGCCTGTCTCTTTTATGATGCGTATGTAAGCTGTTTATATTTGTATGTTGGTTGTTGCGATTATAATTTTCGGAATTTTTGTTTGTCAAATAACTTCATTGGTGACCCTGGCATTGACAATGACTTTGTAGAACTAAAAAATAAAATGTCTACCAACTTAGGGCAAGAAATCCCAACGATGGCAAAAACATCGTAAAGGGAATATAATATGTATGCTCCCCAGTATCTCGCAGCAGCATTTCGGCTTTCTCCAAGATCAATCTAGTACTCACCACCCATCACGTACCTGTGAACTAATAGATCGCGATTTTCCCTCGCTCGTGCAAACTTTGTCGTCGCTGCATTAATGGCAAATCAATACGACGCTACAAGTATTTAGGGATGTGCAAGCGCGGTCAGCGAAATAAATATGCAAATATTTGCAAATGCTAATGTTGAACTCATTGGCGGGATTAGAGCGCCCGATCCCGTTCATCCCTCATTCATTTTATCGTATTAAATATGCCCGATAACTAGGCCGGCATAGGCGTTTGCATTTCAGGTGTCGCAGGATTACCCTCGCGGGGCGCTTTGTTTTTCGATCGACCACATCGGATTATCCAAAAACGGCCGGTCTGTGCCAACAGTCTTACAACTAATGTAGGATGTATTTGGTTTGTGCTTTCAGCAAGACGTGCACGGTGGCGTAGAAACGGATTCCTCCAAAAACAGCGCAAATCCTCGAAGAGGCAGGACTATATGTACTAAACCGCAAACCGTAGCTATGCTAACTTAGCATCTAAAATCCTCTACAGTTCCTTTGCATATACTCACTTAAATATTTACTTTCAGAAAGTTTCCAGTACTTAAAATAATCCGATGGAGGCAAAACAAAATAATCGTCCTTTAATCCCCGCAGGTGTATCATAAAATATGAAGTTGTATGTAGACGTAAGTTAAGAATGTTTTATACGCCTCTGTTTAACTTTCATTAATCGTTCTCTTTATGTACATTATTGCTGCTACCTGTCTGCTCTCTGTTAATTCCATGTCTTGTATTACCTAACTTCAAGTGCCGTCATATTTAGGCCTTGCGTATGACAGTTCGGCAGCAGGTTTGTGCGAATTTCCGAAAGGGGTATTAAATAAACGTAATTAACTTTTGAGTACCGCTTGTAAATCGTTAAAAATACGAAGGAAATTGCAAAAGTGCAAATTTTGAAAGTCTTATTTAAATATTAGCATGTTAACTGCCAGTCTTATAAAGGCCACTAATCTGACGTTAACTTTAATTCCCTGTTAAAATAAACAAAACCGCATCAAAATTTGTTTACTAATGAATAAAATGTCATAAGCACTGATGTTTTGATGCGCTTTTGTTTATTTTAACAGCGAATTAGATTTTACGTTAGATTGGTGGTCTTTATAAGACTGGCAACAAGTATACTAAAAGCACCCATGTTTGAATGTTGAAAAAAGATAACGTCATGGCTACTATATTATGTTATTATAATCTTTAAAAATTATTTCTGGTGTTCTATTATTAACGAGGTTTTTCTTTGGTGTTTCGCCACACTACAAAATTAAACGTATTATAATCTCCCTAAGGAACGACAACATGATCGAAAGTTTATGTACAGGAAAATGCGAGGCCACTGTAATACTTGACACAGACAGATACAATGAATCATTGACGGACAGTATACTAAATTAAAAATATAGATCTATTACAAACAAGAGAAACAAAAATTTACAAAACACTTGACAAACAAAGACCAATTCGCAGAATGTTAAGACATACACTCACACCATACTACAGTAAACCTCCACACTTTTATTGATTGCCAAAAATGCAGAAACTGCGATAACGCTTTACAGATACAAACAACATTAAACGTTGATATTATTATGGAACACATCACAGTTCCTCAGAGAATTTAAATAAACACCAAACACTTTATACTTAACTGTTGATGTAGTTAGCCTATTCACCAACATTCCAGTGGACAAAAAACACTCTATAACATAAAAGACCACAAAACAATAACACTTTACAGATATACATAATATTAAAACATTGGCAACAGTATGGAACATTACTGTTTACCTACAAAATTTAAGGAAACAAATATTAACATCATACACTTACTGTAGTGATGATATATAATTAGCCTATTGACCAACGCTTTAGTAAACAAAACACTTAATATCTTAAAGACTACTAAAGAATAATACTTTACAAATATAAACAACATTAAACATTGGCAGCATTATAGCACCACAAAGCTTCGAGGAGCTTAAAGAAGCAAATACAAATACCAAACACTTAATTGTTACTGTTGATGTAGTTAACCTTTTCACCAACGTTGCAGTGGACAAAACACTCTATAACATAAAGGACCACAAAACAATAACACTTTCCAGATATACATAACATTAAAACATTGGCAACCGTATGGAACACACCACTTTTTACCAGCGAAATTTAAAGAAACAAATATTAACATCATATACTTACTGCTTAGTGATGATATATAATATTAGCCTATTGACCAACGCTTCAGCAAACAAAACACTTATTAATATCCTAAAAGACTACTAAAGAATAACACTTTACAGATATAAACATTAAACATTGGCAGCATTATGGTACCACAAAGCTTCGAGGAGCTTAAAGAAACAAATACAAACACCAAACACTTAATTCTTAGTGTTGATGTAGTTAACCTCTTCACCAAAGTTCCAGTGGACAAAACACTCTAACATAAAGGACCACAAAACAATAACACTTTTCAGATATACATAACATTAAAACATTGGCAACAGTATGGAACACATCACTGTTTACCAGCGAAATTTAAAGAAACAAATATTAACATCATATACTTACTGCTTAGTGATGATATATAATATTGGCCTATTGACCAACGCTTCAGCAAACAAAACACTTATTAATATCCTAAAAGACTACTAAAGAATAACACTTTACAGATATAAACATTAAACATTGGCAGCATTATGGTACCACAAAGCTTCGAGGAGCTTAAAGAAACAAATACAAACACCAAACACTTAATTCTTAGTGTTGATGTAGTTAACCTTTTCACCAAAGTTCCAGTGGACAAAACACTCTAACATAAAGGACCACAAAACAATAACACTTTTCAGATATACATAACATTAAAACATTGGCAACAGTATGGAACACATCACTGTTTACCAGCGAAATTTAAAGAAACAAATATTAACATCATATACTTACTGCTTAGTGATGATATATAATATTAGCCTATTGACCAACGCTTCAGCAAACAAAACACTTATTAATATCCTAAAAGACTACTAAAGAATAACACTTTACAGATATAAACATTAAACATTGGCAGCATTATGGCACCACAAAGCTTCGAGGAGCTTAAAGAAACAAATACAAACACCAAACACTTAATTCTTAGTATTGATGTGGTTAACCTTTTCACCAAAGTTCCAGTGGACAAAACACTCTATAACATAAAATACCACAAAACAATAACACTTTTCAGATATACATAACATTAAAACATTGGCAACAGTATGGAACACATCACTGTTTACCAGCGAAATTTAAAGAAACAAATATTAACATCATATACTTACTGCTTAGTGATGATATAACTATAATATTAGCCTATTGACCAACGCTTCAGCAAACAAAACACTTAATATCCTAAACGACTACTAAAGAATAACACTTTACAGATATAAACATTAAACATTGGCAGCATTATGGCACCACAAAGCCTCGAGGAGCTTAAAGAAACAAATACAAACACCAAACACTTAATTCTTAGTGTTGATGTAGTTAACCTTTTCACCATCGTTCCAGTGGACATAACACTCTATAACATTAAAGACGACGAACGAATAACACTTTACAGATATTGTAAAGGCTTTTACCTTTGAGGGCACCTATATAATTTTTGCTATATTATTAATCAATTTAATTGGTATATAAGTTAGAGCAAAATCCAAAATGCACAAGCCTCTGATTAATGTTATTATTGTGTTTGAACTTTGCCTGTCATTTTATTAGGCTGGTTAAAATGTGACCCGTACTAATTTACTGCACAAAATAAATGGTTGTATGCTCTTTTCAATATTTTATTTAGCTGCAATTAATTTAGAAAAACGCTAGCTCAGTAGAACAATAACTCTTTAATCTCAGGGTGAGTTCCTAGTAGGTTATAATTTACAATTTGTCTGATACGGTACTGTCCATCGGATTTCGTTCGAATGCGCGGTAGTTAAATGTTTACCAATCTGTCAAAAATCACACAAAATGGTTTCTGTCGTGCAGTCAGCGATGTTCACGTTAAAATGAGCGAAATTATGAAGATTCGTAAGGTATTTATTCAAATCTTAGCACTTTAGCGGCATTTAACATCTTTTGTTTCAGACATGTATTTATTTCGTGACGTCAGATGGACGCCGTCTTAATTTTTGCAATTGTTTTAACCGGACGCTTCGGTACCTTCGCATAACCTCAAAATTTGGGACGCGTTGCTTATTTTTCGAAATGCGCCTTCGGGGGACCCTTAACAAGCTGGTTTCTTCTTCAGTAAGACCTTTACTGATCGGTGGTAGCTGCTGCAATGCTCGTAGATGACCCCAGTTTGTATCTGCCTCTGGAACGGCTTTCTCTGGTGTTGATGCTGGCGGTTGCACTCCTGCAGTCCTGCCCGATGCGTAGCAGTAAAGATCACTGGAGATTGTCTCGGAGAAAATTTTATTTTTATGTTGCGGAAACCTCCCAAACATTCCCATATGAACTTTGACACGTGCACAACACAATAATATACTTTTCAGGTACTAATTAAAGTGGAGCACAAATTTCACAATGTCAAGCTTAATAATTTTCTTTTGTTTTTTTCGTTTTCCGTTATTTAAAACAAAAAAAAATCTCGTTGCTATAGTTACAATGCTAACGGAAATAAGTTTTAATGAATTTTAGTACATATTAGAAATAAGTTTGAGTACATAATTTTACATTTTCAAATTTCTTACAAATTAAAATATTGTCTTTTTCTTAATCTAAATTGTTTCTTTGAGCCACACACCTACACGTTTTATTAATTGCTCTGATTTTCACTAACGTTTAATGCACTGATTATTTATAGAGTTCATTACTTCTTATTTGCATCTTCCATGTCCTGCTGCCTGCTTTTCATGTCCTGCTGCCTGCTTTTCATGTCCTGCTGCCTGCTTCTCAAATTCCTTTTTCATGTCCTGCTGCCTGCTTTCCAAAATTGCTCTTTCGCATGTATTGTTATTTTATTCCAGTTTTCTTTACCTTTTACGATTCTTCGCCAATTTCACTGACTAGCTTAATTGAAATCTATGCTTCATTTACATGCACATAGCAAACCTTTTTGTGTCTAATACTTTTTTTCGGTTCGGCTATTCATTCTGCACAAACTTATTGTTTAATTTTTGAAAGTCAACTTCAACCCCTGTGAAAAACAAGCTTTGCCCCTTGCGTTCCTTTTACTCAATTAGTTTACTATTACTGACATCTCTTTACCAATGCATTCATTGTTGGAATGTTAAGCTTATCATTGCAGTCACATAAAACTGTGCTTACTGAATTGTTCATCATGTTGCACTGCTAGCAGAGTCGAGCCGTGGGCCCAATACCATTACAATATACATAACATTACACATTGGCGACATTATGGAGCACATCACAGTTTACTTGCGAAATCTAAAGAAACAAATATTAACATCATAGACTTAATGCTTAGTGTTGATATAATTAGCCTATTGACCAACGCTTCAGTCAACAAAACGGTCAATATCCTAAAAGACTACTAAAGAATAACACTTTACAGATGAAGACAACATTAATACATTGCTGGCATTGTTACACCACAGAGGCTCTAGGAATTTAAAGAAATAGGTATTAACACACAAACACAAACGGGTAGTGTTGATATAATTAGCCTATTCACCAACCTTCCAGCGGGCAAAAAACTCAATATCACAAAATACTACATAACAATAACACTTGAGGGTATTAGTGAACACATCACAGTTATTCTAAGAACAAATATAAATACCAAACACTAAGGCTTAGTGTTGATGTAGTTAGCCGATTCACCAACGTTTCAGTACGCAGAACACTCAATATCATAAAAGACTTGAAAATAATAAAAGTTCACACATTAAACATTGATAGCATTATGAGGCACACCACATTTCACCTAATTTAAAAAAAACCGTTTTAAACCCCAAACACTTAGTGTTGATGTGGTTAACCTATTCACCAACGTTCCTGTAGCTAAAATACTCAATATCATGGAAGCCTAGAAAACAACAACACTTTACAGATATAAACAACATTAAACATTGGCAGCATTATGAAATTTGTAACTCTAGCCATAAAATATATAGCTTTTCAATTACACGGGAAGTTTTACAATTTCTGGTAAATAATAGGTTCCCTTTTAACCTCCATTGTTAGTAACATTTTTGTGGAAAACTTTAAGCCATGCCTTAACATTGTTACACATACACAAACGAACCAATAGTTTTATGGAGTTATTTAATTTAATTTATTTATACTGTCACCAACAATGACGTGGGTACTAAAATTAGGTATCAATACTATGACCAGAGATGGTATTATACGCACATGTATTATTACCGGGTGACTATAAATGATTGCGATTTTTTTTCTTAGTTTGGCAATGTTGATGTTGGTGGCTCTGTAAGTCTTTGTAAAATTCGAGGTTAGCAGGTTAGGTTTTGCGTCATTTTTGACACAGAATGACGAAAAACTTTTTTGGTCTATATATACAGATATATTTGCTTAGTTCTAAAATTTGCATTATTTTAAAGTGCAGTGTTTATTCTTACTGGGTCGCTATAAAGTGTCATAACAACAGTCAGCGTTTAAACAAGCCTGCTTCCCCGATGTATGCACTTATTTTACAGTGAACTCGTATTACTAGGTCGTTCTTGCATGGATTAAGCAAGGTTGCCATGCGATTCTGGTAACATGCAGTTGTGACATATTAAACTTCCTGAACGAATGCATGTGCTGCTATTTGCATTTTTCAACATATGGAAGTGTAGGTAGTACATTTTGAAATGAAATTTAAATCTGTTTAATTTGAGATTAAACATTATTATTATTTAAATAAATGACTCTTATCATTTCAAAGGGTTGGGTTTCTACATCCTAGCAAATATGATTGGATGTATAATTATAAGCAATACATTTGCTGTTAAGATAATTATCGTGGTCTTTATGATTTTTAAAAGTAGTCGCTTTAGACATCGCTTGTTTATCCAGTGGGACCGCTACAAAATTAGATATTTCAACTGATGGGAACAACTTGGCGCTTCAACCTCACAGTTTCAAAACAACTTGGCTTGTTATTAAAAATTACATTTTTAATTACGCAAGAATGCGCTGCCGTGGTGATTTAACAAACGAAAGGAAATACACGCCATGACAAAACGTTCACGATTCGCTTCTACCGGAAATGTGCAAAAACCGACGTCAAATTTAAAAATTTCACCAAATCTAATTTTTAGGATAACTTTCTGACCTGTGGCTTCTTTAATGCAAGATAGGACAGCAGGCGTCCTCAGAGCAAGTCCCACGACATACAGCGGCTCCTCTTTCTCTCCATTGGTTTGCTGTAACAAGCCAGTTACTTCTTCGAACGCCGCCTGCAGTTTGCACCATTCCAAAACTGCTTACACCTCCGTCTTTTCCCCAGTTTCCAGGGCTCCGCACTGCTCAGCACGAATGTCGTAGCCTCCCACGCGCTTCCAGGGCTATGCTAACTTCGCAATTGCTCCAAATCTTGCCACAGGAACATCAGCTAACACTTAGCGTACTATTCAACGCATTTTAAAACTCACGTAGGGGTGCAACGAATCAAATCAACCCTCTATAGCCTACCGAAAAGATTCTGCACAAATTATAAAACACTGAATTGAGAAAAATGGGTATTTATTCGCTTTTAAATGAATTATTTGTGGGGAGGCCAAAATAATATACCTCACAGCTTGGCTTCGCTTCCATCTTTAAATTTTTTTACATTCAATTTACATTGTTATTCATTATTTCTAAGCCTGCTCTGATTACATTTTGTTTCAATCAAGGCTATTTTTAATGCCGTTTTTGCAAATTATTAACTCAATGTCAATGATATTCATACAATTTGCAAAAATTAAACTAGCACTTTGTAGAATATTTTGTAAAATAATATTTGAAATGCTTGAATGTTATTAATTGTTATCATAATTTTAGAGGCTTTAACAGTGTTCATTACATGATATTCACCTGTTGTACCTTTTAAATAATGTTGAAAGTACGCCTAACCTTAAACTTAATAACTGTCCATCACATTATAGTTTGTGTAAGTTCCACAAACTGTATTCTTAACCAATCAGTAATCTTTAACAGAAAATAAGTAAAAGTCTCCACGACACTAATTTAGAAAGGGTATTTTTTGTTACATCGATAACGGATATACATTTTTTCCGAAACGTACGTATACCGGGTGTCCACTTTCAAACTGGAACATAGGGATTTAACATTATTTTTAACAGTTTCATGGATTCTTGCTCCCCAATTCAAGCTACAGAAAATGTTTTGGTATCAATGTAATATGTTTTAACAATCAACAACTCTCTCTTCGTTCGAGTAATCGTTCATTTTATAAAGTAAAAACTACTGAACTAACTCTGAATGTCATCAAATAACAAATCAATTTGAGTATAGCTGTCAACTTTTTCAAGTCAAGGCAACTCATATTTAAAAAACATGAACACTTTTGATTAATAATTTTCAATGAAAATTGATAAAAATAGTTTAATTTTTAATACCATTAAATGCGCAATAAATTTCTCTTTTGATTGATATCAAAACATTTTCTGTAGGTTGAATTGGCGAGCAAAAATCCATGAAACTGTTAAAAACAATGTTCCAGTTTGAAAGTGGACACACGGTATTAATACTTTATTTTTTTTAGTGTGGCGAAATACTTACAAAATACTTCATAAGAACTATATAATTATTATTTATATTTAGATGCGAGCATTGCTTTTTCTGAATAATTTCTATCTTTAAAATTGTTTCGAGTATTAGCGGAAATTAAATATAACAAAATGAGTGTTTGGGCCATTCTTCAAGATTTAAAACATCAAATCCAAGCAAAGATATGTGGTCAAGTACATGGAAAAATTGTTTCTTACAGGGCGTTAAACATTATTTTGAACGTTTTCAATTTGTGTTGATAACAGTGGGGTTTCTCTACTAATGTTAACATAGTGCTATCAAATATTTGCACCTTGGCAAAGGAACACTACTTACTAAAAATTATTTAGTAATTCATTAGACGCCAATTTAAATTCTTGGAATCTTAAGTGTGAGCGAATTAAGACATACATCTACCTAGTTTCCCTAAAGTGGCGTTTATTAAGGATATATTGATGACAAAATTGTTATTGTTACTAATTTTGAATTAAAAGTTGTTATTGAAGATTGTTTTTAAGATTCAATAACTCTTAGATTTGTAGTTGCAAATAACCAAGGCATTAAATTAGTTTCTATATTTCTAGGAGGTAATGTACTACAAAGCACATATTAGAACAACTTTTTTAATCGAATATAACGTTGCCCAACATAGGTACGTTACATTGACTTTCTTTCTTATACTATATTAAATTGCGATGTGTATCAACTGATATTTTAATAGCTACCTATATCTAAACCAAAACAAGAGGTCGATAGTTTGAGAGTAATAAATACTTTGAACAATAGAAATTAATTGTAAGCGAAAAACACGCCGTATGTCTACAACTTTGAAAACATTGTATTAAAAATTATATCACCGTTTCTAAAAATTACAAAATAAACTAAAAAAACTATATTGAGAATTAATATTAACACCAACATCTTAATGAACTTGTACAATCTACCACACTGTATGTGAAATGGGACTCAACAAGAAGTTATCATGTAGTAAGTGATAAGACAGACAGTTCCAGTTAAAAAACAATATCTACTGAAATGGCAATAACTATTACTAAATGTGCAGTTATATGCACGCCTTAGGCCAGCCATGTACAAAAATGTAACAAAAAATATAGACACATAGGACTACAACTATATCTGCGAAACTTCATACCTACGCCAACAACAAAGCAAAGTTTTCCTTTTGTGTAAAGTTTCTTTCGGTATTAAACGATAGAGGAACTTTGTCTACTTCAATATCATCTCATTTTCATTCAATAAATGAACGTAGTGCTGCATGTAAATGTAATAGGTCGAATTCTCATCGAGGCTTTACATGTTTCGATTACCAAGGCAGGTCTTATGTAAATTTCAATATGTAGAAACAAAGATGAGTCTGTTGCCAGGGTAGCTAAAAGATATTACTTAATATACATACATATACATACACAACTGATTATAAGATGAGAATACGGCCAATGTGTTTTACAAGTCATCTGTTTGCACCCACTTTAATTAATACATACAAGCCATTACTTTAAATATCGAAACTAAAAGCAGAAGTCGCTCATTTCCACAACAACGCGTCTTTGTTCCCATGTTGAATGACGTTCTTAACAAGGTATTTAACGCTGCTTGCAAACGCACCTTTTCTGACTGTTCTTTGTATTATGTAAATATATGTACCTACTTACTCACTGTTTCACATTCGCTCTCTAGTTTTACTCGAGCTTGTCTGTCACTCACACTATCACTGCAGAATGACTATTTGGAAGCGGAGAACTGGCAACACACTATAGTAACGCTTTTTACGTTAATTTCGATCATGGATGCGAGCGATCTGTTAGTTTCTCCTGCTGTCTAATAGTCTCTCTATGTACTATGCTTTTACATTATTTAAACATTCTTTTAATTTCCTTTTCTCTCTTTTTAGGGGATTGAATGTACTTAGGCGACTGAAGGTGAGTCCTCTTTTCGTGTTTGCATGCTTGCCACTTCGCTGTTGTGAATTTGGACGTAGCCGCTTTTATTGTGCCGACGACATACGCGAGCTTGCTGTTACTTGTTGCATTTCCGCTGCCGTTATGGCCGTTTGAATTAATAGTAGAGGTAATTCGAGCCGATTGCGGCCCGACACGCGAACGCGTTCTTACCAGTTGACAAAAATATTACGCCCGGCTGCGGAGAGCTTATTGCGCCTGATTATATCGCAGCAATAACCGACGAGGAAAAAGGACGCTATGGCAGTAAAGGAAATTATATTGTTTTACGGAAGGCATAAAAGTGAACTTCAAACATAATTTTCTAATGCCTTTAGAGCTGAGCGGCAAGAAAAATGAGTCACGGTAGGGGGAATAAACGATGCTAAATAAAATATTCGTTTTTTAAATTTCCAAAACCTTGGCTTAGCAGCATTTACAGTTGATACAGTGTAGTACATACTTGTTTATTCAACGACCTGTTTCCTTCAAAATATAATAAGGTGGTTCGCCAATTATAGTTTCTAGTGTTAGACAGAGGTGTGTGTTAAACTCGTTACTGCACTCACACATATCGAAATAAAACACGGAGTAACTTAATCAACTAATTTAATAATCAAAACGTATTCAAGTGCAAAATGGTAGAAACAATCACAGTTACCGCTCACGCGACTGCAGATGGAATGAAAACGTTTCACCGTCACGGCAGAGCCGGATTAAAGGGGGGGCTAAGGGGGCTGTAGCCCCGGGCCACCGAATTTCGGGGGCTTCGAATAGATTCGAAGGTTATAATCTACTGCGGTTTCTAATAATTTAGATCCCTTTGTAGGTACCCGTTGCATAAATGGGAATGGGGCCTCTAAAAAAATTTAGCCCTGGGCCTCACATATCCTTACTCCGGCTCTGCGTCACGGACACTTCTTATACAGTGCTCGCCATTATCTGTTAGAAATTTGGTAGGCGTTTACCTGTCTGGTGTCCCAGACTTCCCAGATAATGAGCAGTCACAGATGTCGACAATCCTTGACGGATTACTATGTCTGCTACTTGTTTGCAAAGCACCAGATGTCATCATTCTTTGAGGTATTACGACGTCCGTAGGCTGCTGTAAGGCAGTTTGCTACGGTATAAGCGGAATTTTACGACAAAACCAGACTGCACTTTGTTTGTGTTGAGACGCAACAATAGTAAAGCCTCCGATCGTGCGCAGCTAGCTCGCCGAGGGTGTGGTTTACGTTACTCGTGATGTCTCGTCCTGCCTTAGGACAGTAAGAATTGTGATGAAATTCCAAGGCGCCACCATGAAATTCAACCCATAGCTGTATGGATTTACTTCGTTCACGGCCGAAGTAGTGGGTCTGGTACAAAATACTTACGTGGAGGCAACTGTTTTTCGACTAAAGACATAATTGCTACTCAAGTTCAACTTTCCTCTACAATCTCTTAACAATTACCCACTCAATAACAAAACACAACTTTCGAATTAAACGCGCCTTTCAGGCGCTACAATAAATAGCACTTTTATCAAAGAAACATGTCTGGCGTTGCAAAGCGGGCAATATACAGTAGAAGTACAAACGTGCAACGCATAAATCAATTAGTACAATTTGAAACTTGAATAAACAACACGGCAAAAGTGAAGACCACCTATAAATAGACAGAAGCGAGCTCGACTTCAAATAGTTAACCTCGAGTGTAGGAATCGAAACAACAATCATCTTAAACGTGGACAAAATAATACATACACCGCCGTGCTTTTGAAGTGGACAACTTAAACTAATTTCGCCGACTTTTTCATAACAAAATGTAGTTTGTATTATTACTGGTAAGCGAGTCTATTATTTTAAAAGTATCAACTAGCCACCCGTAATTTTTAATAAAATATAATTTTTTATAAGTACCCGATAAGTCAACAATGCATAACTAACAGTAAAGAAGTTTAAAGATTTTGGTGACTTACCGCGTACTTATTAAAAATAATATTACTTGAAAAAGTCATGTAGCTACATAATTTTAAACACAATAGTTAACTCGCTTACTAGCAATAATACCAACTACATTTTGCTACGAAAACGTTAGAAAAATGTAGAAACTAGGTAGTTTCTTTAAGTGATCAACTTCAAATGAACGGCGGTGTACATATACCAGTGTTTACATTAAATTATAGGATAGCGCGAGGAGCACCACAACGTTCAAAAACAACAAACAATGACGTTAAACCAAATTAGTTGCTAGTTAAGTGAACACCCCTTAATTTAGGCACGTCACTGGGGAAATTCACATTACCGTAAATAGTTTAGTATGTAATACTACCTTTAAGCTGAGGAAGGTTGACTATCAAAGGGAATGCTTCAAGGGATTGATATCACCCATATTCAGCTTCGGACAGCCGTATCAGATTCACGTAACAGGTAGTTTTGGTGGATCGACGAGTTATGGAACAGTAAACCAACATTCGTGCCGGCAATTCTGGACACAGTTCCAGGCACAAAACGACGTTAACCACTGGGTTCATACGAGTTTAGGCAGCTGATTCGCCTGAGCGAAGAAAAATAACACACGTGCGTAATATTAAATATAGGAAGATCACCGAAATGTAAATCCGGAATTTTATCCTTATTATATTGTTAATAACGGCCTAGAGAACTTTGACGTGCCCCCGGGGCGACGTTTGCACTCACAAATTTGCGTCTGTTGTTTTTCATACCAGCACACAAGTCTGGCACTGCAATCGGTATGCGACTTGCCCAAATTAGAAATCACTCTAACTTCGGCCACTCCGAGAGCCCAAGGTGACGCTCTCACAAAAAAAAAACGTTTTGGCTAACCAAGCTTTCGGCAACAAGTGACGCCCGTTTAAGAACACCACACTGAGCCTCGACATGCAAAAACTGATTAATTTCGTCGTCACGCGGCCATAGTTCTTCGAGCGTAGCGTAACAATTATTAAAACTTTGATGCCGCGCGGGAACACCTCTTGCCTGTTTGACTCTTGGGCAGCTAATCCAGGTGTTTGCGCTCAGAGCTCGGCGTGTCTGTAACCTCTCGTTTTTCCGGATCTTTTTAGTCACATGGTACTCTGTCGCTCTTGTGGAGTTGAAAATTTTGAAATGGGCACTGTTTCTACGCTTTTGCCTTGAAACGTTTACTACACGGTGAAATCACTCGGGGGATTTTTGAGCGACACGTCGCAACTCGTTCTTGGGGCGAGCGTTCGGTAGGAGCCTAAAAGCTGAAAAACGCAATACGAAACCATACGCGTTGCAACTGGGAACACCCTGGACTTGATGTATTTAAAATCGAATTCTTTAAATGCGATATAAAGCAAAAAATATGTGATTTCAAGAATATCAAACGTTTACTGCTCGGTGATAGGCAATCAGAACACTGGAGACCAAGGAGGTAATTAAAATGTGACAGAACTCCTCTCTGGTACAAGGCACAACAGAATAACATCACACGTCCCTACAGGAATGTGCAGGCCGGCTTGCGTCCGAAAATAGTTGGCGGTGTACAGAGGTGTACTGGCACAATATGTTCAAATTAAAAATTAACATAGCATTAACACTATTTTTAGCAGTTCTGTTTAATTATTACATTAAGAAGGTCTGCAAAGCATGTGACTAAACTCGTAGAAGTATGCAATGCTGATGGCATGGAACTAAATGAGTCCTAGACGAAGATTACGGCAATTAGCAAAAAAAAATACGTAAGCCAACCCTTACTGAAGGAAGTTGCAAGCGTGGAATACCTGGATGCACAGTACGGAAATAAGTGAAAACAGTCGTTTGTAAGCTTGGACATTCAAGTCGAAGTTTTATTGTATCCTGAAGAAGCGTCGACGTTGTATTGAAACCAATACGAGAATTTGAATATTGATGCTAGCTCGGAATACTACGTGTAAGTTGAATATATCATATCACCGATGAAACAGGTGTAAGCAGAAATAGCAGAGAAATTTGCGAAAGTTGATAAGGAACGACAAATGAAATACGATGGACACTTAAGACGAAACGGTAGATTGCACTTACTACATCACACTTCAACCAAACCTTCTCAGCGAATCCTTCCTCGGTCTAGCGTTGCTCTACTTCGTGAACGCATTCATCTTTATGCTGTTTCGAAACAACTGTTAGACCTTCATTTAGAATTGTCTAACTCGTAGCTTTCTTGGTTGGCCTATACTCGATTGGATCACCTCCACGCTACTCAAAAAACATAAAAACTGCATCAGGTCTTCATTCCTTGATGTCATCAAGTAAGGTCTCTACAGATGAAGAATGGTTCTAATACGGTTATAAATTGTTCATCTTATATTTTCTCCTCTAGCTATCCAAAGAATTCCTGCAGAGAAGATTATCATTTCGGTATAATCTTCGTAAAGACTTAGCCGATCTTGTTCACTTCGAAACTGTCAAGCATTTACACTCATCAAACCTGCAACGAAGAACATTGCCAAAGAAGAAAGGAATATCCTGAACAGCTTAAGCGCCAATTCTAATATCTCGATTTTGTCCGCCAATGAAAGTAGTGCTACGCTAGTTATGAATCGAACCCAATACATCGATAAGATTAGGTGTTTACCCCAAAATGCTTCGTACGCCCCACTTTCCCGCGACCCAACTTCCAAAATCGAACGGGAAGTTATTTCTTTTATAAAATTTTGAGATCTTTCCACTGATATCAGAAGAGATTGATTCCTCGCAGTACATAATCTCCTCAGCTCGAAAGTCTTCCCAAAATTTGCAAACAGTGCATTCCTCTCAGACCCATTTTCAGTACGCTCGATTCCCAAAATTACTCATTAGCAAAATACCTAAACATATTTTTGGAAGTTCGCTAATAAATTCCAATCGCAGGTTCGCAATTTTGCATATGTCGTCAGAATTGAAACTCATCTGGTTCCTATACGTTGACCTTTATCATTTGGTCACAAAGTAAAGACGCATTACTTCTCTTTTAAACATCTTAATAGTCAACATCGAGCTATCAACTTTAGAATGAGAATAGAAAGCAATGGCCACCATTTCATTCTTGAACGTATATGTTTCTCATCAAACCAATGGCAAACTTGGACATTCTGTATATCGCAAACCCACTCACACTAACCGTTATCTACATACCGATTCATATTCGTCTATGTCAAATTCGAGGTTATCAGGTTAGGTTTTCCGTCAGTTTTGACAAAGACTGACGCAAAACCTAACCTGCTAACCTCGAATTTGACATAGCTATACTTTCAGTGAAAATTGGGGGTATGCTGCCTCCCTCCGATACCGCTATCAAGGATCATCCTTACAGATGACACTAACACCCGTATTCATAGTCGTTCGCCAGCGGATCGCCGGCGCCTCGCCGGAGTTTCGTTATGAATAGTATGTTGGCGCCACTGTACGTCTATGTCAAATTCGAGGTGATCAGGTTAGGTTTCAGTCAGTTTTGACAGAAACTGACACAAAATCTAACCTGCTAACCTCGAATTTGACATAGACTTACAGTGCCGCCAACATACTATTCATAACGAAACTCTGGCGAGTCGCCGGCGATCCGCTGGCGAACGACTATGAATACGGGCGTTATACATGCCTCCAGCAACATTCTCTCAAAAAATAGGCCTTAACTAAATAATCACTAAAAAATGTCACCAGCTCTTAGACTATAACATTAACAACACCTCTACTGACAAAATCGTTTCTGCAGGAAACAAATGTTATACTTCTTTAGACCGCACACTAGGAGAACAACTTAAGCAAATATCACAGTTGAAGATGTAAGTACGGAATCGGATAAGATAAATAATCAAAATAGCAGTTTATGAACCAATTGGAAAACAAGAAATAGTAAGATGATTATAAGTGTGGAACAAAGTATAAAACGACCTCAATAGAACTCTTGATACAAACTTTTATAAGTAAATTTGAACACAGCGTAATTACATGGATAACAAACATTTAATTGCAAAATGAGGAAAGATCTTAATAGCTTAGAAAAATGCAGCCATGTAAACATAGTAGCAGAGTATTGAAAAGTGCATCATGAAAAGCTGTGGAATATTCAAGACAAGAACCCAAGAAGAAAAACACGAGCAAGTAAGTACTGATAAACCGTTCTCATTACACGCAATTATCGTAGACGAATTAGACGCGGTATTAAAAGAAATGAAGAATCGTAAAGCTCCCGAAGTAGACGAAATCATCATAATAAAGTTGCATTTGGGCAGTTTGCTACTCAAATATCTATAGCTTCAGTTACCGACTGTTGAGAATGGTGTACAATATTAGAAAACAGTTATTTGGATATTTAATACGAATAGAGCAACCGTTACAATTGAGAAAAGTATCGAGACCTATGTTTACTTAATGATACAGGAGACACGATTTACTCTCAAATTGTATTGATTAACGTCTAGATTAAACACAGATGAACTAACAGGACAAGAAGAGGCATGATTGCTAAAAAGGCGTTGTTGTAATCACATCTTTACAATCAAACGCTTAATTGAAAAACGTAGAATTCAATTTGCGAACGCACATAGTAAATTTCATAAAAATATTTGTTTCTACAATGATCACTAATGTTCCTGCTTCAAGCAGTGCAGACGTTGTGAAAACAGAAATAGCAAATTGGAGGAAGAACAAGTCTAAAAAAAATAAATTAGGTGTATGACAAGACTGTGCGTTATAAGCTGTTTTATTTATTATATACCGAATGGAGTTTTCGAAGTTCAGCATAGAAAAATTGTATTCGGAACCATGTTTAGGCATGCTACATCTGCCATTTAACCTACGGCAATAATCATAATATCATTCCGAAGAGAAACCTACTGCCCAAAAGCGTACACCACAATATTGTATCTCAGCAATTATAGTTAGAAATACAAAATACCCAGTTATGTGTAGCTCTTTCACATGTAGATGATTTTATAATAGGTTGTAACAATGAAAATGACCTAAGAAATAACAGTCTCAACAAACTCTGTAAAAATTACAACCTCTCGAAACAATACGTGGAATGTTAAACAGTACTCTGAAGGTAAAACACTTAATACTTAAAAGTTTTACAACACAATGGCTATTCCACAATTCAAACATGGAAAATAGTCTTTGGTACTACCAAAAGAGACATGACAAACACAAATCGCTGAAATCAGATTCTTTGTAGAAGTCGGTGGATGTGCGCAAAACGACAGACCCGAGAGAGGAAATAGAAGCTGATGAAGAAGTGGAGCAACGCCTTATTTAGCCTATTTTTCTATCCATTCCAAGTGTGGATGGGCCTCCCCTAGTTGCTTCTAACTTTCTCGACCCTGCGATTTTCTACGCCACATCAATTTCTCGCTGCATGGCGATCTGCGTTGAAATGTTTGTCCACTGATGGGCAGCGGTATCCTACCTGCTTGTTCCAGCGTTGCTCGTAGTGACGTTCGTTACGACCAATAGTATCATTAACCTTGATTTTTATCTCTGACCCATTCGTTTCTTTTGCGGTCTTTATAGTCCAAGCAATGGGGCCAAAATAAGGGGTCTACCACGCAAAAGGTCGTAACCAAATGAAATTTGGTAGGATAGTAAAATTCACTGTCCTGATTATAACTCTGAGTTTTCGACTTTGTGCGAAGACCGCTTGCGCCGCCATCTTGAAGAGATGGCGGTCAAAATCAGTTTTTTGCAAATATCTTCGTTTCTATTGGTCCTTCGAAAAAAAGTGAAATAATAAATTGAAGAGCATAAAATTGTACATAAAATATGTTCTATTCATTTTTCTGTTAGACCAATAATTTTCAAGCTACAGCGCGCCAAACGCAAGAAAATAATGGTAATGTAGCGGTGGGGCGTTTTTTTCTGCATCTGTCTGCTTAAATGTGAGCTAAGTGATACGTGCAAAGTAATTTCCACATAAATATCTATTATTATCAAATGCATTTGCACAGTTTTCTGCATTATATTTTGTACGGACACGGCTGCTCCACCGCTACAGTATCATTACTCGCTTCCGTTTGGCACGTTGTATCTGAAAACCTATTGGTCTGACGAAAAAATTTATAGAACATATTTTATGTGCAATTTTATGCTCTTCGATTCATAACCGTACTTTTTTTCGTAGGACCAATAGGAACGGAGATATTTACAAACAACTGATTTTGGTCGCTATCTATCCAAGATGGCGGCGCGAGCGTTCTTCGCCCAAGGTGGAAAACTCAGAGTTATGATCAGGACAGTAAATTTTATGATCCCACCAAATTTCATTTGGTTACGACCTTTTCCGTGGTAAAACTACCCATTGCCTGGACTATTAGTGATATACCCAATATTTCTCTTCCCATCGCTCTTTGGATTTTTTGTATTTTGTCTAGATTTTCTTTAGTAAAGGTCCACATCTGAGCTCCATATGTGATGACTCGTATAATGGAGAGTTGTATCTCCGGGTGGGATTTTCTGGTTCTTCTGAACGTACAAAGGTTTTGCAGATTTTTAGTTTTGAACAGGTTCATTTTAAGGGCATGTTGCAGTGAAACTTCGTGTAGATCGTCTATCATAGTTTGGAGCTCGTTCCGTTTTGAGGCTATTACAAGTACATCATCAGGAAATCTATAATAGTACAAACGTTTCCCGCTCATCTTTATACCCTTCTTTTATCAGTTCTGGAACTTAAATATGTCTTGTAAAGCGACAACTTGCAGAAATCTATTATAAACGCCTGTGCAGCTCCAAAAAAGTTCCATCACAAAGCTTTAGGGAAAATCCGTCAAGGAAGACAATGAACGTAAATTAATAAGAATTACTGGAAATAACAGAGGAAGAGATAGAAGATAAAAAAGAAGAAAAAGTGATAGTCACTCGGTGCTAAATCTAATGAATAGATATGTTTTTCAAAATGTTAAAACCAATTTCATAGATAAAGCTTGATGTGTAAGTAAATACACAAAGATTAAACCGCTGCAGTAGGCACATTAACAAAAGTATAAGGGTTGCTCCGACGTAATGACATAATTTTTGTCGTGGTAAGACGATTACGAATAATAAACGGGATGAAAATTTATTAGGCATTCGTTTATTTCTGACAAGGATTGTTTATTACTAATAAGAAAAGATATTTCAGCCAAATTTGATTCTGCGTAAAAAAGTCTAGAAATGAAAAACAATACCAGGGAAATGTTTGACGTTAAATTAAAACAAGAAAGTTAATACCTATAAATCGGAATTTATACAATTTATACATTAGATTAATCGGTCTTGCTGAAAAATAATCCGTTTCTAAACACCTAGTAAAATGGTGCAATTTCAGAGTTAGTACGTCTTGGTACCTGGATTTTTTTAAATGGGTTTCTTCCTGAAAACTTTTATTTCCAAAAAGCGATATAAAGATACTCGATGGTTATTTAAATATTTTCCATTTAAGAAAATATTTATACTATAAATCTGGCAAGAAGTATTGCCAACGAATAAAAATTAAAAAAGAAAAAAAATATTGACAGTTCTCAATCGAAACCTTCTATATCATGAACAATAATTGGCAAACCACCCTCGTATTTTACGTAAATCACTACGTTCTTCGAGCTGTCGGGTGAAAGATAAAAAAATGCGAGAGAATTCGCTTATTTTTATGAACTATAGGAAATTGACGGCGTTCAGGGTGTTTTATACTTTTAAGGGCAATATAACAATCCTGCAATGGGCATCGGGCATTAAGCATAGCATTTCAAATAAACTCAATCATTGTAAATTACCATAAACTCATTTGTTTTTCATTAGAGCCATTTACATAGATTTTCATGAAATATTGTGGGCAATTAACACGAACTTAACTTACTAATCTTTATGGTGCTACAGAATAACACCCTGCGTAAAAACATTACTAATAAATATTCCTCTAAGATAAGGCGTATTACCTTCAACCTGTAGTTCGTGGGGTTGATTGTGTAATAATTACACAGACCTAGTAGAAATCCGTAGCATAAACTCATGTTCAAAAGTAACCTTCGTTTACACAAGTAAGTTGCGGATAGTTAGCAATTGAAAAATACTTCTATTCAAGAAGGTGCGGTCGTAATATAAAACAGCTAATTGGACTATTCTTGATTTTTGATATGTATGAAGGAAGATCAAACTGGTCTTTTTGTTCTATAACTTTCTCAGCAAATTAAATTTTGAATATTTGAAATAATTGTTATCGAGTTGCTGATAAAGTGCAACCATCGATTTCAGAATTTGGAACGAATATATTATTGTTCTATCGAAATTAAAATTACAGTATTTTACCGTAAGAGTTTCCTTTAGGGTCGAAAGTCGAAAAATTTATGAAATGTCATATGTGTCGTTTTAAAGTAGTAGGCCACGGCCTCACTGAATACATATTCTCTGAGCACTTAATATTGATTTATCAGTTAGAGTAGTTTTGATTTCAGCAATTTATGATCAAAATCAATTTCCATTATCAAAGCACGGTATGTATCAATCTAAATAAACAGAAATAATATTTGCTTCGCGCAATCCGTTATCATACCTAGCACCCTAGTCTTCATTGCTAACAGCGAATGATTCAATTGTTCAGCACTTAATAGCTATTTAAGTAACAAGGAATGTAATGACCTATTAACATTTGAGGTAGGCAAGTACAAGCCAAGGCGCAGCCGCGGCTTGTTGCCTGCCGAAAATGTTAATAGGCGATACATTCCGAGTTACCTTATTATATTTTCCCCGCTGCTTATCGAAATTTTCCTAGATTTTTGAAAAAATCGTTTGGTTTGTCACCTGTCACCAGGATTAGTTTTAGTGAGTCGTGTTACCTGTGAGGGTCACATGTCACATAAATACTTGCAATTTATAAACAAAACGTCTAAATCTGCATCTTGCTTTGCTAATTTTATTATCCTAGGAACTTAATAATAATATTAAGTTCCGTTGTCAAGAAAAAGCAGCAAACAAATATAATCACCGACTTACACGTTTTATTACTAAGGCTGTATCACTGACTTACATGATCAGCACCGGGAAAACTCTTTTAAACTGCGACGTAGTATTGATATGCTGCGTGCGTTATGCCACATTAATGGACACCTATAACACCAAATTCAGTATATGCTAAACAAACTTGGGATTCAGCTAAACAATTTAGCTATGAATAATTATTATATGTAAGTATAAGTAATGCCAGGTTCATTAGATTCAAAAAGAACAAATGGTATACATGGATTATGCAAGCGCAATAGAATAGGTTTATTTGAAGACGCCCGGAATCGATTAAGCGGAGCAAAAAATATTTGAAATGAGCATCGCCTGGTACTAGGGAAAAGATATTTAATAAAATGATCCGCGCATTTCGTTGCGCGGTGAGAGGCCCCATTGGCGAACGTAGTCACAAAAAGGTCCTATATCAGCGAGATAACAGTCACTGTAAGCGAGATGTCGTCTACTACTCTTGACATGTAGGAAATATAACATAAAGCCGGAAACATACAAAAGCAAACGACAAAAAAAAACAACTGTTGTTTACCAGTTACAAAATTGAAATGCATTTAAAATTACCAATAATCAATCTCCATAATGAACGCAACAAGTAGCGCAAAGGTGATGACGTCGACCCCGGGTATGAAAAAGAGGTTGAATAAAATACCCCTGACCTGCCCTTGTTAACCACTTGCCTCGAAGAAGTCGCAATCAGGCCAGAACGGATCCGTGCTATCACGTGTTACGGTTTTTCCCAGTGTGTGATTTTTGGCCCAACAGACGGGGCACACCATGGAAAGACTCCTTCAGAATTCGAAGATCTGCGTCAGATTTTCGTAGATAACGTATCGTGGGGGTCACTCGAATAAAACGTCAGGGCACGTCAGAACGATGACAGTTCTGTACTTGAGATTTTGTGCGGCCAACAGGTGGCTTTACTTAAAAAATGTCATTAAATCTTGCTTCGATGAAATGGGTGCAGCAATTCACCAAATTTACACCTGATTATCGATGGTGTGCGGGACAAATCCGTTTAGTAAACTACGGTCACCGAAATGAGCCACAAAAAAATGCGTCTGACAGTATTGGAAGTAAAGTTAACATTTTAAAATGTTTATCGGAAATAAGTGTACTCTAAGGTTGTATATGGAAAGTTAAAAAAAGGAGAGCCAATTGCAAATCGATTTACTTATTTAAATCAAAAGAATCTTCTGCTGTACGTGTTGTGTCATGAAGAGCAAATAATCTCCTGTTTCCACAATTTCTAGTGTTGGATATTTGTCACAACTACAAATTTAAATTGTCTAAAGCACCCTGGGCACTTATAAGTAATCATTTAACCAGAACCAGTACATCGATAAAATGTGTGAATTTCATTTTTAATCATTTCGGCTATTTTCGTTTCGTAACCACAGACCTAAGAGATAGAGTAACAAAGTCAACGCACCACCAAGACATACCCCACACAGTGGTTGCTGCGCAAGCACCAAAGGCGCGCTCCAACTCTGTATCCCGAACAGTGGCGTAACTACCGAGGGGGCAAAGGGGGCAGCGGCTCCCGGGCCCTGAACTTCAGGGGGCCCAACGGGCCTCCTGAAGTTTAAAGCCCGGCAGGTCCAAACTAAGTCTCGTATAAAGTTTTAATGAGTCCGGGAAAAACACAAGAAAGCCTCGGAGAAATCTAAAACATGTCAAAAAGTTATCTGTTTGGTATAAATTTAAAATAAAATAATTTCTGTACACCCGATGCACCACGTCTTGCACGTGCACGTAGGTATTTCGCAGTCATCTCAGATTACTGATCTCTATTGAGAAGCAGAGAGCGAGAAATGTTCATACATCAGACATCATTACATCTTTTGTTAATCAGAAGTCTAGAAGATATCTTCTTGATTAGGAGATCAGCAATTAAAGCAAAGTTATACTTTGAATTGTACCTCGAAATGTACGGAAGTGCCAAATTGCGGAAATAATTATGTTTTTGTTTGTTCCTTTAGTGCGTAGGCGTACGCCTTACAGGATTTATATTTATTATTATTATTTTCAATAAAAAACTCGTATCTCGCTATAGTTCATTTTGCTTTGATGTTTCTGTTTATGGATTTAAAAAAAAGATAATTGAAAAATGATAACCAAAAATGCTTTGGCAAGAAGAGGACTTACACTAGGCAATTAAGGGGCCCGGTAAAGATCACGGCTCCCGGGCCCAAAATTTGAAGTTACGCCACTGATCCCGAATCCGGGGCAAGTTGAACATTGTAACTCCAGATGCCAGCGAATAAAGCACCACCCTCTACACCGCAAGGTAAAATGAGGTTACAGATTATACATACATACAACTACGTATCTATTAACGAATCAACACAAAATTCTACCGATCTCGATGCTTTATTTTTCATTCCAGCAATATAAAAATATAGGTATGTCACAATAAGACATGTTACTGCTTTGCAGTAAGTTATTTGTTTTAAGCAATCATTGTTAGTTGATATTTTATAATACATAAGCTGTACCGAAGCAAGTGTAAAAAAACTAAAGAAAGCCCAATTTTCATTTTCATTCACAATCCTTAGCCTCGTTTACCTTTTAGTGTCTATTTATATCGCGCGGAAAGTGCAACGCAGGTAATGGGTGGCTTGCGATCTAGATTATGCTCATTTGCATCTAAACATACCTAAATATAACTTTGAAAAAATTATTAGCTACGGCCGGACTTCGCACTGATGTCCACTGGGTTACTAAGCAGGCTGGTTACCCACTTAACCACCAAAGCGGCCATTGCCAAATTTTAATGGTTGTAATCTCATAGAAGGAGTGAAGTTGAGTGCATTGAAATGTGTGCGTAATGTTGTAATCTGTATATGTTATGTATCTATAATCTCCAGAAGCATTAAAATGCAACGGCAACGTAGAGCTTCGGCTAAACTCCAAACGAGAAATAAGCAAACGCTTTGATTTAGCCACATGTTGTACAGATGCATTTTATGATAATTGTAATAAATAATATTTTCATATTTGTTCATTAAGCAATTTGAATAAAATATTCACTTGCTTTTCCAACATTATGTACTCGCTTAATTAACGATCTCGTAAATGCTGATTAAAAACGAACATATTTGCATATTTTGTTCGCCTTTTATTAATTTATTTGCATATTTGTTGCACTAAATTTAGGTTTGTGTGCTATTCTGTAGAGCCAAATCGAATGTAGCTTAATTTGGAATTTGTGTTAATATTACGTTTAATACGCAGCAGAAAACAAAGTGTGCGTTAAAATATTACAGCTCGCGATAACGGAATGGCATTTATGATATACGATTTAAATAGTGCATAATTTTTCTAATTTAAATGATAATTAGCACGCAAGAGTTGTAGTAAGCTAGCGTTGATTAGCGTTTCCAGGTGTTAAAATTATACGTCCCAGGAATTTCTTACTGCAATCGTTCTTTAAGCAAAAATCAAGAAACGAATCTGTTAGGTTGGCTGTTTCCAGTATTTTGCGAAATAAAAATTATTAAATTGCCCCTCGTAACCGTATCCCGTGATTAGAAACAACAACGTTCCCATTTCAATTAAAAAGGAATTATTATTTGTACTGCGGAACGATAAAAACTCTACAAATGACTCGCATTTTTAATTGGATTCTGTGCCTCTTTATATTCCCAGCTTTTGTGTAACTAAAGGTTTTATTAGATTATCTTCATTAGCTATAAAATAAAACAAAATATTAAAAATCCCTGGGAACCACTCCGCCTTGCAGACAATTATATTACTGCACTCGAAGTTTTTACCAGAAACATCAACTATAATTTCGCGTCCATTTTCAAAAACTAATTAACTCTCTTTACATTGTCTTGTGGATTTACCTGCGGGATGCACTACATGGCGAACATAATAAGGTTTTCAGCAAAAATTAATTAATTACTGAGAAATTCTTCTTAGAAAGTGTCTGCATTTTCAAAACTAGCTAATTAATTCGCTTATTTATTGAAGGTTGTATGCAGGTGGGTGTGCTCAGCTGCATCGCATATTGAAAATTTGCATGGGAACCTGCCATGCTTCTTTAGCAAGTGGAATCGCAGTGAAAAAACTCTAAAACGTGCTATTCATTTATCCAACAAAGGTACATTGTAAATAAGGTTTAACCAACTCTGTGAGTTGAAATAAGTTAAACCATGCCGACGTTATTTTTTTATAGTTACGAACCTACTCAAAATGTGTAATTTTTTGTGACAATTTTTCTTCTACTCAGCTCTATTGTGTTAATATATCAAATGCGAACCAGAATTTATCGAAAAATCTAAGTTAATTATAATAGAAAAATATTTCCTGTTTTATGGAGTATTAAACCACGAATCAGACTGCTCTTTCTACCACGCCTTCGTGCTAACACTATACTATGCAGTTTTTGTCCGACAGACGCATAAAACAATAGAAAATAGCATACACTTCGTTGGCTTCTAAAATTACCATAGCTCCGGGCTCCAATAATTTTTCGTGAATAACAGAATCTAGCAGAAATCACCCACCTTAAATGATGATGGCTGAATGTCAGTTGCTTGATAATCTGGAACTTTCCCTTTTGTATATTCGGAGATGCTTGTACTAGTGAGTCATTTGAGGATGTGAACAGTTTTTTTGTTGGTTTACTGAACCTGTAAATCGCCAAATAGTAATGTTGACATGACGTCGGAACTCTCCGTGAGGTTAACAGCCCTTATTACGATGTTTCCTTCGTTCTAGAAGTACAGAAAAGTCTCATTATTAACTGACGCTTAAAGCGAAGAGCACCCGGCGTGCACTTTTGTCTTCGACAAAGCAGACTCACTCTTTGCATTCCCCTTCGCATTCCTTCGCCTTAGAGCGAGGTGTGCGCAAATACCTCAACGCGTACTTGATCTACCAGTGACTTCAACTTCACTTTTACACTACTAAATCTAATTTTTAGAACCTATTATCAAACCATAGAGATCAAACGTGTACAAATCAGTTGTATATTGAAATACACTCTGAAGAGCTAGGTACAATTCCCGTTATAGCCAGTTGTTCATTCTTCCATTGCACATAGAGTGCTAATCAAGGTTTTTGTCAACAAAAAGGTGAAATTTAAGTCAGACGCAGGGCACGTTTTGAAAATGTTTGTTGCCAACGACACAAATGTATGAATGGTACAAAGCTATTGAAAAAGTCGATGAAGTTATCCAGTCCGATCGAAGTATGAATCTGTGCAATAAATTTCGACCGAGTAGGAAAAAATATTCATGAAAACCCAACAAAAAAGTATGTGCTGGCCCGCCTCCGTACTTTAAATCAGAAACTACGTCGCATTGAAGTTTAAAAGGAGCGTCTAAATTGGTTGAGTAATTTTCAATTTTGGGTGCCTCACTTTATTCCTAAAACGATAAAATAAAGAATGTAATGAAACCTAAAACAGTGCCCAACATCCAAAATGCAAAAACGATGCCGTCATTGAAAGGGCAAGTAACCACAGATTAATTAAGATGATTAACGATTGGAAACCACAGATATCGAAATTCGAGAAGACCTCTGAAGAGATGAACAGATAACTGGAGGATATCAAAAGAATTCACGCCATAAATGTGTGAAGAAGAACAGGCGATTGTTGTGTAACAAAGAACAATTAATGCTTATTTGTTATTATTGAGGGTGAAATTGCGATCTCATCCATGGCAATACTAGGTCCCAGACTGCATACTGCCACTTTGAACAAAAATACACTTACGAATTCAAATGGGAAACATTCCCCCGCCCGCGCTACAGTATGTCTTGCATGCTCCCCATGCTATTAACAGTCTTTTGGGGAACAATTCCAAGAAGCACTAACCGAAGTAAGATTTGATCTCGAGGCCCAAGTGACGAATTTTATACAAAACTGGTTGGATACTTGGTCAAAGACTTCGATTTTAGAGGTATGGTCGCATAGATGGTGCAAATGTGTTAAGGCAGAGAGGAGTACGTAGAAGAACATTATTAGTGGCTGTTAGTAGTCTTGTTAATCTATTACCTCAAATATATTCCAAGATTAAGAGAAAATAGAGCAACCTCAGGAACAAATCTTTGAAATACTAAAACCTGAAATACAATAATCAATCAGAATAGCAAAAAATAAAAATGATTGACGAAGATAACATTCAAATGTTATCGAAACTGTTATGCGCTATAAGACAAGGGCCAAATCTTTTCCACTTGCGTTGCAATCCTTAAAAACATATCCAACAAGTATAGCATAACGGGTCCCACCATTGAAGTACTGTTGGGAATAGTACATAACAGAATAGGAAATAACTGCGAACAAGAACTTGGCGATAGGCAATTTTCATTCAGACTAGTTTGCGGATCTAGAGAAGTAGTTACCGGGTTCTTTCAGGTTTTATCTATCCACTCCTGAATGTAGCCCTCCACTATTTCCATTTTCCGATCTTTTACTAGTTGGTACCATCGTCAAGCCATCCCTTCTGGTCGTATCGCTATGCCTTTCTTCATTATTCTCGGTCTCCATTGAATAATCCTTGATGTCCACTTGTTATCGCTTTGACTAGCTACGTGCCCCATTCAACGTCATTGTCTGAGGGTGGTTTATTGCATCAATACTCCTTATGGAAAACCGCCTGTTCGACTGGACGAGGGAATTCTTGATTTATGGCAAAATATCGAAGTAATTTAGCTTTATAAAAATGGGGATAACAAGAACCTGAAAAAAGGTAGATAGACCTATAAGTCTACCTTCACATCTTTATAAATTGTACACAAACATTACACGAATCGGCCAACAAACAATTTCTTTAAAAGTGCGGAGATCAACGTATGTACGTTTATGCTTGCTATCTCTTCTATGAAAAAGCTTTCCATAGGTTACAGCATGACACGCTCATAAAAGTACTCAAAAATAGTTAATATGAGTGATATCTTGTCAGCCGTTGAACACTCTACCATGTAGTTGCGACAAAGTACACCAATAACAAATTTAATCCAATCAATATAAGTTTTAAGTTCAGCGGGGCCCGCTAACCTTGCTCCGAAGGAGGGAGTGGATTCATGATAATTTTATAATACTCTAATACAAGGCACCACCAACTTTAATATATAGGTTGATTCAAAAGGTATGGTCCAAATTTAAGGGTGTGATGTAGGATGCTACAAGAAGCTAAAAATGTTAATAAACCCGTCTTATTACCAACCGCTATTTAGTTATAGAGGATTTCTTTGGCATCTAGGAAATAAGTCAAACAAACGCTAATTTGTTATGATAGAAGATGTATCAAGCTTGAATTATTGTTGTTTTCTAAGTGTAGTAACAGTGGAGCCTTTTTCTGTACGTGAATGTTCATAAATGCATTTTTTGCATGGTTATTGCAGCGGCAATGTTTGTGTAGCTGTGGTAGAATATCGGAGAAGGCTGCATCATTATCATAGACAGCAATAACTCGAGCTTGAACAACCTGCTGTTATAACAAATTAACGTTTGTTAGAGTTATTTCCTAGATGACTTGATTTAGCAGAGCAATGATAAAAATAAAGAAATCCGCTGTAACTAGATAACGGTTGGAAATAAAACACGGGGTTATAAACATGTTTTGCTTTTTGTAGCATCCCACATCACACCCTTAAGTTTGGACCATACCTTTTTTATCACTCTGTATATCCAATTACTTGCAGACCCAAAGTTGGAAGGTCCCATATATTACGGTGTCTTAATACTTATATTAAAACGCTGATCTCAAATTATCTTTACTGGACGCTGTCTCATTGATAAGCTCATTTATCTGCTAGTTTGATTTGAAGCGAATGTGTTACGATCAATAGAACACTTTATTGTTGTCTTATATTCACATGTATACAACGTTCCATATCAATAAATAATAGGTTTGTTGGAACGATTATACTATACTTATTGACCAAGCCAATATCACCATTGCTCTTATTGTTTGCTTATTATATGTTTCATTTAATAGCCCTGAACAATATGTGCTTATACTTTCTATTATTGTCTTATATAGTCTGCGTTTTACAAGTTTTTGACATTTTAAGACTCTAGTATTCAGTAATGCTTCCTTTATTTCAGCCAGTGTTTCTATATATACGTTCATAGACGTAAGGGAGACAATAGTATATTACACTACAAAGCATGAACGCGATACTTTGCAGATGAGGAGGCTTGTTGAAGAATACGAGGTCGCAAAGCGTCTGACTACTTTTTCAAAGCCTCCGAGTCCAAGCATAGACACTCTCATGCTTTAAAAATTAAAAATAGTAGTTTATTTATCTAGAACAAAAAGTTACATTTTAAAGGATGATAAAGTTGTTTACGGCCGAGGCGTCAGCCGAGGACGAAATTACTTGCGAGGACCTTTACAAACACTTTTCGTTCGTGGTGAATACAACGGTTTATTTTATACTGCAAGTTTAATGAATTTTAAATAAAAAGTTGTAAATCATTTTAAATGTCATGTCAACAACTGACGTATAATTTTAAAGTACTTGAACTTTAAAATTTTACTTTAAAGTACTAGGGCTTTAATGTTCCATTTTTTGTACCATAAATAAGTTTTAAAGTACTTCAACTTTAATATTTTACTTTAAAGTACTAGACTTTAATGTTCCATTTTTTTTACCATAAATAACCCGAAAAATATAATTTTTTACATCAGTATGAAATAAATAAAATTCTATCGCATCAAGGCGCACGGTGAAGGTGACCTGCCACCTAGGTAAAGTAAAGTAAAAATGACTAGTCTTGAAAAAATCTCAAAAGTGGCTAGCCCTGCAAAATGACACTTTCAAGATCAAACTGAGTCTTAATATGACCCGCTTTCTTGGCGATTTCAGGAAAAACTTTATATCTCGTCTATCCTGGTGTATGTAATATAAACGTGAACCCTTAAAGTGTCCACAATGAATCGCCTCGAAGTTTTCGACAGATGTACACACAGAAGGGTGCTCAAAATACCACCTACGAAGATGTGCTAAGAAGTGCCACCGTAGATCGAAAACTATTAAACACTGCAAAATGCAGGAAAAATAGCGTGCTGCTACCATATCTTTAAGAGGAGAAAAATATCTCATTTGTCATTTCAAGAGATAAAGTAGATAAACGACGTGGTATCAGAAGGAAATTGGTGTTGGAGCTAAAAAATATGCGAGAATGGACTGAGCAATTATTTCGTTTTGCAAAAGTTCAACATGTACTCGTGGAAGGGATCGCCAACGTAGGGAGACCTGACACTGCACATAGACGAAGGGTTCATATGAAATTTAATGCAAATCTGTGACCTCTTCCTTTATTCGAAAATTCTTGTAGGTTTAGTAGCAGATGTATTTTTGTTAAGCTTGTCTTAATATTTTAATACAAACGAACCATTTTCTACCACTCGCATGCGGATTTAGCCCAGTTGGGAATTCGGGCCTTGGCCAACGCAGTCGCCTGATAAAACATGGAAAAGCCATTTAAAATCGCCGCCAACGAAGGAAATGGATGGCGCGATTCGCCACGCGATGATGATACATTGCAAGACAAGGCTGCAAGTTGCAACTTATTGCATTAAACTCTCGACTTTAATATTGCATGCGGCAAACGCACTTTATGGTCACAGTGTGATAACAAATATGTGCTCAGATAGAGCATCTCCACGGCGCGGCGGCTTCCACTAAAACATGAAATGTTGCTGCTTTGCGTGGTTTATGTTCCGACGAGTTAACTGCGCTCTAAAGCGATTAATGGAAAAATTAATGAAATTGAGCGCTGGCATTCTTCTATAATTAAATTTCCGCTACTTCGAGTTCGGTTTTCTAGATCAATATTATGACCATTAAGGGCACTCCGATGTTTATTTCTATAACGTCGCCCGCGTTTGCTATGTGCCCGCAGTAAAAATGTAATGTGTTGTTTTGGTGCTTAATAGCAATCAGCAGTTAAATATCGTTTTTTAATATAACTATAATGTTTATATGCCTTTGTTTACAGTAGTAGGTAATGTATCAGCATTTTTATTTGTAAATTATTGTTTCAGCAATTTTAAATCAGTAAATGTGAACTTTCGTGTAAAGCTATCATTAAATCTGCGAAAATCGATAAGAATTATCCTTTACATTTTAGATTAGAGTAGTGCTTCGGTTCTAATCTTCGTTAGAAGAATGCACTTAGAAGAAGAAGTGCTTCGGTTAGCTCAGAGCTGGGTGGATCACTATCCAGCTGTAGCTTTAGATGCGATGAAAAAATCAGTGCCCCAAGAACGTTATAAAAAATACCTAAAGCACTATTGGAGGCTATGATATTAGTTTTAAAATAGTTGGCACAATCTAACCAACAACCTATGCGATCGTAATCTTTAGAACATACAAAAATATATCGATAGGTTCGAATAAAAGAATAAGCCCTATATGTAAAGTTTCAATACCAATGCTTTAATGAAAATAAATAACTATACGTGAACAGAGATTTGCACGGTTACTAATATCAATTTCAAACAATCTTAGTGTTTCAATTCATAAAACATAATGAATATAATAATTACAGCTAGAATAGGTAAGCACTCACACTCAATAGATTAAAAAATGCGAGCAATATGTAAGTATTGTAATGGTACTTCTGTTCAACCCCTTCGTTGGGCACCAAACTGAAATGCGTTGTTTGTTCACCCCTTCTTGGATACATTAAATTTGAACAACACGTCTCGTACGCCCTAATACTTGAATAAATATTTACCCTTTTTAACCCTTAGCTGGCTCAGCGAACACGAAACTCTCTTAATTTATCAGTTACTGGCTTATGCACTATTTACCAAAACAGGAATCTGGTTTCCCTCGGAGTGTTGTCAAACTGAAACTGCCTTTAAATAATACACAAGAAAAGCCAATTTGTTTACATCGTCTATTGACTTCTAAACACAAATAAAAACATATAAGAACACGTAAATCAAATCAAATAAAAGCAAATAAAACGGGAATCAATCCTAATACAAACTACGTGCGAGAGTTGGATCTATTCGCTTATATATTTAAACATAGAAAACTCTAGTAAAACATAAAAACGTATCGAAATAACGTTGGAATAATTATCTTTTAAAAACACAACTTAAAAATGTCTTAAACAAAAACTCAAAGTCAAAATTGCTAGAAGCCGATACTTACCGCTCTGCCCCGAAAGCACTTTACCTGGCACTCTATTCGATACCCTTGAGAACGGCACGTCTTCTATTGCATCGCCCGCTTCTGATTGGCGTGATGCTGGGGAACCCCCGATTATGCGCTTGGGCGCCGCTCGTCATAAGCTTTGTACTAAGGTATATTAGGTTTATTCGATTTATTATGACCTAAGGAATCAATGAATAATCGATGTCCCATTCTTTTTGGGACACCCTGTAGGTAGATTAAAAAACGTTAAGATACGAAATAAGATATGTTTCATAATATTAGGATCTGCAACAGAATATTAAGCAAATAATGTTTACCTGTGGATCATTTTATAAATGCATATAATAGCTATTTATAAAACCAGTTAGGAAATGCGTCATTTTGTGTAACGCGTGGGAAATTGCGGGACGAGCGCAGCGAGACCCCGCAAAGTCACACAAGTAACACAAAATCGCATTTCCTAACGTGTTTTATACAATTTTTTTTTCTAATTTGAGAAAAAATCGTTATTTGACCTTAAACTGATGAAATTATAAATGTCATTTAAAATAAATGTCAGTGTATTGAAAATCAAGTAGGTACGCTTTCACCTCTTCTTCACTTCTCACTCTTCACTTCTTCATCAAATGACATGATGTACTGTTCACCACTAGTTGTGAAATATTTTCATTTCATAACTACATAGTTATAAGAAGTGTGGCATTTCGAAACTTGATTCGGTTTTGAAAAGCGACACTTTGTATGTTAAAATTAGAAAATAGTTATTTAGAAAACCAGTTAGGAATGCCTCATTTAGTATAACGCGAGATCTCGCTATATCCGTCCCGCAAAGTAAGATAAGTTACACAAAATCTCATTTCGTAACGTGTTTTATATAAGAAATTTTTCTAATTTTGAGAAAACTGGTTCTTTAAAAGTTAAACTGATGAAATTATAAATTTTATTTCAAATAAATTTAATTTAACTGAAGCCTGTTATATTTGTATCCTAAAATATTGGGACATAACCGAATTTCAATCACGTGACAATTCCGGTTTTCGAGAAATCACGTGATTTCTCGAAAACGCGTTCTGTTTGAAAAACGGTCTTTTTTGTTTTATTAAATGAGACATTTGTCTCACTGGTTGCTAGTCATCTCTAATAAAATACTTTAATTTCTTAACTAGTTAAGACGTTAAGGTTGACGTTTCGTAACTGCAGTCAATTTTGAAAAGTGACACTTTATATGTCAAAATTAGAAAAATAATATTACATAACTTTCTTTTACTTTATAAAATTCTGTAGACTTCACAGGCTTAGTGTGCCAGTTCTCAAGTGAAGAATTGTATATTTCGCAGATTAAGAAAGAGTTTAAGTGTGAAATAGATTGCAAGTTACTTTATTGGTCTCTTGATATGTAAACAACATATTCATACACAGTTGACATTCACTGTAACTACGATTTTAAAGTTCGTCAGTACTTTACGCATCCCATTGTGGTAAAATGACCAGAAGATGTTAGGCTCTCAGAGACCCTTAAACAAAGAAGTTGCTTTGTAGTAATGAAGGGTATTTGTATAAACGCTAGTTATGTAATTTCTTATTCAGTTAAGCATTGGAGAAATAAAGAAAATTGATTTTACGACTTGAGTTTTGATGTTTGAAAGCGTCAACTTCAAAACGTCGACCATAAAATTTAATACAATACTCGACGCGTTAGATATTAACGACACAAGTTTTATTATGAGCATCTTAACGAAACGAGTTTGATTGCCAAAACGAGTCGATGAACCGATTTTTTTGCAGCAATCAAACGTCTCGTTAAGTGCCACAAGCAAACTTGTATTGTTCAATATTTAATCTTCATCAATAAATTCTGGTTCAATGTATTTTTTATATAAGAAGAGTGCGGTGATATCCATTACTGCACTGGGAACGGTAATATCTATCTATTACCGCACTCAGTGCGGTAGAGTACGATAATGAAGCTCTTAACGATACTAAAATTAATTTGGTCAAAGGTCTATAACAACACCGATGACGATACAGCATTTTACTGTGCTCGGTATCGCGTTGTGTTCCAAACATTAAAACCTCAAGCTGTAAAATTCATCCTACCGCATTTGTAAATACGAGTAACTATTATAAATGTGTAACTTTATGTACCTACACCATTTCCAGTTTCATTCCATTCATTTTACTGAATTATAAATGGCTTATGTTTTTAACATTGACAAAATATTTAAGTGTGAAGTAAAATAGTTTCGATTCTATTGACTCAAACAAATTTAGAATTTTCAATAACCGTTTTCCTAGTAACATTTTGTACATTGAAAAATGTTGAAGTGTGAAGTAAGGTATGTTTAACTTTATTATCATAACTAAAGCTGATAATTATATGCACTCACATGTACGAAAATATGCGCATATATATGGATACATTTTGTTGAGTATATGTACTCAAAATTACGAATATGCACATAATATGCTCTAATTTTTTTTTGTAAAATAAGTAGAAGTATTCTAAATAATATAAAATTTTAATTGTTTTGTATGAGTATATTTATTTCTCTAATTATTATTCAAAAACTTAATTCAGTTTAACGTTTGACTATATAAACGTGGACTGCGAACGCCAACTCACGTTGTAAGCCAACATACAAATGAGATTTTCCCTAACCCCGCCAGACTATTATTCACGTAACACTCGAAGTTCGACTCTTGAAATGGATTCTGTGTTGGCTGATTCCTTATACTGTGTCTTTATACTGTTACTGGCAGTGTATGTTTATATAGTCAAAGATTTTAACAGCGACTTCCCCTTTCTTCTGCTTATTTCGATACGCGCACTGCACTCCAGCGGCAGAAAGTGAAAAATTGCATTAATAAATTTAATGAAATAGTAAATTTTACAAAAAAATCTCAAAAAGTTCATACATCGCAAATTATTGCTAAATATAACCAAATATGCAAAATCCAGAAAGTATGCTTAGAAACGTATAAATATGCAAAATGAAACTTGGCTTAAACGATTCGTTTTCACATAATTAGTATACATATGCAAAAAGTTTCCTCGGCGTTTCAATTATACAAAATATACATTTGCCATATAATATCAGCGTTAATCATAACATTTAAATAGCTAGTAACCTTTTTCCAATTTTATGAAGTTTTGAACAATTTCAAATTTCATTTCAACAGCTTGCAAATGTCAATTGATGTTATTCAAATAGAAAAATGTTCTATCGTGAAATATGTTCTTTTGAATTTTGTTGATATAAATGATTTGGAATTTTAAATATTCGTTTATAATTTGCCGATTTAATTAAATTTTAAGCATCTTATGAAATTCATTGTGACAAGTTTGCAGTTGTATACTAGTATTTGTCTCTTATATGTTTGAGTGGGAAGTAACATATAAAAAAGCAATTTCTTCTAATATTAAACCTTATACATTTAAAAACATAATTTCGACTGATTTCACAAGTCTGTTAATATTTTGCGCATAAAAAAAATCAGTGTGAAATCAGTTCTTTTTAATTCTGTTAATAGAAGCAAATTTAGAATTATAAATATCTGTTTAACATTTTCCAATTTTGTTAAGCACCTTATAAATTTAATTCTGACTGTTTTCAGATGTCTACTAATATCTTTAACGCGAGAAAACGTACAAAAATTACCATTTTAATTTCTTGTAATGTATTAAGTCTTAAACGTTTGCGATAATTTATTTAGACGGTTTGAAAATGTCAGTTAATATTTTGCACATTGAAAAAATCAGTTTGAAATAAGATGTTATCAATTATTGTATTAACATAGGCAAATTTAGAATCTTATAAATTTAATACCAAAAATTTTTAAACTTCTAATACTATTTTCCCTTTGAAAAAAATTTTTAACTGTAAAGTAAGTTATTTAAATTTATCCCTCTTGGTACAAAATGATTTTTATGTATGTATAATTTAAATTACGATTGAATTACCTCCAACTTTAGTAAGTCTTGGACTGCAAATGTTTTGCACATTGGAAAACTGTTTTATCGTGAAATAAGTGATTTTTGATTCCATCAATACAGTAAATTTCAAACTTAAATAATCCCGTGTCTCCTTTGTATTTTATTAAATTTTGAACATCTCGCAGAATGAACTTTGACAGTTTTCAAGTGTGTAGTAGTACTTTTCACTTTCAAAACATGTTGAAGTGTGATGTAATCGTAATTTATGTTTAACCTTATTGACACAAAATAATTTACGAATTTAAACAACTCTTGTACTATCACAAATGTGTTGGAAATGATCTTGTACATTGTACAAATTAAATTTTGATGGATTGTTGTAACTGTCTTTTAATATTTTACACATTGGATAGTTTTTAATGTAAAATAAATGATTTTTGGATTCATTTACAAAACCAATATAAAATTTAAGGTTCGTAACCCCGTAATTCCTTGTGATTTTATCAAGTTGTGAATACCTCACATAATTAGATACTTCTGTCGAAATTTAAAGCTCCTGACTCGTTTCCATGATATCATGTTAAGTAAGGAGTTCCAAAACCAACCTATGCTCTTAATGGAGTTACAGATACTTTGCTGAATTTCGTAAAGGGGTACTCGTAGACAAAAGTTTGAGAACCCCTGCTTTAAGGTATTTCCTATTTTTGCTCTACTCTAGTATTCTTTAGAGATATGCCTCTGAAATGATTACAATTTCGGCAGCGTACAGTTGCAACAGATTTTTAAATCTAGAAGAAAGTTACAAGGAAAAATTGTTGCTTTTAACTTCCACTTGAACTTCTGAAGCTAGGTAAATTAAGTAAAAATACGCCGCCGCATTTTAATTCGTTCGGCCGTTTATAAGAAAATCACCAATAATCAGGAACGCTTTTGAAAACGAGCTTCATTAAAATATCCCAAAAAAGAACACATCAAACGCGACTTATTACACGAAATAACTCGGAACTGGAAGCATCCACTTCGCTAGCAGCCATTCGCCAGGCGGTGATTTGTAATGCAAGTCGTTAACTTTTGATGCTTCATAATTCGCGGTCCTTCTTAGCAGTTTACATAAAAACGAGCGCCAGCCAGGTTATAATCTCGGCGAAAAGCTTATTACAATTAGCAATTCTCGGTTAAAGTAATCCAAAATATTAGGGCTTCGCTTTAATTTGCAATGTAATCTCATACCTGTAATTTTCGTCGTAATACGCTTTTCTTTCACCGCTGGTACACACGTCACCGGCTCCGCAGAGAATTTAATGCGGGATTGCTGTTTGCTCGACTTTCCTTCCACTTTTAATTTTGGGAAATTTAATCCGGCGCAGGAAGTCGCTTTCTTAAGCTTTGGCAGTTTTCGTAAGCGGCTGAATGTCTTTTTTGTTGCTGCGAAAGAAACGCACTGTGCTACGGATGAAAACCTGTCGAGTGCATATTGACTTTTTTGGGTGCCTGCCATCTTCTCATCCAATATTTGCTAATAATTCCAGAAAACAATCGAGTTGGGATTTTGTACTTTTTTTTAACCGTTTGTATTAAAGTTATAGTAATGAGTTATTTAAAAAGTCAGATGTACGTACATCGGTATTCCACCGTCAGTTTATTAAGTTCATTTAGTTAAAGCAATGGCGGCGCATGATAATTGTTTTTGGGTAGCTCTTAATTCACGAAGCAATCGAAATTACCCAAGATAAATACACACACTCCAACTGCAGCCGATATTAAGATCATCCAAACATGTCACACAATGATACAGGAATATTCTTGCACCACATTTCCAAGGAGTAATGTTATCGGCGCGGCGGCCCTTGGATTACATTACAGTTCGGGAGCGCAATATTGGTAAATATTACAATAATCCCGTGAATCTACGACGGTCTCGGTTGCAACACCGATTCTACAGCAACCGCGTTTTCGTCCGTTATTCCCATACCAGTTTGGAGCTTCGTTTCGGAGAGTTCCCAGCAACTGCCAGGTGTGTTGACACATAACTCATGCTATGCGGACATACTTCTTGGATACTGCTGTATATGTTTTAAGCGGTATCGAATAGCGATCTCCAGATCTCATTACTCAAACGTTGTGATAGTAGGATGGATGATAAAATATGTTTTCAGTTATGAAATAGTTACTTTTTTCTAATGACAGATAGGCTGTTGACGGATGCAAGGCGCGAGCCCCTAAGAAGCAGCCGCCACTGTTAAACAATGTAAAAGAAATTAAAGTCGTGATAATAAAGGCCAACGTCATGAACATTATGACGCGACGCACTCTATCGTGATCTATTAATCAATCACCAGTGTTTGTTAGTTGATATCAACTAGTTGGGTTGGTCTATATTATTTGAGTTTCTTTTAAATTTGGCTGAACATTTGTAAATGCAACTCATAGTCGCTAGTACTGCGTAATATTCAAGAAGATAACGCTATTAAAATCCCGTATTCCTACTTGATTTTTATTTTAGAAAACCGATATCGTAAATTTGTAATATTTACAGTAATATAGACATCATCTATTTGCACTCAAACAACAAAAAGTGTGCCAGAACTACAGCCAAACATCAATTTTTCAGTTTATATTTAAAGGTGAACAATTAGTAACCCCGCAACGAATTGCTCCGATCAATGCCATAACGAGACTTATTTCACAATAAATATGTTACTGTTAATTGGACTGGGATCCAGTTTGTTGGCTGCGTCATTAGTGTAATGAGCGCGGCTGTAATTGAACGTAGATTTTATTTAACGGATTTTGACGTTGTCAAAAATAATTTAGGCGTTGACGATTATTTGCGCTTGATGGGCATTTTACTCGGTATCTAAGGGAGCCCTGACGCTTTACTGCCACTCCTACATACCGCCTCCCATGTATTAAAATTAATTATTATTTTAACTAATATTTTAATTAGCCGGAGATAATTGTATCTGTGTAGTACTATTTACTAGTTGAAAGTTTATTAATTGGAATAGCTGTAGCTGTTATGGAAAGTTTTGCATTGGTATTGCTGGGTCAGCCAAATAAATAAATGATATGAATTATTTATTCAGCTAGTTCCTGTGTCTAAGTGGATGATATTTTTTTACAATTTGTAGCGAAAGACGTTTTTATTCGATTATCATTAATTCATTAGCGTCTACTGTGGTTTTGAAAGAAATTATATTACTGTTTGCCAGCCGCATTTGCAATTGTAATAAATACGGGATTAATATTGTTACTTCTAAATATAAGAGAGTGTGTGGCCGGCTGGTAAAGTGCTTTCGCAGCAGTCGGCAGGTAGTGGGTTCGAGCCCTACACCCGGACATTAGTAATATCGAACATTCTCCGGCCATCATAGGAACACCTTTGGTGGTTGTGACCCCTGTGAGGGCATTCTTCTTTAATTGAAGGGGTTAGGCTAGCGATCTGCCGCGGTTTAACATGTCTTATAAAACCATACCCATTGTGCGGAAGTAACAGGCTCTCAGCCTATGTTAAGAGAAGGAAGAAGAAGACTTTTGTCTGTTACGGGGAAAACCGATGAATAACCCCACACAACGCAAAAAGTTGGTCCAGTTAGCTCAATGCGAAGGAAGGGGTTTGTAGGTTGTAAAAAAAGGCACGCTCGCGATAGTCAAAACAAAAGGGTGTCTTGGAGGTACGGCGAACAATCTGTATGATGTATGGAGGTTCCCACCAGGAAGGTTTTCCTCGGCAACAGAAAATCTGCTCAGCTGCCAGATGTAACTTACATTGCTTGGTAATTTCTGAAATGCTTATCCCATTTCGGAAATGCATGTAACTGTATTTCACTTTCCGGATTAATTTTGACAACTAGGTGGAGATAACCTACATAAAAACACATCTGTCGCCGATCGCAGTATAAGCCTGTGAGTGCAACAACAAACCTAAGAAATTTTGCTTGCTGATGACGTCACATTACGCAGTCCCAACGGGAATGCACTTAAAAGTTGGGTTTGCCCGAAGGCGTCAATTCTTACCTATTTTACAACATGCATTGCTTAACTCATACAACATATCTAGAATGCGGTTAATTTCCAACATGCATACTTACTAATAGAACTTAAGTGGAAATATAGCAGTTTAGCTGGGAGTGATGAACGCAAAAGGGAAATCATAGCGGGATTGAATTGTCGGGAACCTCGAGCTCGAAGAGCGGGCGGCCCGGGCTTGACAATAAAAACTGGATAGCTTCAGTCCAACATAGACCACGAGCAATACAACTGGAGTTTTTTTTTCAGAATTACGTAGGGCTAGAGCGTCGCTCTACAAGCTGTTGATGGCGGGATGGCAATAGCGCCTCATATATCCGACATCGAAATGAAATTCCACTGCATAACAACGAGACGATAAACGAAGTTTTAGACTTGGAGGCTGTGCCTTGAGAATGGTGCGATCTAACAACGTCGAAAAATTGGCTGGCAGGGTTCTCAAAATGACGGATCCATGCTACATTGCACGGAATGTTCAAATCACCGCACACCGGAGAACATGAGCTAGCTTTCTATGCAGACTGACTCGCTGGCACTAACTTGTGCCCACACGAAGAAGTTGTCCATCCTCTCCACTATATCAACGCGTGTATGAAAAGGCAGTGGCGGCGTCAATTTTTAAACTAACGTAACACTCTTTATAACAAGAAGTTTGATATATTCGAATTCACTGGTTTTCTTCCCATTTCGTAACAAATTTTTTGCGTTACCAACCTATTTTTATTTGTTCTCGGGGTTGTTATATCTTTATTGATTGATATGACAAAAAAATACTAAGCCCGTTATAAATACAACGGTACTAGGACTGTTATAGAAAATTGTTTTGTGTCTGGGTGCTATAGAAACAACAATCACGCGCTTTATTTAACAAATAATATGTTTGTAATATTCAACGGAATTTTTACTATTATAAGCAAAAAATTTTATATGACACTCGATCGTTAAGTGCTTTATTGGAACAGGCTTCAGAAAATAGAAAAACTCGGCCTTTCGGGCCTTGTATTTCTGGCATTTCCACGGCCTCTTCTAAGGCACTTGCCGACCTTAACATAATATACTATAGGTCTTTCGTGAATAGTATATAGAACCTTTTTACGTGTGGGGGTGAAGATTTAATTTTGCCATTAATCCAGTTTTAATTCCAAGTATTTACGTCACTCGTGATAATTGTTTACCCTTTTGATGTGTCTGTTTGTTGAGTAGCCGTTTTGTGTAGTTTTTATGTTCATCTGTACAGTTTGTTGGTCAATCACAGTCGTCACGGCGCCAATGAAACTAAAAATTGACCCAAACAAGCGAATCAATTTTCGATAAATACTTGATTTATTTTAATTCTTGAAATTTTGCGTCAAGTAAATGGCTACCGCTGCCCCAATTAGCCAGAATCCGCTTAATTTGTTATTTCAGATACATTCGACATTCCTTTTCTTTCAGTAGTTGCTCTATTTGAATATTTCTTTAAATTTCCAATAGATCCACCTTCCCTTACCATAAAGTAAGTTAGGTATGTCTAATAATAGAATTGTTTTGAATTATTCATATCTAATTAGGCGTCTAGTTGATGAGCACTAGCGTTGCACACTTTTTTCAGTCTCGACTTGTTTACTCGGTAGAATCTTTCTAGTAGTAGAAATCGAGATCGTTGAATTTTTAACCTGGAAAAAGTCGTTCAAATTCAGAATGAGTGACGTCCTTGCATCAGCCAATCAACGTATAAAATATGCAGTAACACTTCGCGCCACGACCCCCCCCGCCTACCGTTCCGTGGAAAGGAAAATAAAGTTTAGCATTGTACCAATTAATATTTAGTTTTTTTTAGCTTAATTTCAGAAGGTTAGTCCCAGTTTACAAGAGATAAAAAAATAATTTTGATTTTGCAAAAGGAAGTCTAAAAGGAATAAAATATTTTTTGCACTACTAGTCTCAGAACGCATCGTTATTGGCCTATTTTTAGGTCGTGAAGTTGATTTTCTCTACCAAGGGAGAGAAAGTAAAATAAACAATTTTCACCGTGGTAACTAATAAATTGCTAAGTTACCAAATATGACTATTTTAATTTTGACGTTTTAACGAGATGTATTGTCAGGTTGACAGTTAAAATATTTTCGAAATTTGTTGGGAATTTAGGTATTAAGCTGTTTGGTAGTGCAAAAAATAGTATATACACCACGGTAGCAAATCGTCTTATAACCTTCGCTCAGGTTATAATACTGCGCTTCGCTACCTTGATGTATAATATACTATTGCGTAATTTATCTGTTATTATAATTTCGACGTGAATGACATCTATCTAGAAAGAAGCATAAACTGACGACACCCACAGATCCAAACAATAATGTTATTAGTGAAACCGGTCAAAACTCGAAACTGTATAATACCGATGTGGCCACAATTATACAGTGTGTTTCACTTTTCATGGGGACGGTCATGTATCACAGAAAGTACCCAACCAATTTTGTTCAAATTTGCAAGGAATGTATATACCCTTAGTGCCACCCAGGACACAAGGACACATAAGAATGGATCCATAGGCGTCCGTCTTAGGACAAAAAAAGGGGCTATTTGTTCACAAAGTAATATTAGCGATTTTTTCCGGCCAAATTCTTTAACATAATCTTAATCCGCGCCTTTCAAAACCCTTGTGGCCAAATTTTCATGCAAAAATTCCTATGCGTTAGAAAGATATTAAAACGCAAACTTGAAAAATACTGTTCATTTATTTCGTCATTTTTCGAATAATAGCTGAGTTTTAAACATTACTTTAACTGTTTTCGTTTTTCTAAAGTGTGGCTATAGCAAACACAAAGTTTTTTCATTGTTGTTAAATAATTTACTTGGAATTATAATAAGAAATGTTATACACTTTATTCCCTTTTGATCAAGTAGCTTTGGTAGTCGGTTTTTAAGAAAACAAATGAGCATCGCAGTACCTTATGTGTGCTCGTGTCTTGGGTGGCACTAAGGGTATATACATTCCTTGTAAATTTGAACAAAATTGGTTGGGTACTTTCTGTGATACATGACCGTCCCCATGAAAAGTGAAATACACTGTATATAACAGCAATGAGATAACATGGACAAGAAAATAACTCGTATTGATTGAGTAAGAAAAAGATAAACATGCTGTTTGTGCAGCAAAACGGCTAAATCTGCCTAAGCATCCTCGTTCTCAAGATACTCAAACAACACGAGCCACCAAAGAGCATGGCCATCGCGCGGGTTTTTGCTCGACTTCACAAGGTGCAAGGCACATTAAGCCAGAAAATGCTGGGTGTTCATATACAAATACTACGCGGTCTAAGCCGAAATTCTATGCTAAAGAGAATAATTCGAGTAACCGCGAAAGCCTCAAACAGTACATAGGTATAATCTTCTTAGCATAAATTCCAAGTCGTATGCATCTTGTGTTAAGACGACTTGGTCGTCAGCAAAATTTAATGAGAATAAATGTCGTTCGTTGATTGGGATTCCCATACTTCTAATTTTTTAGTACTACTTCCAGGTATGTGTTGAATAACAGGGGGATAAACTACATCCCTGGCGAAGTCCTCTACTTGTTATGATAGGAGAAGACAGTTTTTTCTCAGACGTATGTATGATACGTTATTATTATACATTTCTTTAATTACAGCAATTACATGAGCATTTACTTCCATCTGTTGGAGTGCACTCCATAGCTTTTTCGTGGTATGGTGTCGTATGCTTTTTCCAGGTCAATAGATGCCATATGGATCTCGTGCCCATTAGCGATCATTTTTCCTGTAAGTTGTTTTAGAGTACAGAGGTTATCTACGCATAATCGACCTGGCATAAAACCACTCTGATCTTCACTGATTCGGTTTCCGATATCTTGTCTTAGTTTTGTTTGTAATATTTTACCAAATAGTCTGCTCATGCTGCTATTTATACTAAGTCCTCCGTAGCAGTTAGGATCATTTCTGCATCATTTTTTAAATATTGATCTTATATAGGATGTTTTCCATTCCTGAGGGAGCTGAAGTCGGTTACAGCACGTATTCATTAAAGATGCTAGTCTTTTAACTAACTCATTTCCTCTATATTTAATTAATTAGGTGGGTATATTTCCCGGTCCTGGGGATCTTGAGTTTTTCATCTGTTTCATATGATTCCGCACATCGTCTTTTGTTATTTCAATGGAGTTGATAAGTACGTCTTGTTCTTCGTCTAAATTACTCTGTCGTTCCTCCTCCTCTTGATCCGTTAATAAAGTTGTTTAATGTTGTTCCCAGTCTTTAATCTGTATTATTTGGTCATATTGGTTCGTTTCGTTCGATTTAAGCTGTTTAATAGTTCGCCATACTTCTATCGACTGTGCTCCCCCAATTAGACTTTCAACTTGGTTTTTTATTTATTTAATTTTTCTTCTTAATTCTCTATTTTTCTCCTTATACTGTGTTCTTCTCTCAGGTGCTCTTTCAGTCAGCCACTTTTATACAGTCCATTTTTTTCCTTTATTAGTATACTTGTATTTCTTCCATAAGCCAAAATGGTTTTGTTTTACTTTGTTTTTACCTATTGTGCCTAGTGCTTCCCCTGCAGCTTTGTGTAGTGCTTTTTTTATATTTTGGTATTCGATATCCACATCTTCTGTATTGCTAGATTTTCTAGCTCATTTTTAAACTATTTTCGTATAGCAGTCTGATAATTTCTTGTTGTAGTAAGTATAATTTGTACCTCTGCTCTTCTATTTGAGTTTTTTCATCTTGCTGTGGATCTTTCTCCATCTTTTGGCACTGTTTTCCTATTGGACATACCAAGTTCAATACTAGCATGTAATGGTCTGAACCACAGTTCATTCCTCTTTTAACTCGACAATCATTGTATTTTAGGTGAGAGTTTTGTTTTGTGATGAAATAGTCAATTATGGATTTTTGTTGTAATGAATGCCTCTCCCAAGTATATTTGTGTATATTTTTATGATCAAAAAATTCATTTCTAATTTTCAAGTGATATTGTTTACAAAGGTCAATTAGCATCTCTCCAGAGTTGTTCAATGTTAATTCGCCATATTGGCCCACTACCTCATCGTCTATATTTGATCCTACCCTGGCGTTTAGATCTCCTGCCATAATAATTTCTTGGTGTTGAGGTATGTTGTCTATTATCAGTTATAATGTACCAAGGGCAGTTGATAATCACGCAATAGTTTTGTTTATAATTCCCAAAAGTGTGTTGCTTAGTAAGTTACAGTTACTGCATGACTTGTTATACGCATATTGCTTATGATCTTTGCATGATGTTCTTGATCAATGTTTAAGTAGGGTTTTATAGAATTTGTACTTTTACTATGTCCTGTAATTTTCAATAATTGTTGTTCTTCCACGCCATTTTTAGCAAGACTAGTTACAGCAGTTAACCTGTTAGAGTGATTTGTAATCTTCTTGAATGTTGTATTTAACCCAATTTGTTCTGCAGCTGAATTGGTCCATTTTAATACGGTGTTTTTTCCTAGTGGGAGAATTGTAATACCAGTTGTCAGTTTCATTTTTCCAAAAACTATTTGGCTTTAAAAATAGTCTGTTCGTTTTTATTAAGTCATTCCTATGCGATATTAATTTATGGAATAGTCGGACTGGACGCTTATTTTTATCAGCATTTTCAGCAAGCCATTTACTACTTACACGGTTATTTTCTCCACCTTGACATGTTTTATTAAAAACCGAATTGTACTCGATTCTACCAGTAGGTAATCCATCATTACCTTTTTCTATATGAAAATAGTCAGTTACACAATTTACGGCTTCCCCGCCCCTCCATTCCATAAATCTATTTTTTGGTAGTATTCATTTGCACTTAGTGGTGTTGAGCTAATTTTTCTTTTCTCAGGCAATTTTTGCAAAACTCTTCTCTTTGCATTTCGGGCGTCGCGGGCTTGTTTAAAAGCAATATTATTAAAAGGGTCCAGTTTCCTGTTATACTCGTTATGGAATTTCTCTTGCAGCAACTTCGCTCAAATATTCCATATTGTTTTTAATGTAGACTCTTTATATTCCTCACCATTTCGTTGCTTCATGTTCACAGCCCAGTCCTTTAAAATATCCGCAAGTTTCTCCTCTGATGTACCGTCATCCATTACGTACTTTCTCTTGTCGCAAAATTCAGTAAAGAGCTTCCATACGTACTTTTTACTGTTTTTTGTATTTGTTGGTGTTGTTTCATCTATTAACTTAAGAATTGCTTCATTGATTGCCGGTTCGTATCGTTCTTCGCTCATTTTTACTTTTATTGTGAACAACAAGCCAAGCTACATTGACAGATTGACTATGTTTTACAAAACAAAAAGTAATTTCATAGGTAACTACAAAATTTTATTTGACAGAAAAACCGGGTTGTTATCAACAGTAATTACATAAGTGGTGATAATTTTAACTAGATTCACGAATCTTTGTTGCTATTAAGATTTCTTAATAGCAACAAAGATGAGTGCTAATCTATTTAAATTATTTAAAAAAAATTATTACCACGAATGTGATTATTTTTTGAACAGTTCAAGTTGTAGATAGGGTTTGATGGAGCTTCCAGATGAGTGTCCTGTTATTTTTAACAACTGCTACTTACCTACTCCACTTTTAGCTAGTTGTGTTACAGCAAAAGAACGATTTGAATGGTTTGTGAAAAAATAGTCGCTGTAATTTGCTACTAGCAAATAGTCAGTGTAATTTTGACGCTATTGGTCGATTTGAAAATTCTTCTCATTACTATTGGCTGATATGACTGTTTAAAAAATAATCACTTATAATACCATGAGTAGTCAAAGTTATGTCGACTATTTTTGCGGTGGTGTCACGAATGTCCATTGCGCTTTGGTACGATTAGGACGAGTGCGCTAGCACGAGTCCTAATCCCAAGCGCAATGGACATGAGTAGTGATACCACCTCAAAAATAATCTACTTAACTTTGACTAAGAATGGTATTCGAGGGACTATTTAATGAACCAAACTCCTTTTTCAAATAAATTTTTAGTAAATCTAGCAACAAACTACGCAATTTCTATAGTAACAGAACACTAATATTGACTTTTTCTAATAAAAATCACATTTGTTTAAAATAGTCACTTGAATACCTTCTAGGAAGATATATCCACTGATATTTTTTTGATTGGTCAAGAAACGTCAGAATTCTGGATTTTTATTGGTCACTTTTTGACAGATGACAGGTGAATTGAATAGTCAGTGTAATTTTAACAAATTGCCCTATTTTTGAGGGTTATTATCGCTTCAGAGTGTCGTTTACGCTCTAAGTTTGTTTGGAATGGTTACTATGACACAAGTGACCAAAAATTGAGTATTTTGATTGGTATAATATAAATGTAAGAACTTATCACACATAATCTCACAAGAGCATTAATTCTTTCCGGAAATTTTTTTGAGTGCATTCCAACAATGTCGTATTAATTTGCCCGAGCGGGACGCGAGGACAAATTAGGACGTTGTTGATATGCACGAAAAATAATTTCCGGATATGAATTAATGCTCGAATGCAGATTCGGTAAGAAAATCGTGACGACACAAACCCTGAAAAGAAGTAATGTCTACCTACAAAAAATTTCCAAGAAATTTTTTAGTTGTCTTGGTTATGGCTCGTGAACTAATTTTTCTATTGGTCATTAATGAGTGTCGTACGATTTTCTCTATAAGTTCTTCATAAAACTCTTGTTTACATACTGCCGGGGAGGAGTCATCAGAAGAGGCATAGACTCCAATGATATTTGTTGTGTGTCCATATAAAGTCAGAGTCATCGTTACGATTCGTTCTGAATGACATTCAAAATTTATGACATACTGTTTGTGTTTTTTGTTTAATAATATGGCCACACCGGCTGCTGCTCTTTGGGATGTGTCTACTCCGGACCACACACATAGATAGTCATTAATTTCTTCACTGCCTCTTCCCTTTCGTTTTGTTTCAGTTAGTATACCTAAGTCTGCTTTCTGATGGTCAAGTGCGTGTGTTATTTCTGTCGTCTTATTCGTTACCCCTTGTACGTTCCAGGTAACGAGGTTCATACTCCTATTCCTTGCCAATATTCGTCTCCAATTATCCGTCCTAGTCCTAGGCTTATCGAAGGTTTTGCCAGATTTTAAGTATTTTTACGGGCAAAGGGCTGCTAACCCTATGCCCCAACCCCCAACTTGGAGGGCCAGGATTTTCTGTTGGGGTTTCTTTCCTTCGAGGGGGTTCTGGTTTTAAGGCGCCAGAAATTCGCCTTTCGCTCTTTCTCCCTTTCTTGCCCATTCGCTGCCATGCATTACCAATGGTCACGCGACTAATTTGTCTTCGGGGACGTTGGCACATGCTCTTGTTGGCAGAGCTTCTTAAAGTGGACTCTTCTCGGGATTTAGTGAGGTACTCCTATCGACATCAGAGTATCTCCCCAAGAGTATCCTGGGGAAAATATTAGTCTAGGTAGTTTCCCGTTGCTTTCCTAGGTTTGAGATTTCAGCCGCCCAATCTGGGACAGAAGCTGTTTGCAGCCGTCTATTCTGGATCAGACGCTGCTGCTAGTTTTGGTCCGCACCGGGAATTTTATTTCCCCGGTACCCACCATATCTGGTGAGCATTCCCCTATCCGCCACCTGGGGAGGCGCCCGATGGGGGACTAGCAACGTCACACGGGTCACTTTTGTTGTCATAAATATTTATGTTATTTATTTATTTATTTTATTTATTTATTTCGCAATCAGCCAATTATATGCGTCGCTGTGCTGTGCATTTATGGGGACTTCCAACCCCACTAACGACTGTCATGATGTTGTTATGACCGCCGGAACCAACTATTTCCGTGACAGCCGTATCACGAGGCGCCGAGAGATGCAGCCGTGGAACTCCCATCCAAGTTCTGACCAGAGACAGCGTTGCTTAACTCTGCTGATCGAACGTGAACGTTTGTTCAAGCTACATCACCCGAAACCCATGACACTTTTGTTGTTTATTTTTTTTACATTTTCTTGTTTTTATTTGTTTTTTTTAATTTTTTCATCCAATTTAAACTTGCAGCTGGAAATTGTGGGCTATTCCTCTTAAATATTCAAGAACCGGCCGATTTTGATCCTATCTCACCTCAATACACATTAAAAATATAATAAAAATGTAAAATCGTTAGAGCCGTTTTTGCCAGTTATAAATTATTTTGCAGACACTTGGATAGGCCGTATAGACAAGAAATCGACGAAGACCAACAAGGTTTGCAATAAATATGTGGAATTGCTATTCAGCAGAAGGTCTACTTCGCACTACTTTAGACACTGACTGCTTGGGTCATATGGTCAAAGTCCTACTTAGAATTTTGCCGAGACTAAGGAGTTCCAACCCTAGCAAGGGATATTTTACATGCTACACATCGTAGTAACATCGGACCCACGGTTTTACATCACTTCCGAATTATGGCATTCTGTAGAGGCTTGTTGCTTGCCCTATAACATCAGTCAGTTAAGCAGTCTTATTTCCATGCAAGGAGAGTGCCACGCCTGCACGATCTACCTTGACAACCGTGGCTTTACCTATCCCAAAGTCTTCTAAAAATCTTCTGACCACCCTGTTCCATTTTAATAGAACTTTCTGGTCTAGCAAATCTTAACTAATTACATTAATATTCCGATGGCATGCGCTGTTGGGTCAAAATTCTACTTTCTCCTTTTTTTTGTGTAACATTTGAATAACCTCTTTTGCAGCTTTAATCGTATCATACAAGCCGTAGACTCAGGACCCAAATTTTCAGTATTTCAGGCTTTAAGGTAACGCCACTGGTTCCTCCTTTACCATGTTCTTACCTCATAGAAGTTGTTCCAATATACACATCCCTCCCAATACCATTCCATATATCGGGTTTGTGTCTCATTATGTGTTGAATTTCCATAAATTATTTACAAACTTCAGTAGGAAGTGCTTTCTTTGAGCGATCATAAACAAAAGACGAAATATGCGAAGACCAGGAAGAAGACGACACCCTTCAATCAACGAAGACTGGTTTGCCCCAACATCTATAAAGATTTTCCGAGATACCATCAACAAAGTGAAGATAGAAATGATGCAGTTCATGAGGTTATTTAAAACAAACTATATACAAACATGACTTACCCCATAAAATCGGTGTATTAGAAGATGGGGTAAGAGATACCATGGTTTCATTAAATCGAATTATGTACAGGAAAAGGTGGAGAGTTAATAATTGGTTAGAACAGCCATGTTTAAAGCAGGGTCTACATGCTCTTATTGCAGGTTCAAACTGAGGGATGAGGTCTCTTTGAATTGTTAATAGGTCAAAGTTTACAGAGTTCATATGGGGAGCATACCATGACAATGAATCGCTCATGAGAGGGAGGGGTGGGGTAGGACACGCACCGCACCCAGAAGGAATTGTAACCGAATTGGCTCTGCACTGTCGTTAGTTTGTGTGTTTTATATAAAATTAAAACTAGATTTTTCCGTCATACAAATGTTAACATTTGTGATAAAAATAATCCCACTATTTTGAGATACTTCTATCACTAAGGTATTGGTCAAAATTTCAGAAGTGATAATAGCAGAGGTATTTGTTTCAAATCGAGCAATTTTTTCATTCCCTCAACAGTATTGTGCAAAACTAAAAATGGTTCCTCTTTGAAGCTCGATTCATACTGTATAAAAATCAGTGCCTCACATAATATAAATTGGCAGTAAACAAAGCACTTTCTCAAATAACAATGCAGGAGACACAGTGCGTTTCCTTTAAAATGAACAGTTGGCCATTCGTAAGTTACTTTCTGGCAATAATGCGAACATTGGCGGGTCTGCATTCAGGGGATTTTCGTCCCTGAACCGGGGAGCACAAGAAAAGGAAGGATTTGGCTCGCTTAATTATTTAGAACAGTAATAATGTTGGTATGAATAATAAGCCAGGCGTATATGGCCGTGAGGTTGGCAATACATAATAAATGTAGCGGATGTTTAATTATTAGCAAGTTGGTAGCGTTGAGCGCATTGCTGAAATTCGCGCGCCCTGTTGCCAGCGTTTGACCTCTACTTTCTGGATTGGATCGTTCGGCCGAGAGCTTTTCCTCGTTCTGAAGTTGGTACTACATGTCTTTATTGTGGCACGTTCTTTTGTTTCTGGGTTTTACTTTTTATTATTGCGCTTGATTAAATGCGGTGTACGACGGTTCTCTTTTATTGCGCTTATTTTTTATTTACTTGACTCGCGTTTTTATCTCTTGATTTATTTTACGTTGATCCTTTCTGCTAAATGACTTCTCGACCCCTAAATACATACACCGTCGCTCTCGGAAGCTCTGTGTACACTCGGATTTGGTTTATCGCCGCAGCGCCTCGTTCCACAGTCTATTTCCAATTTTCTCTATGATTTTACCGATTCTCCTAGGCTCGCCGAGCAACTTCAATTGAGTTTTGCGAATAATTGATGGAGAGGCAGGGCACCAATTGAAAACAGACGAAACCTATTGAATTTTAGTTTGAGATGCAGGTGCGCTGGGTGAGGTGAATAAAAAAATTCTTATTTGATAGTACGTGAAATTAGAACAGAACCTCATTCCATCTGTGGGTAGTAACCAAAAATGAGAGTATACTTCACGAGTTTTCTATATCTTAGAAGATTTAAGCCAATGATGACACGTTTTTATTTAACGTAAAAAAGAAAACAGGAATTAGTTTAATAACATAATCAAATAAGAAATACATAGTAATAAATACATCACAATAAAACAATAAATTGATTGCTACTTAGGTGGCCCCTGGAAAATGACCAAGATGGTCAAAGATAAATAGATAAACGAACGGATATTTTAGCATTTGTGAGTCATTTAATCTCATAAACACAAACAAGGCGTTAGTAATATTTAGAAGTATAGCAATTCTGATTCTCATGATGCAAACTGTAATGTTTTGTGATATGTAGGATTAGTATGGATTCACAAACAATTAATAGGGTAAGTCTGTCGTTGTATTCCTGTTCACATAGTTAGCTTGAATGGGTGTACAAGCCATCAACATTAATAAACTATAAAGTTCTTGTTTGGGTTTACCGACTGCAACGCATACAATGTTGAACGTAACTGTTTATTTCTCCGAAAAGATGATAAGGTGTACGCCTAAATTCAAATGTTAAAATGTTAATTGCTCGAACTTTTATATATTTGTCTGGGTCATAATTATTAAAGGGAATACAGTTCAACCACGTCTTCTCTTGATGACTTTGTTTTGACAGGCATTCAATGTCTAATAATAAAGAACTGAATATTAAGGCTCACATAATCTCTAACAAGTCACTATAACGCAACTAATATCACCTCGGTGTGAATCATTATTTTCTTCTACTTGTTGTCTCATAATTTTTGGTGTTCATGCTGACGCTTTTCTATAAAATGTGTTTCCGCTATTACTGCATGCTCAGCTTCACACATTAACGACTTGCCTTGTGAGCTTTCCGAAAAACTTATTTTACTGTAGGAAAACGCTTCGCAAATGAAAACCGTGCAGTAAATTTAAGAACTCTATTAAGATAACCTTTTAAAAATACATTTTAGTCGACAGAACCGCAGTAAACATTGGTAAGAAACAATCTCTAAGAGTTCTACGTACTTGTGACGTCACGTCGCACAATGGTTCGGTAACGGGAAGGCCTTATTTGGCGGCCGAACTTCCATGAAACTAAAATGAGCAGCTTCAAGATTGGGTACGGGCAGTCGGCGTCAATCTACATGCGAGATTTTCCCATGGTTTGGTCAGGAAGAATGAACGACGGTAGTTCAAGGATTAGCTACTAGAAATTAGCGTGAATCCACACGCGATGTAACGAAAAGTTTTTCGCTGGGCTTTACAGTGCTGTTGCGGAACGGTAGACGGCGAGATGATACAAGGGTTCCTTTAAATGTATCCGATGCATGCATCGACATAAAATTCGGCGGCACTGAAACGAGACAGGAATCGGAATTTCAGGTTGGTAAACTGCCTTTTGAAGCTGGAAATATCCAATCGTGATTTTGTCGAAATTGGTACGGTAAGAGACTTCTCAAATAGCTATATGCACTGAACGATAGAGCTCACACTACACACACAAACATTTGTTTGACTAAAGAGGTGCTCCCCGCGTCTGCACTTAGCGCGTGAGCTCAACGAAACAACCCCTTCTTATTATTTGCGCGCGCCAAATGCAGTGGCTGTGTGAATTTTCAGCCGGCCGAACAATGTGCTGCTCAGAATCGAAAATGGAGTGAATCGTAATCGCTTTATTGCCTTAATCTCGTTTTAGCTTAGTTGATATCTTGTTCTTTATATTGTCCACAAAGGAGATTTCTTACCTGATTTCTTCTGGTCTTTGCAGTAATACGTATATTCTGTTGTGTGTTCAATATTTAGGTAATACATCTCATCTATTTTATCAATTTGAAAAGGAATCACTAACAGTATTAATAACGATGATGCAGCTTTAACTCTATCGTTACGATAATGTAAGATGTCATGCAAGTTCAAACAGTTACAGCAAGCATTTTGCAATTTCGCACTTTTTATTTTAAATCGTTTTTTTATTGGAGGTGCAGTTACGTCACTATATCAATAACCAAGTTTGCGTTCATGCAATATCGTATAAAATTTTACTTAAGCTCTGTTTCGTTGTAATTTTTTATTTCATTTTGGTTTAAATTGAGGAACGTTTTTGGTCACATTAAAAATATTCACTCGTGACTTAATAATCGACTGAGCTTTACACCTCTGCTTCCTGTTCTGGATATGTAGATTCTGTGTCATTACTAGCATAAAGGGAGGAATATGCTTAAGGAGAAAGTGGAATTATAAAAAGAATTTGCGGTCGGAAACGTACAAACATCGTTTCTTAATGGCCAAAGAACTCAGAAGGGAAATTCTTTGAATAAAGCAAATAAAAACAATTTGGCACTCGTGCAATTCCTCGAACAAAAAGCAATGCGTTACAAAGGAAAAAGGAAGATGAAAGCGATAATCTTCTTGTACGTGTACATATTGCATCTTCTTTAAAATATATCTTTACGGAGCTTATTTGCATTTCAGCTGCTATGTGCAGTTAACTTGGTGATGGTCATAGTGATACATACCTTCCGATTTAAAACGCACTCTTTCAGTACTGCACCGGAAAAGCTAAAGTTTTTGCTAACTAATTCCATAATAGCGAATTGAAGTTCAGGAAAAAATGCCATAATGAAATTGATTCGATTGAACTGCGCTTTATGATTCAAATCTGCTGAAATTCACTGATATTTTTCTGGACTACAGTCTTCCTGTAACTACGTATTTCAGAATAAAAGATAAACTAAAACAGCTCCATACCTCGTGCGGAAATTTCTAAATATAATAGCAGAACGTCAGTAAATTTTTAAACCGGTCGAACCGTTTACTAAAATTGTAATCAGCTTACTGTAGACCAAGGCAGGTATCGGTAAGAGGATCGAGCAGTTATAAGTTGAAAAGTTTCTAAAAGTAATTCTGGAAGGCAATAAAACTCGGTGTATTCTCATGTACGATTCTTCTTTTAAAATCTTCCTGGGACTTATAAAGTTCCTTGACAGGAAAGCCGTGGACTAGATACAATTACTTGCCGAGGATTTCTAAAAATTTCGTTAGGTTCTATAAACACGCAGCCTGTTCAAATGCATAATAAAATTAACAAATGTAATAATCCGTTTCTATTCAACTTTAAACTCTTTTAGATTCAGACTGCAGTGTGAGCAACAACATATGCATATCCTATTTGTGTAGTTAATGTAGTGCCAGGAATAATGTGTGTGCTGAGCTACTCAAACGGATAACTTGCCAGCAATGCAATATATACCAAATTGACCAAGTGGAATTACTCAATACAATCTGCTCAGCATGCTGACACTGCGAATGGAAACTTTATATTTTCATTTAATTACCTTGATTTAAATGTACAGGGTTATTCATTATAAATTACCCACCCCTTATCATCGTTATTATTGTCTATAGAAAAAAAAGTTTTAAATAAAAGTTATGTGGTTATAACTGAATTTTGGTAAAATGCTATCAAAAGTACAGTGGCGTACAGGTTTAAGGGGATACAAAAAAGTAATATATTTTTTTAAATGGAACACCCTGTATATTATTAAATTTTTGGAATGATCTTTCTTTCCTGATTTCAAAAATATACCATATGTTACCCCTACCTTATACCGTTTTTGAGTTATTAAACGTCGAATATTATTATTTATTATTATTTTGTATAGTATAACAAGTAAATATTTGGACTTTTTCTTCCTCACTGTAAACCATTTTGATTATTCCATTAAATAAATGTCACTTATCAAACATTAGTTGTCATTTTCATAGCTTACTTTAATAATGTTAACTTTTCCATATTTACAGTAACTACTTTAACTAAGATATTCGACGGTTAATAACTCAAAAACGGTATAATATAGGGGTAACATATAATATATTTTTGAAATCAGGAGAAAAAGATCATTCCAAAAATTTAATAATATACAGGGTGTTCCATTTAAAAAAATATATTACTTTTTTGTATCCCCTTAAACCTGTACGCCACTGTACTTTTGATAGCATTTAAACAAAATTCAGTCATAACCACACAACTTTTATTTAAAACTTTTTTTTCTATAGACAATAATAACGATGATAAGGGGTGGGTAATTTATAATGAATAACCCTGTACAACCGTTCTTACAATTTATTAGACACAATTTATTTATTATAGGAGCAGTGGAGCACTGTGCGTGATATAAACTTGGTCCCCAAAACTTCCGACGTTCTTTTTTCCACTGTATATTTTGAATGGTTTCTTCACTTTAGAATATTCGTACCCCCCACCCACAAAAAGCCCTCTTTGTTACTTCCAAGAATACTTCGACACTCAGCATCACTCCGCTTCATAGTTCAATGTTATGAATCAGTCTATTGTTATAAAAACTATTGAAACGCGCCCTTCGGTGCTTTCCAAAAATACTTGGGCACCTTATCTTCGCGTTTATTATCAAATTGAATATGTTAGTAATGAGTATATTTAAGAAATCAGTTGAATGTTGTAAAAAATGATGTTCGTTATATCATATAAAAAACAAAAATTTATTTTAATGCTTAACCAAAACAAATTTCATTCCAACCAAATTTTAACAAAAACGAAAAATCAATTCATGAAATTAACTTAAATACTGCGATTCTTAAGAAACCATTATGACAAAAATACTTTGGACAAGTTTAATTAAATCAGTGGATTTGCCCTACACATTTACATCGTGTCGAAGTAGTAATTCGACTAAAATTACGCCTTCAGATTAAGATTATCGCCTTTGATTTCCAGTATATATTCGTAACATATATTCCAACAAACTTAAGCTCTTAATAACCTCCGATACGCCAACGACACTACAACTTCTGCTAGATCGAACAGTCGGGGTTTCTCAGCAGTATGGTATCAAAAATTCCAAAAAGACTAAATACGTGATAGTCACCAAGTTGCCAGTATCGAATGATGCAGTCGCTCAAGTCAATGACACTCCTCTGGAGTGAACTCAGAAGATCAAATACCTCCGGTGTAATGGATAAAACTTAGGATCATTCAATTGAGTTCAGATGTCGCATGTCGGATTGGACCCAAAGCAGCCTTCGTGACCATGAGAACTACGAATGAGAATAATAATAATAATAATAATAATAATAAATTTATTGATATCAGAATACAAATAATAATATGTACATTTATAAATTAAACATATAGCACCTAATCCCTCGAGGGATTGTTTTGTGCGTCTTAATGGAAAAACATTTAACTGTGTTTATAAATGCGCCCGGATAGCATCAGCGGATAATTAGATAACATAAAATACAAAATAAATCATTAAACAAAATAAAATGTTAAAGCATTAAAAAAATAAAACAATAAGTAGTTAATCAAAATTCAACAATAATTTATTTGCGGGCTTCATGCACAACCTCGGCAAGATATGGAAGAGAAGGAGTTATACAATGAAATTAGTTGATAATTACTAATGCACTTTTGAATTGAGTGTAGTTTTCCAAAATGTAGGCAGTGAGTTTTTTGGAAAACAGGTTATAATTATTAATTCTTTTTAATTCCATCGGCACACAGTTGTAAAGTTTAGGACCAATATAGGTAACAAATCTTTGATTTAGTGTAGTTTTAGTATTAGGGATACTTAGACTCTCTTGAGCGTGAGCACGAGTGTCGTAAACATGATTAACTTTGCTTTGCAACTGAGGGTTTCTATAATACAGTTTTATTACTTTTAAGATGTACAGGGCAAGGTACTACTGTTCTCCGTCCTTTTATACGAAGTAGAGGCGTTTACATTTAAAAAGAGCTTCCTGAAGCTTCGAGAAGTAAGTTTCCAGACGAATACTACGCATTAGCTGGACAAACAGAATTCGGAACGAAGAAGCACTGGCTTGAATGAAGAAAGACACAAAAGTAGGTAAAACCGTGATGACCCGGAAACTGATCTACTTTGAACGCGTGATGAGACATCCGGAGACGTACAATATCCTACACCGCATCATGTAAAGAAATCTTCAATAATGATGTGGGCTGCGGACATTCTGTCGACTCTTCAGTATTGTCGTCGACAAAATCAGAATTACCAACATGATCTCCAACGTCCTTTAAACGGATAGGGCCCATGAAGAAGCAGTATTATATTTGTTATATTTCCAGATTAGACCGCGTTGTTTTTTCCGATAAAGATCCAATTATAGTAATGTTTGTGGATGTTGTACACCCATACAAACAATTCACAATCATAAATCAATATTCCTTGTTTTCTTATGAACTCTATTCCAAAATAGATTAGTCTTCCCCAGTGTTCTGGTATCCCCAGTCAGTTGAAAATTATGTTAGCGAAAGAGCACGTCACGTTTTTCGTCGTGTTAGATTATGGATTCATGTGAAAATACTGAAATAAAGCAATGCCAGCTTTTTTTATTTTTTAGAGTGTGGCGGCAGAAAAATATCGAAAAGAAAAAATATCGTTCGAGAAGGAATTTAAAAATCTCGGGTGACAAAAAACACTTCTTGAGCTTTTGCAAGATATTCACATGGTTTTTAGAAAAACTGTGCTGAGGTAATTATTGGAAAAATCTCCCGGATATATAAAGCAATTGGGCAACGTTGCTTTTTAATATTCCTAGACGAATTGAGTCTATGATATATAGCAGGGGTAGAATTATTCTTTATTAGTAGATTTTTAAATGTTTTATTTAACATAGACTTGCGAATTTATAATTTCTCCGTGTTTCCATTAATGGAAATAATGTATGTTTGATTTTGCTGAATAGATCGATAATCGGGTTTTTCACAGTTGTCCGATGCCCATTATTACAATGGAAACTGGGTTTACACTAGGTAACAAGCTAAAAGCGATTTAGTAGCGCAGCGTAAGGGGTGGGCTATAGACTGAAATAAAAGGGGGTTTGCTCGCCATAGCCAAACTAATTCTACTTGGAAAGATACTGGGACAAATTCATCGCGCCACCTAGTGTTTTGTCCGCCAGCGAGGTAGTGGAGAAAATTTGTACCCGGAGAATGCTCTTCTCTGCGATGGAAAATGTACGGGCTTGGCGCCAGGTATCACTTATCTTGTAACATATCCAAAAACTGAAAGAAAACGGGTAACTGCTTTGCTTCACAACTGAAAAAGCGCACAGTAAATTTAAAAACTCTGTTAAAACAACATTTGTAAGTATAAATTTAAACGAGCACCAGCGAAGAACCAGAACCGCAACAAACAATCTTTAATAATTCTACATGTTGCACGTGACGTCACGTTGCACGATAAGTATAACATTCACATGTGTTCGCCTGAGAAACTGTTCCTCAGGGAAAGCAATATTATTAACTCGCGCAAAGCTTTTAAAGTGTTACTGCACATCGAACAGGGACAAGCCCCCCAATATTTGTTTAAACTACAAGGACTGTAAGGATCTTATAATTATAACATTCGAGGAAGATTTTTAAATTCTTTCGAGAATGTTAAGTTCGTAGATTCCAAGTCGCTTACTATATTTTTTACCAATAGCTGCAATTAGCTTAAAAATAACGAATTATTTCTAGAAATTACATCTGTCGCCAGAAATTTTAACTGAATTAATAAGTTAGCTATGCCCATAAAAAGTCAAAGGAAAACGCCATTAAATTATCTTGTTTCAAAAGAAAATTATGTTTAAAAAGTGGACAGTGAAGATTGATGCAGCCGCAAATACTGCCTATTTAGTTTTATTACCGACGAAACCAAGAAAAAGGTACGAAATAGAATATTCAATATGTATTTGTGTTATATTTGTCAAGTATGTGCTATCTAACGTCTATCTATTATTGTCCTAACACTTACTACTAAGTTTCGTCGTTAAAGGTTATCAACCACTTACAGTCCCTGTAGCCATGAATGTAAGGGGTACCTACATTGCCTTTGGCAAAAAAAATGTTACACAACTGCGAACTTGCTTATAAATACAGACAAAATTGGCGAAAATTTGCGCGTTCAATCTTAACCTGGTACATATTCATAATTTTCAGTAAATCACACACGCAATACAAATAGATTCAACTTAGCTTGTGCAGTAATTAATGTGAAATCAAACGAAGTCTCGGTTACTTAACGTCCGAAAGTTTGTCAAGATTTGCGGACTCGAGAATGTAAACCATACTGGGTAGCTTCAAGATTGTCAACGGCGAAATTAACGTTGTTCTCTACCCCATAATACGAAAGCTCTTTCAGGATTGTGTCGGCTCGTCGAATAAAGAATGAAAACTGGCAATTCAAATATTAGCTACGAGCACTCTGCATGGGTCCACATGCGATGTAACGAAAAGTTTACCGAATATTGCGTTGGCGTCGAGCGTTGTTTTACAAGATAGTTCAGGAACGATAGATAGCGGAATGATGCGAGGGTTCTATTACATATATTTCGTTCCCATACAGTTGCATTTACTAAACGTGAACCTCTCCGTAATGGGGAATCTGAAAAAGTCTGTTGTGGAGAGGTGTCCTTTAGGTAGAGGTTTTTTTTTTATAAGAGAGGTTTCACTTCATAACGCTCACATTAATCCCCAGTCTCTCTGCTCTCTGACCCACTACTAATCTAGTCTCCGCCTGAAATCTTGACGTGAGCAGTAATTCAACGAAGCGAATTAAACGTTTTCTTCGCCCTTTTACCATGTACATGCAAAATCCAGTGGCGGAGTTGATTTTTAACATGACGTAACAACATACGTGATCCTCTCCTGTTCCCGCTCAGTGCTTTAGACTCTCCTTCCTTCCTAATCTTCTTAGGTCGTTCTCTTCGCCGTTTTTCTGCTGGTTGGCATTCCATTGATTGTCTTGGGATACCGGTCTCGCTCGTTCTCTGCACAGGCTTACACTAGATTAACTTTTTGTTATGTATGTCGTCCTTCAAGTTCCTTCACCTTCTCTTTCTTAACTCTATCTATCCATGATATTCGCGTTGCTATTCGTATCACATCAATTTCTACCGCTTCTATTTTTCTTTTATTCTTTTCAGTAAGACGCTATGTTTTTACGCCGTACAGTTGGCTGTCCATTATCATAGATTCATATAGCTTAAATTTGTGCTTACGAGATATTTCTTTGATCAAGAATATTCTAGTGAGGCATAAAATGGTTTTTTCTACTACTCTTATTTTAAATGATATTCCAAGGCTTTGTTCATAAATTCTGATAACCAAAAGTCCATAGAACATACTCGCTATATTTGTATTTAGCCTGAAGCGAATATTCAGAGTGCCCCTGGTCAAGCAGGCAGACAGGTCTAAATAAAATAAACAACGAGGGCTTACGTGTTCCAATATAATGCACGAATGTGCACCATGGAAGGCCGTTCGTCCCCATAACGAGTACATTACACCCGCCCGAGGTATATCCAGCTTCCCCTAAAATGACCACCGGTTGCATATTGTATTTAATGCATTATTCATGAGAGTTAGCATCATACACCCAAGTCGTTGTAAGACTCGGATGAAAAGATCCTGCGACGCAGACTGATCGTCGTTCGGGGACGCTTTATCTGTATCGGGCCTCTCTTTACATGCCGAAGGTGTTAAGAAGCGATGGCATAATTCTCTTATGCCGGAATTTTCCTGAATACGCCGGCCATAAATCAGCCATAAATCGCTCCTAATCTATAAACAGCTTGATCTGAATGCTCCAGGAAATGCTAACAATATTCGAGCGTGACGCGAGGGCGCCCCGGATTTGCATTTTCCCTTGATGTTAGAATTTGGGAAATAGGCCAGTAAAACCGAACGCGTAAAAGTTTTATTTACAGGATGTCGGAGCCGGAGGCACCCATCTTTTATTTTTATGCCAATGAATAGGCGATCCTCTAAGGTAGGTTTATGTTGGGGAACGACAAATGTATTTATGAAACTTGTCCTTCGATGGAGGAAGCATCTCACGCCAACATGTTGAGAGTGCAATATTCACTTCTTCCAAAGGATTTACGGCTTTCCGTACGCTATTTCGAATTGTTTCACATAAAGTGCAATTGGAAACTATGAAACTATACATTGTTTGGACAAGGGCGGCCAAACTTATTTTATTTTTATTTATGTTAAAGTTAGATAATATATGTATAGTAAGCCAGATCGGAGATAATATTGATCCATTACTACAACACTTTCATGAAAGAAGACTCGCAATAGGGATAAAAAAAAGTTACTAAAAGCAAACCGTTCGTTTTTTCGTAGTGTGAACTAATGATGTATAATTTTGTCTAGTTAATTTAAAAGTGTATATTTAGCACAAATTGAAGTCAACTTCAGATCATCTAACAGCCCTTCTACAGGTGCAGATGAAGGCAGAGGCGTATTGAACTTAATAAACACTTTTTTTATTAGCTTATAATCATTTAACATTGCTAAACTACTTCTTGTGTCATTAATATACCTTAGATATTCTAATTCAGCATTATTCTTGTTAAAAATTTTATCATCACCACTTGCACTGTCAAGATTGACGTCATTGAAATCAAAAAGAACAATTTTACTTTCACCAAAATGAAAATATCTTGAAGTCTATTTCATTTTCAGCTATATTCGTTCGGTCATCTTCAACAAATTTATGTAATTTAGTAATCACTAATTGTTGGATAGATGCCAAAGACGTTTCTTTATAGCAGCATTTTAATGTCCGAATTAGGGGAATCACATACTCGCAGAAATACTCAGTAGTTATATCCCTAGTGCATTCTGTATATTCGACTATTCCCCTCAGATAATATAAACCAATCACATCAATCAATTTTCAAAATTTGAACCAATCAGAGTCGAAAACAGCGAATATTTTGCACTAGTGCAATACCCGGGTATTTGCACAAGTGCAATATCGAGTATTTGCGAGAGAAGAGAGAAGAGCAAAGCAGTTACGTACACAAGAAATTTCAGAAACAAAACTGAAAACTCTTTAAAAATGAATAGTGTGGTATACAAAGGATGACATTTCTTCGAGGAATAGTTTTGCAATATTCGCGTTCTCGAGAAATACTCGAATATACTGACTAACAGACTGCACTAGGGATATAACTACTGAGTATTTCTCGAGAACGTGAAACGTTCGAGAGAAATACAGTTTGCACGCGGGGAATATTGCAAGACTATTCCCCGAAGAAATGTCATCTGTATACCACACTACTAATTTTTAAAGAGTTTTCAGTTTTCTTTCTGAAATTTCTTGTGTACCTAGCTGGTTTGCTTTTCTTCCCGCAAATACTCGATATTGCGCTAGTGCAAAATATTCGCTGTATTCGACTCTGATTGGTTCAAATTTTGAAAATTGATTGATGGGATTCGTTTATATTATCTGAGGGGAATAGTTCTAAATACATTGAGTACTCATTGAGTACTTATTACGAGTACGTGCGATAATTATCACGAGTACGAGTAACGAGTATCAACAAAGTACTCATGAGTACTTTGAACTGAGTACTTACAGTACTCGAGTACAAATTTAAAGAAAAGTGTTGAGTACTTGCCCAGGACTGGTCGCAACGAAAACAGGCTGAAAAAGAACACCCACAATAAAGAAACAACATCGGGCAGTAGCAAATATCAATGACTCGTTTATTAGTAACGACAACATTGAAACATCGAAAGGTATTAATAACACGGGCTTTTACTCGTATGAATAAAACTAAGTTAGTGATACAAAACGAACCCAGAGAATAAATTAGAGGAATATTAATCATCATAGTAGTTAAAAGTCACGAATAACGTACGTACGCGTATAAGGTACTGATCAAGCGAAGTAATCAGCCCCCGAATGAAAAACATCAATTAGTAGTACTCAAACAAAAATTCTAGATACAATTAATTCGCGAATACTGTCGTCGAAAATGCCTCCATTCAAATAATTAATAATATTAACAGTTCTTCCTAACACAGTCTTCGTTTAAATCCCCCGAGTGGTGAATGTGACTGGATATGATTAGGTTAGCTCGTTTACTATTCTCTTTACTAAATACAAAACATAGGTTTAGATAAATGTAAAATTTAATCGTGAAACGACTGGCGGCCGAACTCTGTTTCTAAGTCAACACTTGAAAATCCACATCGAATAGTTTTCTCCAACGGGCGCAATTTGGCAAACCCAAAAATTTTACTTGGAAGCGCGTAAAGCGCGTGCTGCTATTCCAACGGCCACAGACTTTCTTCAACGACTGCTGGGGCTCGAACGATGACTCTACAATGTGAAAAAAGCGAAAGGCAGGCTAGACCTCGGCAAACAATGTTGCTTTGATGTCAAACAAATATAATACTGCCATGCTTACAAGGGGTAACACAAACTGTCCCATTTACTTTTGTATACAATCGTACAATAACCGTCAACAATCTGCAGCTGACATGTATAAATCGCTCTGGGAGACCTACTTAAAACTGGTTACGAAGACATAGTCTTCTTTTGTCGCATTTGCAATTGTGTCGACGTAAGAGTAGTGTTAACGACTACACCTTAGAGAACTGTTTAACCACAGCGGTCTCGAGAGTACCCTATCTCGAAATACTCGGTGACCGAGGCGACCCAACAACAGGACCAAATCTGCCCCTGCGGCAAAGATTTCTACGGTAGAAATCCGCACTTAGCGCGACATTTAGAGAATTTCCTTTAGGGATATGTCGAATAGCTTCAGAAGCAAAACTCAGAAAAATGCCAATTTCCGACGAAGGGAACATGGCGGACGAAAAAATATCTCTCAACTCTAAGTTGCGTACTATGAAATTTTGGAGTCAAAATTTTTAAATTCAAAGCTTGCTAGGCCAACTGCGCTTTCCGAAGTGTACGCCGACGTTCGAGATCCTCGAATCTGCGGCGAACATGGACGAAAATTTATCAAGCAGCACTTTCGTATCGTAAAAGAATGTTGTAACACCAAGAATGATAGATGGATTTAGATAAATAAATATTAAATATTATCCATCGGCATTTTGTTGACATTGTTGAAGAAGTTTGATGCTAAAGTTAAAGTAAACCATACTACATTTACAGCGATTACTTACTCTTTGCTAAATTGTAGTACAAAAAAAGAACAATAATTACGATTAAAATTAACTATTTTCTTATAAAACTGACCTCATCGTTCGCCGATTGTCAATTTAGCACACCTTATTTAAAAACTCCGCATAAAAACACTTCTAAACCAGAAATCGAAAGTAAAGCATAAAAAAACTGTCTATTATGAAGCACACTAGATTACATCATTAGAACTCGTTTAAAGATAACACTTGCGATGATCATTCTCTAAGTTTGTACGAGTAATTCAAAATATTTACCTCAGATTAAATTTGTTTCAAACTCGCGATGATGCTTGGAGTCTATAAATAATATAAAGAGTTGTTTCAAGAGATATTAGGGGCTTTATGCATTTCACATTTGGTAGAATTGTTTATTACTCTATTTTGGTTGTGAACGACGTGCATTTCCTAGCTTTGAATGATCCACCGCAAATAGTCCACTTAGAAGCTCGCTGCATATTTCATTTAATCGGTTCTGAACTCCAATGTTTTGAGGCATCTTTTATTAACGAACACCATTTTCCCATTATTGACATCTCGGGTTTTCATTCAAACTCAAACACACTTTACAACTCTCAGTTTTTGTAGTCCTATCGTACAGTGCTTTAAGTGGAGCTGCGGTTTTCTTTTACTTAAATTTAATTGAATCTGGTTGAACGTTTCTAATTTTCATAGTGAATCTCTCTTAAAATGTTGATTTTTAATAATTAATGAACAGAAATAGTGGGAAGGGTTTAAGTTATTGCAGTTGCTGGACAGCTTATTTATCCAGTCCTCGGATCACATGTACATATCATCAATAAAGATGGAGCAAAAGCGTCTCATCAAATTTCAATAACAACTTCCGTCAAAGGGATAAACTTGTTGACACAACTCCAGAAACCGACGGTGGACTTTGATCTTTTAGCCTAAATGTTTATTTTTCTGTCATGCTAGAAAAATTATGGAACTCGAGACTTCACCTTTCGCGGAGCGACTGAAATCCAATCGACGTCTCTGTTCGAACTTAGCAGCCATAGTGGATGTAATCGGAATCTGCATGAATTCTTGATAATTCCACCTCCGGCTCAGTCGTCAATAAACTGTCAATAACGACGCGAGCACAATTTTACCCGTAATTTTTTACACTAACGGGATATTAACAATGTTACAGCTCTCTGGAAATGACCAAGCTTCCAAAATGATAATGACAAGTGATAATAGTATAAACTCTGTGGTAGTCCTATTAAGTTGTGCATTACTAGAGACAAAAATATGGAAACAATTATATACTTTCATTATAATAACTTTAGAAACAAAAATGTTTTCAATATAATTTACACTGGTGCAAGTGTTCTGCTATTTTAGACAGACAGTATAGTAGTAAAATAACCAAGTAATTGTATTCAAACATGTAAATATTAAATATTAAACCAACAACCTGAGTAAATATGGATGCGACTTCGTGAGAGCGGTTCAATGGTCGTCGACTCTTTTTGTATAGTGCTGACGTGTTTCTTCGAACTCTTTACGTACCAATTGGCAGGTATAGATAAGCACCGAATTTAGAAATTCTTTGAAGTATTAGACCGTTGCTGAGCCGTTGCCGGCCTATTGGTGCAAGAGCAATATCATATAACTTAATTGACTCATGCAAATTTTCTGATGTTACCTTGTAACATTTTTATATAGATTTTAAAACTATTCAAATGTATTGCGATGAACATAGTTTAAGCCAATACAATTATATATATATATATTATCAGAATACCCTTCTACCATATGATGGTGTAGGGTTCAACTCTACATCTAATTCCACTTAAACCTATCCAACTTAGATTGTAATTCTATACATAAATAAACATTGTTAAAATGAAATAAAATAAAATAAAATAAAATCTACTGTTTCTTGTAAAAGTTAACTGATTTGCACTGTTTATTCAATTGCTCACATGTACAAACTTGTTCCACTCTTTTTTATTTCTAGCCAGAACACTTGCCTCCTGCCATGTTCTCCCTTTGTCTGACAGTATTTTTCCCACTACGTCGTCCCACGTTTCTTGAGGTCTTCCTCGGCCTCTTCTGTATGCCACTTTTGCTTGCCATACTTGCTTCACTGGTCTGTTATCCATCCTCTGTAAATGTCCCCACCATCCTAGTTGTCTCTTCTCTATGTAGTGTTGTATTGTTTCTATCCCTAGTTCTTCTCTTACTAAATCATTCCGTATCCGATCCCACCTTGTAATCCTTTTAACTCTTCTTAAATAACGCATCTCTGCTGCTTGTAACTTACTTCTCATCCTTCTTGATACGACCCATGTCTCGCAGCCATAGGTAAGTATTGGTCGGTATATTGTTTTGAAGATGTTCATCTTTGTTTGTCTCGACACTTCTCTTTTATTTAAGAATTTGTCCTTTATTGCGTAGTAGACTTTATTAGTTTTCTCTACTCTCTTCGTGAGGTCCATTTCTTGTCTTCCCGTCGCCTCTATTGTGACTCCTAGATATTCAAAGTGGCTGACTTGTTCTATGTCTTTCCCTTCTATTTGGATGTTAATTTTATACGTCTCCTTTGTTAATACCATCACTTTCGTCTTGTCTAGGTTCAATTTCATATTGAACTGTTTTAGCACTTCGTTCCATACATTTAAGTTTATTTGCAGGTCCGCTTCATTTTCTGCCATTATTGCGACATCGTCTGCAAATGCGCATTCTGCTATCTGTACTATCTGTAGGTTTCTATAACCCAGCTTTAATTTTTTTACTCTTGCATTGCACGTCTTTATAATATCATCCATAAAGATTGTGAATAATACCGGGCTCATGACTCCCCCCTGTCTTAATCCTTCATTTGTATTACAATACAATTATAATAAGAATTAATATAAGTTGAAGCATTTCAAATATTATTTTGAAAAATATTTCATAAATGTGCTAATTTGAACTTGCAATTGTAATAATATAGCATTAGCCTGGAAATAATTTGAATTTGAAAACTGTAGTTAAAATAGCGTTAGCTTTGACTTGAACCTGAAAATGTAATCATAGCGCGCGTTGACTTTATAATGACAAAGTAAGATAGATGTAAACAAGAACAATTGAAGGGAGTAAAGCTAGGGTTGAGTGTGTTTTTTTTTTGGCTTCGCCAAAATTAACTAAAAGATAATAAATACCCGTTTTTCCTATTATAAAAGGTGTTTTTCAACTTAGTGCTGTGTTGTGAATAGGCTGCAGAGGTTTTGCTTTAACTCCTGGCACTTCTGCAGATGATAAGAGGTGATGAGAAGTGCATTGAGTTTAGCTGATGTTTTTCGGTGGCTAATTTCGTTGGAAGTCGAAGTCAGAAAAGGACGCCTGGAAGCCCGAGGTAGGAGCATTCATCTTAGACTGCAGCGGAGTCCTAGCTGTGTGCAAAGGACCTGAGTTGGAAGCCGAGAGGGCTGCAGGCGCTGCTTGGCGAGGTATTAGCGGGATTGTACGGCAGACCAACCGAGAATAATATATACATCGCAGAAGCGTAAACAAGGTCAGAAACCGTTTAGCAGAAAATTGAAACCAGCGAATTTTTGTTGGTGGCATTTTTTGCGAGTTTTACTTCCGGTAGCGTCTCTTAAGTGTTTTGTTTAAAGTGGCGTCCATTTACCTACGTAGTATCACCTAGGCAACACACCATAGGTAATAGCAAGCGCTGGTGCTCAAGGCGGGTCTCGTTACATCATCAGCCATCGCCGAACACCAACGCGACACCGGCCATCAGATTCCTTTCTATTATCTGAACATTTCTATTCTTCTTTAGCGGAAAGATTCGCAAAGCCATGGAGATTTAAAAACACCCAATCGGGACGAAGGGTTTCCCCTTCCGTCTATGTGGAGAGTTCTCATTTCTACTATACCGATGGGGCCACAATTATATATAACAGCAATGAGATAACATGAACAAGAAGATAACACGTATTGCTTGAGTAAGAAAGAGATAAACATAGTAGCAAATATTCGAGAAGGCTTGAAGCATAATTTAATTATGACATTTGTCAACTAAACATGCCTACTAAAATAATTTTTTCGTATGGCCATCTCTTTCTTAGTCAAGCATTCTATTTTGTTATTCATGTTATCTCATTGCTGTTATATATAATTATGGCCCCATTGGTATAATAATTTCCTGCCTTCTCTCGTGTCCGTATAACGTTGTAGGACCAGTCACAGTTTTAGAAATTCGTAACAACCTTAAAGATATTATGCGGTTGTTCAGTGGGATAGGAGTGGGTCGTACGCTGAAATAAAAGGGCGGTTCTCTCACCGTAGTCAAAATAATTGTACCTTGAAAGATATGGGGATATGAATTCGTGTTAGTTTAGGACGGCGCCGTAGTGTATTGGATGCCAGATGGACTGGGGGTTCCACCATGGAAAACCTATTGACGGCTATGGATACGGTTTTTAGCTCCGAGATTTGAAACCTATTTGATTTCGTGATTTCTGAAATAGCTTATTTAATTTCAAAATTCGCGGAACTGCACTGCTCTTTATGAAGTTAAATCACACGGTAAAGTTCACAACTCTATTAAAATAACATTAATAAAAATACGTTTAAGCAGGTTAGCCTTGCAGCTGTGGCCGCAACAAGAAAGGTTTCAAAACATTGTCTAAAGAATCTACCTGATTGTTGTGATAAGCAAAACCTTCACATGTGTTCGCCTGAGGACGGGGATGTGTCCCAAAACCTATTTCACCACGGCAAACTTATAAACACATACAAAAATGGGCGGTAATTTACACATGCAAAAGTTATCTTAATTACATTCAGCATATTTCAAATTGACGTTACCTCATACGTCCAGAACTAGATAAGAAGCATATACAGCTTAGCTGACGTGCAGTTCAATCGATGGCAAGATGTGAAAATTCAGGGGAAGTGAGTCCCCGAGCTTTGTGCAAACTCTTAGCGGGCGATGGTTCAGTCTTTATCACAAGTTGAGCAATGAAGGCGGGCTCGCAAATGGAACACGTGGCTTGAAAACTGAACCAAAATTAACAGTTCCTAAGGTGTCGATGGGCATGGTTCTTTACGTGATGTCACAGCAGATCTTTCAGGGCTGCGTCGGTGGGACGATAAAGAATCGACAACGACAGGTCAAAATTTTTCTACGAGCAATTAGCGTGAATCCACACGCTATGAACGGAAGGTTTTTGCAGAGCGCCGTTGGTGTCGATCGTTCCTTGACCGGCTGCTTGTGGAACGGTAAATAGCGGGACGATACAGGGTGTTCCTTTAAATGTATGCGATCGAAGGTGGATGTGAAATTCCGCGAAACTCAAGCCACATGGGATTTGGCATTCCAAATTAATAGTCGGGGATAGCTGGTTGCATCTGACAATCGTCGGAAGTTTGCCAAATCGGCACGACAAGGGACTTCTCAAACGCCTGTACTCACGGAACAGATAGCACACGCCACACGCAGCCTCTCTGCTCGACTATATCTGGCTAATTACTGATATGTTCCCCGCTCTGTAATATTGCCGCGAGAAGTTCGACGTGACGAAATAATCGGTCTCCTCTGCCGCGTGTATTTAAAACGATCCTAACATGATTCGTGTCTAATCTTCATTCATTTCTAGTCCTACTTTATCTTTTGATTCTTGCTACGATTGTGGTTAAGATTAATATATCCTCCGCAAAAGCTAAACGCGGCTGTGGTTTATTTATTGTTTTACATATTATTCTCTAGTTATTTGACTATCGTTGATGACCTTTTCTAGTACCCAAATGAAATAACATTGATGACATTCGGTCACCCTGCCATACGCTCTTGTTTCTGCGCTGTTAATGCGTAATTTTCTGCTTTAGATATGGTCATTTGACTTAGTCACGCCAGTTTCTGTTTGCGTGTATACTGGGTGTCCAAAGCAGTGTGTTTAACATGGACATCTCGCAAATAGTATGAGATAAGGATTCAGTAAAATTGTCGAAAATATTCAGCATATTTCTTTCAAACTTTAAATACTTATAAAACATTTGAAATCTGCTATAAAAAATGCTTTAATAATGTCATCTACTATCGTTGAAAAGATGGAATGCTAAACATTTCGTCTAATTTAACCAAATCTTTGTGTCTTACAATTTAAAATCAAGTTGATCTCGTTGTTCTTTATGTGAATATTTTTGCTGGCATTCTTTTTGAGATTGTGTGAATATGAGTGTTTGTTCTATCACTTATCTTTGTTGACTGAATCCGGTATATTACTCTTCTATGATGACTTCTGTATATTTTTTATATTTTTTCGGCTATTTTCCCCAATATTATATGTACAGTGCTAAATACTGGCATAACTCTATAATTGGCATATTGCGTTGGATCACCTTTTCTTATATCGGAAAGATTTTGCTGTTGGTGGCCATTTTCCGTGCATATTTTCTTCTTCACAGGTTTTATCTCTCTATTATGTTTAACACTTCAGGCGACAGGAGGGCTAGGCATTGATATAATGTATCGGATGTGCAACAAAATATGGCATAATGAATAATGGCCAGATGATTGGACATGATGCTCAGTAGCAGAGATCCACAAGAAAAGATTTATCGAAAAGTACGATGAATATCGTTACATTAATCTCACATTCCAGTAAAGTACTCCTAAATGTTATCAACGGACGATGGAGGACATACCTTCAGAGCGAACAAATTCTGAGCAGCTGACAAATAATTGGAAGATCTCGAGAATTCAATAATCCCTTGTACATACGTATATTTCATCGATTACTATAAAGGTGGCGTGCGTAAATCAACATGTAAATACACTCACTGCCGGTTCCTTTGATGTCAAAAGTGGGAATTGGATGATCTTGAACGGCCAACAGATGGCGCCACTACTTTACCCCATTTAATTTACAAGTATGAATGAAGCCGTGTGAAACAATTACAATTTAGTGCCAATTTTAAAATAAATATATTTAAAATTTTATATATTTTAACAACGAATAAAGCATAATATTAAATTTTCAAACAATGCCATTTTGTGATGAAGCTTAACCTCCCCCCCCCCCCCCCCCCCTAGTAACTCTTCCTGGCACCCTGGACAGGTTTCAACATTTGGCAATATTTATGTTAACACAAAAATGTTAATCCGAATCGACAAAATTAACTTTGAAAAGTTCCTACCTTGCTATGATGTCAGGCAAGGATATAAGCTTTCACCCCAATTGTTCGATGAGACTGATAAGACGACGTAGCAGTTAATGAACGACAAATCATAAACTTAAGATTCGCAGATGATACAGTCCTGTGGGCAGGAAGCGATCAAGGGCTATCCCAGTTGCTGAGGTTAGTTGAAGATGAAAGTGCAATTCTTGGACTTAAGTTGAACACAGTGAATACTAAAATCATCATAGTCCATAGAAAGAATTATAACAAACATGAGATTAGGAAAGTAGACCATTTTGAAGTAGTCGACCGGTATATATCCCTAGAATAATTAATAAGCAATGTTGGCTCAATAGGCAAAGAGCTTAAATGAAAGATGTAGTAAGAAAATTGTCAAAAATATGACAAGATAAACATATCTCCAAGCAACTCAGTAAGAAATTGAGACAACATGGAAAAACATAATTCAGAGAAAAGTCTCACGAAGAAAACCTCTAGGTCGCTCATCATCTAGTTGAGTAGATCAAGTAGTTAAGATGAAATTATTTCATAGACTGACGAAGCATAAGACAGTTGGAGCGAAACTGTACAGACGCATCACCCTCGACTACTACATTCTTTGAAGAGAGGTAAGAATGGAGGGGAGAGGGAGAAAGATTATTTTAAAGTATTCTGCCATAACATATACTCTACGCTTTCTCCACTTAATACTTTTGTGAAATGCTCCACCATTTGTTACGGTTCAGTTGCGCCTCCTTTTGATTTCGAGATCTGTAGTATTTATTTCGTATTGTTACGCATCTTTTCATTCTGATGTCTTTGGTACTCAGTTTGTATTTCGTTCACTAGCGCCATACCTACTCCCTTGGGCTTCCTGCAAAAGTTTGATATAGCTCGCAATTGTTCGGAGCGTTTCCTTTTCCACCTCGATCGGCGAAACAAGATGAAGTCGGTTTAACAGTATTAAAATTTCGGAGGATTTATGGGCTTTCGTTAGTTTTTGGTTGTCTAAAGCGGAGACCAGCCCGAAAAAACGTCACAAACATTGGATTACACAAGAAACACTTCAAGTAATAGAACTCCGTAGAAAAGTAAAGAATAAAGGCATATATACAGAAGAACAAAAACAAGAATTTAAAGATCTTAACAGAGAAATACAAAGAAAATGCAGACGAGACAAGAACGAGTACATCAAAGAGTTATGCCAAGAAATTGAGAGACATCAGAACTCAAACGAAATACGTGATCTTCACGATAAAGTAAGACTAGTATCCAGAAAATTTAAACCTAAAACTTACACTATACAAGATAGAGACGGAAAACTATTATGGCATAAAGAAGAAGTAATAGACAGATGGAGAACATATTGCGAAGACCTATATAATAATACAGAGGAAACAAACGACGGCATAAGAAATGACAACATTGAAGACTTGGAAATGGAACCGGAATTGTTAAGATCCGAAGTGGAAGAATGCATTAGCAGCTTAAAGACAAACAAGAGCCCGGGACCTGACAATATCACCGCGGAAATCCTCAAAGCGATGGGAGACGAGGGAATAGCAATACTTTACGATCTATGCAACACGATTTGGAAAACCGGACAATGGCCTAAAGAATGGACACAATCAATCTTCATACCATTCCATAAAAAAGGCTCGAAACAACAATGCCAAAATTACAGAACAATATCCCTAATTCCTCATGCCAGTAAAATACTACTTAAGATCATAGATAAACGGCTTCAGAAATACTTGGGATATCAAATACCCCCAGAACAGGCGGGTTTTGTAAATGGAAAAAGCACAAGGGACCAAATTTTCAATATGCGGCAGATAATCGAAAAATCTCGAGAATTTAATATCCCTCTTTTCCTATGCTTCATCGACTACTCGAAGGCATTCGATAACGTCGTCTGGAAACATCTCTGGATAGTCTTGAGAGAAATGGGGGTGCCCGAACATTTAAGCCTGCTGATCCAAAACTTATACAAGAACTCAGAAGCAGTGGTAAGGCTCGACAATGACACTTCCAAGCCTTTCAAGATCCAAAAGGGCGTCCGACAAGGATGCATACTCTCACCAAGGCTGTTCAATATCTATGGCGAATACATCATAAGGAAGAGTCTGGACAACTTCGAAGGAGGATTTTCGGTTGGCGGACAAAAAATTACCAATCTCAGATATGCGGACGACACCACACTAATAGCAGCAAGCGAATCAGAGTTGGAAGAACTGGTACAAAGAGTAATAAAGGAAAGCAGGGCCCTAGGACTCGAAATCAACATTACGAAAACAAAAATAATGATTGTAGACAGGGGTAACGCAGCGCAGCCCGAAAATCGCTTGCCTAACATACAACGTGTGGAGGAGTTCATATTTTTAGGCTCACTCATAAGTTCTAAAGGCGGTTGCCAAAAGGAAATAAGAAGACGAATAGCAATCGCTCGAAACGCCATGACAAATCTGGAAAAGGTTTGGAAAGACAAACATATAACCAAAACCACCAAGATGAAACTGGTACGATCACTAATATATTCCATCTTCCTATATGGAGCAGAAACATGGACGCTGAGCGCCTCGGATAGGAATAGAATAGATGCCTTCGAGATGTGGTGTTGGAGGCGCATGCTCCGAATACCATGGACGGCGAGAAGAACGAACGCCTCAATACTAAATGAGCTTAATGTCACCGAAAGGCTCTCCAAAGAATGTCGTAGGCGCATTTTATCTTATTTCGGCCATGTGACCAGAACAAATGACACTAGTCTAGAAAGATTAATCGTCCAAGGCAAGGTTGACGGAAAAAGACCCAGAGGTCGATCACCCTTGAGGTGGATTGACCAGATAAAAAAGCTGACCAATAAACCACTTAAAGAAGCCAGCGTAAAAGCTCAAGACCGAAACGCCTGGAGGGACATCACAAACGAATGCTCATGAGATCACGAATCTTCAGTAATGAGGGATGCGACTCTGAAGAAGAAGTTTGCCTACGGTGTTTGGAGCGGTTTCAAGTCCCCGAATTTCATCATGAGGGAATTTCAACCCCACGCCATTTTTCGGAGTTCGCTACCGAGTGTTTCGCATATGCCTGGAATTTTGTCCACGGTAAGTAGAAAGTTCGCATCGTAATGATTTATATTTCTTGTATGATATCCTCCCTTATAGCAGCCAGTGAAGGAGGGCCGATCTAGGCATTAGTTACAGTTGTGGTCATATCTTGTACGTGTGAATGCTTCAGGCGATTTTGGACTGTATATGAAGTCACATACGACTAACCTTTGCTGTACTGTTTGCCTGGCCGTTTATTTTAATGTGTGCAATTTATATTATTGCGAAATTTGTGAACTGTATTGTAATCTTTGCCTGAGGTACCTCATTTTCGTAATTGTGAATTATTGATCATAGCCATTAATTTGTGGCAACTTATGATTCCGATTATGTTAAAATATAGTGATTCTTGCTGTGATTATATTATTGGAATTATACTGTGATATTTGCATTCTCGCTTTATTTGTTACTTCGACCTATACTTGAGTTGAGCTTTTCTTTCAGATTTATTGTTCTACCGAATTTTACATATTCTCGTTTGAATGCTTGGATATACTTGCATATATTTGATAAAAATCCGTTGGCGCCTTTTTTTGTTATTTAACGAAATTTTACACACCTTTTTCGAAACTAGCTAGTCGGCCGGCAATTGTATCCAAGTAGCCAAGTTGTGTAGTGGTTTTGAGAGATTAGCCAACGGAGACTTTATATGATAACATTCTATTTAATATTTATTGCGTACAATGTTTGTTCCCTCCTTTGTTCTTACAAAATCCTATATTATTCTTGTAACGGTTATGCTCTTTTGATCTGCTTAAAAATGTATTAATGTATTCCAGTATGTCTTAGTCAATGTTACATATTCGTAATTAAAAATATATTACTGGAAACAGAAGCGAACCAACAGCTCGCACAGGAAAATTCAAGAAATAACTATGTTATTTATCTTTGAGTACAAGTGAAATGTATTTCTCCTAAGGTTCGCGGTAGAATTTATAAGCCACCGTATTCAAATTAAGTGCGTAAATGCAAAGGGGCGCTTTGAGTTATGATTTCTGTTAAATTTTAAAATTCAATTCCGAGCATGGCATTATTAGGCAGGCAAAACAAACAGAACTGCTGGCTAATATTCAACAATTTTCCAGGCAATTCAATATTAAGGTCGAGGGCGCATTCAGAGCGCTGTTAGTTGTTTTCCAATCGTAGGTAAATTTCGCCGCGTCTCTCGAATTCGTCGATGAAAAATGGCGGCCTTTTGAAAGCCACGTCGAGCGCCTGCTGAACTGGACTCGAAATCAGGAGGCCTGCGAGCATTCTGGACTCTTTGTTAAGCAGTTTTTGCCACACATTAAACATCAGCGGCGCTTAACAACCCATATAAAATTGTCACCTGTGGTTTTATCAGTGTTGCTTTTAGTGCCGAGAACGGCGACCTCTGAACCCATAAAAAAACCAGGCCGTTTCGGCTGCCTCCGGAAGTTACTGGCAGTGACAGTCGCTCTGTAGCCATTGATTTCCGTTTTATTGTTTCGGAAAAGGTTAATCCCAGATTTGCTACTTCATCTTTCGCTGAGGTGAAAATCGGTCACATGCTGATTTCAAGGTACAATGAACACCGTACGCCTTTATTCGTTGCAGTTAAGACTGTTTGAAAATCTTTTACTTTATTCCGAAATTGCCATAATTAAACCTAGCCCGTTTTTGCCCATATACTCGCTGTATTTGGATAGCGGCTGCTCGTCGGTGGGTGTAAAAATAAATACAAAAAAAAATAACGGTAAAGGTAGGCACTCCAAATATATTAGCCTTAGGAGAGAAAATAACTACAAATATTTAGATGTAAACGTAAGAAAGGGACTGCCCGATTAATTTAGCAAATAAGTTGCAGAAGCATTAAACAAAGTGCAGCATTAATGAAAATGCCCGTTGACAACTTCCGAACTTCATTTATATTTACACAACTAGCTCAAAAATGGCCGGAGAGCGTGTTGTAGGTATCAAGAGGTAGATAATGCACCAATTAGTACACTCAAAGATGAGTTTTTCAACAAATGCATCAGGTTCAATAACATACAAAGTCAGACTCCGTGGAAGCACGCGGAACAGGCGGGCTACGACGAAGAGATGAAAAGAAATAAAGAATGCACACGAAAGGAAACAACTGCAGCTAGTACTGAGTTAAAAATATATGTTTATTCAGAATAACGTTTAAGGAATAGGAACAAGATACCAAACGAGCCCAATGAGAGTTCCCCGCGCAATATTAAAATTACCTATACCCAAATTACCAGTAACAGTCAAGCTTAAGTCCCAATAACGCAAACTCAAATTAAGCTTAACTGCTATAGATTCAAATTGACAGACACCGGATCGATGTCTGCAATTCTGACTTAGAGGAATTTCAAGCGTATGGAATAGCGTAATAAGTTTAGTGCATAAAAGTCAAGCTGGACCGTGCGAGTAAAAAGTTTGATTTGGTCGTTCTCATACGGAATCGATTAAGCGAAGTAATCGAGGTTCTAAATGAAGGAGTGCGATTAACGGTCAAGCAAAGCTAAAATTAATTCGGCTCGGGGGCATCGTTGTCGAAAAGTTCTTGTCGAATGCAACGTTTTCATACAAAATAATTGGTAGGCTTATAAATCCATTTCGAGATATGATTTCGCTGTAATCGCTGAATGATGTTGGTAATTGAATACAGATCAAAAACCGTCTACTGTTCCTGTTACAATTAATAACACTGGTTTACAGTGTATCTGGAGTTTGACTAAAAGTATGCGCCAGTTCTTTATGCATGTTTACTGATTACTAAATCGAACTCAGTTTGTTTCTATCACGTATTGATTTTTCACAATTCATTAACAAAATATCTATATTATACGCAAATGTACACATAACCATAATTTCTGTAATGGTTTACAAGTTTTATACTCCTATTTTCGTTATTATCAAATATGTGCCTTTTTAAACTTCTCTTGGAATGTTGTTTGCACAGTTCACTCAACCACGTAGCCTATATAAGCGGCACATCCTTTACGCGGTCACAGTGCTCCTGTAAAATCCGTTGTGAGCTCTCATTGTGTGTTATGTCCATTCTAGTATAGCAAGCAGAAAGTGTATAAACATATTTTGTACATACGTACTTAATGGGTATCTTTACTGGACCCCAAATGGTTTTAGACGGTCAGTTTGAAACTACTATAACTAACGTTGAAAAAGAAGCCTAGATTATTTTTTAAAAAGTGGAATGGAGAACTTTCTAAGGAATTACGAATCACAGGATTATGAGAAAATTGTTCAAAATATGTCCGAAAAGCTTCGCAATATAGGTTGCAATATGAGAATCAAAATTCACATGCTTATATTGATTTTTTATTCAAAAGTCTTGACATATCAACGAAGAACAAGGGAAGATATTACATCAAGACGTAAAGGAAATAGAACAAAGGTATCGGGGAAGGCAAAATACCAGAATGATGGCCAGTTACAACTGTAGTTTAAAAAGAGAGAAACTTGACACTGTATAATAAAAGAAAAACGATTTAAACAAAAAGACGAAGGTCTAATTAATGCAAGTTGTAGAATTTTGACTAATAAAAGTATTTGTCTTTACTAAATACAATAAAAAAATAGTAAAAATCACTACTTTCTTATTTCTGCAATAAATTGTGATGTACTATCCAGATGTGATAGAGAGATATCATATTTGAAATCACAGCAATATATTTAGGCAGTAGGACCTATTGATGTTCAAACCCCAGCCAACAACCGTAAATTTGTAAACCAGTTATGTGAAACTGAAGGAATTCCGTTTATAAATCTACATCTAAAGCCCTCGTTAAGCAGTTTTCGCTGGTGTGCATCACTCGGCGAGCTAAGGAATTTTCACCAGATGTGCGCACCGCAAAGTAGCAGATGAAAAACGTACCTGGACGGTCGTACTAGGTCTGGAGATCTCGCGACCTTTAAGTAGCCAATTCTTTACTTGTCGGCGAGTGCAGCTACTTCAAACGCCTTTCCTTCGACGGCGTCAGCTGGGGCTCCCTTGATAAATCCCAAAACGTCAAAGAAAAGGAAATAGCAACGTAGAGATAGAAGAAAAACCGAGGAAAAAGAAAGGCCTGAGAACAAATTTTACTGGACATTATCCCGTGCTGAATTAATCATGAAATTTGCTTCGCAATGGAAAGGTATCATATCCCGAAGTGATCGGTGCTTGTGGCGATTTTATGTAGGACCAAGACTACCTCTATGTCGACGGTTTGATCGAAAGAGATCCGCATGTGGCTGCCGAGAAAGATATATTCCCTCTTCAAGTTGAGTACTCTGTTATTTTGGATTCACAAACGTATCGATTTTAAATTCAAAGCCTTCTGGAGGCAATTAGGCTGCCTAAAACATACGTCGGTATTCGGCAAAGTTTAATCTACAGGGAAAGCGGACGAAAATTTATCAAGCGAGTTATTCGGATGGTAACACATATATAGAAATACTAGAACGATAAATAGGAGGAACAAAGTATATCAGATATCGATTACCACACCATGAGATTTAAATATCAACAAAGCAGCGAAATGACAAACCTAGAAAACAATAATATCGTAGCATTGTTTTATAAAGAGCGGAAAGTTACACGCTAACAGAAAGAAACAAGTAGCAGATGCAGTAGCATTATAAATCGAAGATCGCTAAGAACATCCCATCTAATAACGAAATAATATAGACTATTCAATTCACCTGTCATCTGTCAAAAAGTGACCAATGAAAATCCAGAATTCTGACGTTTCTTGACCAATCAAAAAAATATCAGTGGATATATCTTCCTAGAAGGTATTCAAGTGACTATTTTTAACAAATGCGATTTTGATTAGAAAAAGTCAATATTAGTGTTCTGTTACTATAGAAATTGCGTAGTTTGTTGCTAGATTTACTGAAAACTAATTTGAAAAAGTAGTTTGGTTCATTAAATAGTCCCTCGAATACCATTCTTAGTCAAAGTTAAGTAGGTTATTTTTGCGGTGGTATCACTACTCATGTCCATTGCGCTTGGAATTAGGACTCGTGCTAGCGCACTCGTCCTAATCGTACCAGAGCGCAATGGACATTCGTGACACCACCGCAAAAATAGTCGACATAACTTTGACTACTCATGGTATTATAAGTGAAAATTGATAAATTAAGGTATAAGGAAATGTATCTGTGTAGAGATTAACGGAAATAACTAATATGGTGCAGGCCCTTAGGAAGCTTGTAGTATAACAGGTTGCCAATAAAGAAAATAAAATAGGCACTGTCAAAAAAGAGACAAAGAGGCAGGCTACCTATACGTATTGAGGAAGCATTGCAAGAAAATAGGTTAAGCCCAGATGGTGGAGAAATCACAATCAGTGGTTAAACATTTAATTGTTTATTTCGATTACATATACGGCTGCCGGCTGTAGCACTTGCTCAGCTCGAAAATCACAACGCTTACAGGCTTTTAGTCCGGTCGGCAGGTACATAATGAGGGGGGTTAGCTGGACACAATTCCCAAGTTAATAAAATTTTGGGATATTGTTTGGGGATGGTATTGGGTGTGGAATCTGAGTTTTCGACCTCGAGGACCCTGTGCTAACTCGGGGAGGGCCGAAAAACCACGACATTTTCGGACTTTTTTCGGTTTTTTGCTTATATCTTCTGAATCATGCATTTTTTGAGAAAAACATTCTTATAAAAAGTTGTAGAGCATAATATTTTCTTTAATTGTGATTGGTCAAAATTATTTGTTGACCCAATACTTACCGAGATACAGCAGTTGAAAGATGGAACAAATTTCTCAAAATGCAAAAAAAAATAGAAAAATACAGGTTTTTGCCTCATATTTTTCAACGTATCTATGTATACAATACATAGCTACCTAGTATTCTTTATTTTAAACTAGCTGACCCGACAGACGTTGTCCTGTACAAATTTCAATAAATTTGTGATCGTTTTCTGAATTTGTGAAGAGATATTGGCAATGTGTAAACAAAGTAAAAAGGAGGAAAAAAACGTATTTCTTAGTGATAATTGCATCTATTAACGATTGTGGCTATGGATATTCAATTTAAGGAAGGGTTAATTCAGAAGTAAGCGATGACTATTTGCCACATGCTCCAAAAAGATCAAAGCGGACGGAGGCCTAATGTTTGTTTTTTTTAATTAATAGAAAACCAGATCAACACTGACTAACAGTATTATGCATGGTTGTGATGGAGGAACTATTGTTTAATTTCTGTCTTGCGCCTATGCTGACACGGAGGACACTGACGCCTCGGAAACTTATTGACTATTCACTATCACTTCCACTATCACTTTGGTTTAATGGTAAATCTTGGAGAAGCCGTCTCTTGAGTCGTTATGTATATTACTTTGGCCTAGTTGATGGATGGTGATGTTATCGGTGAAACGTAGATTGGTTAGGATTTTTTTGGTAGTTCTGTTTATGAATTGTTCAATGGTGTCAATTCCTAGTTCATGGTGGATTTAATCATTTCGAACAAAACCGAAAAAAGTCCGAAAATTTCGAGGTTTTTCGATCCTCCCCGAGTTAGTAAAGGGTCCTCCTCAGATTCCACACCCCATACTATCCCCAAACAATATCCCAAAATTTAATTAACTTGGAAATCATTGTTCTGTTGCAACGTTTCATGAAATGAATTAAGTTTCGTCGTTTGATCTCAAGCAAATTTACAGAGTTACCTACGAAATACGGTGAGTTTTGAAGTGACAAACGGTTATACAGTTACAACAAAGTGAATCACTTGTCCAAATTGTGTTTCTTCGCATCGTACATTGTGTCGCAAACCAAATAATTGAATTGAATTGAATTGACACAATTTAATTGCATTGCAATGCCGCTAATCACACGGAGCCATTTAGGTCGCAGAACTCGCAATGCTACAAACGAAACGAATTTTCCATTAGCGTACTTCTGAATTAACCCCTCCTTAAATTGAATATCCATGGCCACAATCGTTACTAGATGCAATTATCACTAAGAAATACTCTTCTCCTTTTTACTTTGTTTACACATTGCCAATATCTCTTCACAAATTCACAAAACGATCACAAATTTATTGAAATTTGTACAGGACAACGTCTGTCGGGTCAGCTAGTTTAAAATAAAGAATAATAAGTAGCTATGTATAGTACACATAGATACGTTGAAAAATATGAGGCAAAAACCTGTATTTTTCTATTTTTTTTTGCATTTTGAGAAATTTGTTCCATCTTTCAACTGCTGTATCTCGGTAAGTATTGGGTCAACAAATAATCTTGACCAATCAAAATTAAAGGAAATATCATGCTCTACAACTTTCTATAAAGGTGTTTTTCTCGAAAAACGCATGGTTCAGAAGATATAAGCAAAAAACCGAAAAAGGTCCGAAAATGTCGTGGTTTTTCGGCCCTCCCCGAGTTAGCACAGGGTCCTCGAGGTCGAAAACTCAGATTCCACACCCAATACCATCCCCAAACAATATCCCAAAATTTCATTAACTTGGGAATTGTGTCCAGGTAGAAAGTACCTGCCGACCGGACTATTTTAATTAGCATGAGATCCAGTTCTGTTGCAATATAGTCGCTTGTCCTTCCAGGTTGTCGTCTTTCTCGAAGTATGAAGATGTTAGCTGTCCTCGTGTTCGGCATGGCGTTTGCATTTTGGCAGTTCTGAAGTGCAACGGAAGAACAGTCCGCCAAGCAATCTGTGGGACAGAGATGCTGAAAGCTCAATAAATTTTGATGGTTTTTAATGGAGGGAATGTGTTAGCATTCGAAGCTTAAACTACACACTTGTGGATTTTGTTATTTGCAACTTTTCACATGTTGAATTAGGCAGAGCTCTGACAAGAGGTTGTTTCGTTTAGGGCCGTGTTTCCCAAAGTGTGGGTCGCGACCCCCTGGGGGGTCACGGTGAGGTTCTAGGGGGGTCGCCGGGAATTTCCAAAATAAGACAAAAACACTTTGTTAAATCATGTATTTTTATTTTAATAACGTAAATAAAAATTAGTTATCAAATGAATCATAAAACTAAATATTATGTCCGTAAAAATAAAAGAGATAAATAAAGTATAATATTTACTCACTACCACTACCGCAATCACCACAACGCCCTGTTTGGAACTGAAGTCTCATTGCACTTCGCTGCTTATATAAAGCCACACCGAGGCTTTGAGAATAAGGTCACTAAATACATATAAAGGTACCGCCATTCCATTCCAAGATTTTGTTCCCCCAAATTAAAAAGGACAGAACATTGTAAGAAAGTGAGAGTGAGAGTGAGACAATTGATAGCTTTTGCCCAAATTAAAAAAAACAAAAGATATATGTTTGCACAGCTGGCGGCACCTTATAACAAAGATATGATTTAGTAACCTTATTCGAGAACGTTCCAGAGTGCCATCTAGTAGAGAAGTAGCAAGTAGCGTTTTGGTGAATATCGTGGAAATGGAAAAGTATCGCGATGTACCTACAATGTGCAGTCGATTTTTTATCATTTATTTTTATTGTAAATGGTAGTCTGGCAGAAAAACTACTAGTTACTAGTGGAACAGATCGCAATTCAAATAACTGTTGAATTTAACTTTTAATTTATTTAATTTAAACTTCAACAGTAAAGTAAAATAAAATTTGACAATCAGTTATTTGTAATTTAGTTAGGCTATTTTTGTCGCTATTTTGGTTTAAGTGATGAGAAGGGGGAAGTAGGGGGTCGCGAACAAATTTTTTAACAAAAAGGGGTCGCGCTTTAGATAAGTTTGGGAAACACTGGTTTAGGGAATTGTAGTCTAACATTGTTTTTCGCTGTAGTCTTTTCTGGGTTACCCGTAGGATGCCGTAGTTGCTACTGACTGATACCAGGTGGAGACTGGTGAAATCTAACGTCTGGAGCCATTTGGGCTAGGCTGGTAGAAGGAATTATTGTTGGAGCTTCGTTTGGCGCAGTTTGCGACCGATTGGCGCCTGTGTTTGGGCCATGTATTGAGCGGACCTTTGTGGCAATGCTGGGCAGGTATTTTCGTCTGCGATTAGGCCAATACACGGTGTATTTAATTCCGATATGGTTTAGTAGTAGCAATGCGTACTGTAATTCAATTTAATCGTAGTACGATATTGCATCTGCCTTTGGAAATTAAGTTTGGCGATCGTTAGGACGTGGAACCTAGTCGAGCCTATTGCTTTTGGTTATATAAACCCAGATTTTGTATTTGCATTGATTTCGATTCCATGTTTTTATATTTTAGTGGTTTAATCGACTCCGTTAACGTAGTTAGTACGTTAGGAATTATTCCTGCAATGACAAAATCATTTTATACCATTTAAAGCTAGCTTATGTTTGAGATAAACTAAGCCACTGATTGGCTAACCTAATTTTTACACTGGTACTCAAACAGTTGTGAATTTAATAATTTCATACATGATTGCTGCCAAATTGTTGGTATAATTTTTGATTTAGTGTGGGGAAAATATATGCAGGCGATTATGTTAGATAGATACACCGCTTATAGGGGAAATTAATTTGGAGGAAGTGTAGAACATCTTCAGTTAGTGAAATATGTCATTCTAAATTTGTCGTTTGAGGAAATTGCATTATTACACTAATGTTTTGGATGCCCGAACAATAATTGTACTCAAAGGTAAGTCGAGCGCAACACATTTTCCCGAATTAGTCGGTGGTATGTTTGAGATCTTTAAAAAAATTCATAACCATGGCGGGAAATATTAGGATCACGAAAGAGACGCAGACTGTATGATTCCAAAACGGTAATAAAGCAATCTATATTTTCTTGTCATTACTAAGAAATGTTCTTTTAGTAACAGAAACTTGTAGTTTGATGGCTTTCATTTTTATATGCAGCCCTTATTTTTATTTTATTTGCTATGATAATAGACGAGTGTTCGAGTGCTGTATGCACTTCACAGCTACGTGTATCTTCTATGATCACAAACGTCGGTCGCTCAATTACATTTGAGACAGCAGTTATTGAAATTCTAACAAAAGAAGAATTAGTTCGATACTATTATCGCCAGCTTCGCGTAACTTTCCCTCGCTTCGACTTTGAGGGAAACTTGGCGTTACTAGTTGTTAGCGAGTTTTAGAAGTGGAAGCGCTTATTGTGTGGGGAATCAAGCATGCTACAACTGCAGGATTGCTCATAAGCGTCCGATTACATTGTTCGTAGATGATGATAGTGTTGATCCAAAACACAGACGACACCACAGAAACCATTATGTGATAAATTATGATTAGTACATTTTTACTGGCTAAAATGTTACTGTTATTTGCTGACACTAAAGTTATCAACGATGAATTATCATTATACGAATACCAGCCTGAAGTTAAATGAATATTCTCTTACTATGCAGGTCATCGTAAATTGGAATCTGTCGTTGTGTAGATTCTCTGCATACATGTTTAAATCATTTATTAGCGAGAGAAACAGACTTAAGCCATCGTGTACAAGTGTACATAATGAACATACTGCGTTTCAGAATTCACTTTTAGGAGTTACCGCATTCAATCGCATTGCGGAATTTAGACAGTAACGGCAAAAAGCTTAAATTTAAACAAACAAACATTAACCACGATGCATATCGTAAGTGAACAGAATAAACTACGAAAGTTGCAGCTGGCCTGCAGCCAGATAGGGAATCATTTTCAGATTGGTTGCGTAGAGCATCATTAATAATAATATTCACCCTAAATTTTGTTATCCAAAATGAATGTGATCAATCTGTAATTATCTCCATTCTTTTGTTTTTCGTCCAAGATGCTGGTCGTCGACCTGGATGGACCACGTCTTCCTTCTTTATTTTATTATGAGTCTAGGCAGTTTTTGTCTTTTAATAGTTCTAAATTATAATCTATCCACTAGCTCTTTGCACTCGATCTAGGACAGCTCCGATTGCACAAGTTGATACGTGAATAGATTCAGTAACGAATTCAGTAAGAATGCAGTTGTAGAATTTGTGACGAATCCTATATATTTAATATAATTCAGATAACAAATGGACTTTCATCCACAAAGTTGGAAGTTTGAGAGAATGCTTGCTTCTTTCTTCACAAAAATTGTCTTTTTTGATATCCATCGATTCTGCAATTGATTCTCATGAAAATCCTCCAGTTCTTGCTTATATGGGGAACACGACGTTCTCACATCTATTCTCCAGTGAACTAGGACAGTGACATGATGGTAGGCCAGGTGGAGAGCGGTGACCATCGGGCGACTAACCGAAAAATTCATCCAGAGTTTCGACGTCAGGAATAAACTTATCGTGTGGCTGAACCGGCAGACGGAGGCTTCCGCTATTATCTGGTGCGGATCGAGAAGACCGATGACGACGCATGCGACTGCAGCATAAAGGGCTGGTTTAGAAACGCTTAGTGGCAGCGCAGGTGAGGTGGGCGAGAGGTCTGGAGGACGTCGCCGCACTCGCGACAGAGGCAGAATGGTGGCGAGTGCTTTAGGGCTCTGCAAGAAAGAACAAAAGATTTCGGGTGGAGCGTGAATGAAATTGAATAAAGGATGGGAGGGTAGGTTCGATATTGTAGTTGAAAATCTGAAGCGACCAAAATTCAAGTAATTAAACATTTTTCAACTTACGTAGTCTTATAATCTGGTGAAGCACTGGCGTAATTGAAATTTTTATGTTCAATCAATTGTAACTAAACTAGGATTCGGAAATTTGGTACTTACTAATCCCAAAATCGATTTCTCCTGATTAACCATGTGAAATTAGTATTATAAGTTGTGTTCAAATTACATTTTAATCCTAATTCTAAGTCAACTGGGCGTGTCCAGACGTGAATTGGAGCGAAGTGCGAAGTGCAACTAACATCGATCAACTGGACGACACTGTACATATAACCAAGTGGATAATTTTAAACCACTATGTAATAACAAATATTTTTTAAAGAGATACCAGAAATTATGAAGATCACATAAAACCAAAATCGACTATGACATGACCGTCGTAATTGAAATTCGTTTCTCCATTTATAATCTCACAAATCCAAATCGTTGCCGTACGTGCACAGAATGTGAATAGAAGTCAAACATTTTGGAAGAATGTTTGCTTAAGTAACTAAACAACATCCTGTGTGGCAAGGAGACTGTCAAACGTATTCATTTCAGCGTTCTAACTTAACACAGAATGTGGCCATTGTCGTACGGTTTGAATAACGGTAGATTGTCTAAATATAAGTTGAAGCGTTAACTAAAATGCATAGAAATGACCGGATTTATACCACCGACGTTGAACTTGTCAGGGTTAATGTTATCTTGAGGAAAATGTGTTAACAATGCATTTTGTAACTGTTTCCAATGCCTTTATTATTAAAAGGAAATTAAGTGGCTTAACGAGCTGGAATTAACATGTGGATGTATTCAATGTTGAAATTAAAATGACATGAAGTTATATTTGCTTATTTTTATAAACAACTTTTTGTCTACATAATTAGCATTGAAGTGTATCAGTTTTTATCAGAGACGACTCTGTAATTCAGCGTACAAGGAATCCTTGGCATTTTGGACGTGGGGCGCTATTTTTAGCCATGATTGTACAAGATTCCTCTTTTTCTGAGCCTTCAATTACATTCACGAAGATGACGTGCAGTGACTGAAAAACTGGACATTTTAATCGAACCTGCATTCGGAGGGCTGGACGCATGACGGTTACGTGCACATTCGTCACTTTTTACTCTGCTTTGTTATACCGTCGTGCAATAATTCCGTTAGTTGCCCGAGAATTTAATGTTGCAGGTGCCGTCAATAGTAGGTACGCTAGATTTTTGCAGGACGTGCTCTTTATCACTCGTCTGCGGATTTTCCAGTATTGTCTCAGGCCCCCGCCTGCTTTATCGCGTATGTAGCGACTAGCAAATAAATGTGCATCAAGGAGGTGAGACCGATAACGCTCCGATAACAGGACAAAGGCGGGACATGACAATATTGTAAAACGATTGTTAAAAGGGCGATACTGTACTTGAAAACGTGTAAAGGTTTATCGTGCTCGAGCTAGAGCTATTGAAATCGTACGGGCATTATGTTCATTACGGTTCAGGGACGTGGGTGGCTACGGGTAGGCCAAATGCGGTTTGACCCCTCCTCGGTGGATTTTTGTGTTATCCAAACTAATTTCTACACGAATAGTGAACGGAGTCCGTGCAAGTAAAGAGATCTGATTTGATAAGGGTATACTGAATCGATCGTGATCCAGCGAAGTAGCAATGAAAAGGTCCTGACTGAATTAGTGCGAAGAAGACAAAACTACAAACTGAGGTGAATCGCGGGGACGCGGACGATGTTTCGACGAGGCCTCCCCGAACGTAACGTATTCATTTAAAAGAAATCACTTACAATACACAATCTTCGTCTAATCGATGAATAACACATGTGAGTAAGTACAATCGGATTTACCTGTTCTTATTCTTATTACAACTGCAAAATACAGTGTAAAATCCAAAAAGGCTTACATGAACAGATAGAAATTGGGGTAATGTAGAGTTGCATATAAAAAGAAGTTTAAATCATTAAACGTCGTGTACTACACACACAAATTACCATCGAGGATTTTAGATTTGCGGCGGGTAATTTCATGACGGGCATCACACATTCTAATCCGCCAAGAGTTTCCCTCATACCTAAAAGCGGTCGATGCCTTGCCAGATGCGCAATATATTAGAATAATTGGAAGATCTGACCTTAGTGGCTGTGATGAGCGTTAGAAAAACATTAAAGGAATCAGGGCTGTAGGTGTTCGGTATTACCTGACGTTGCATCTGACGCCCAGCGGGCATGTAGGATAATACTTCTAGCTATTGGCAGCCGACACGGCGAGCCTCGCACCTCCTGTAACTATATCGGAGTAGTAACGCACAACCAAAGGTGCATCGAGCAGAGAATGAAAGAAAATGAGAGAAAGAGGGAAAAATAAACAGGGAACATGAAGACAAATTTGACAGAGTATTAGTCCACATGGAAACAGATATAACCAAGTCATATTTCAGTTCGTGAACAGCCAGTAGATATCTTACTTTCAGAAAGATACCAAGCTCTGCAGCAAACATACGGGAGCACGCCCCATAATCGACGATTTCAACGGGAAAAATCACAAAACATCGCTCAAAGAAATACCCGCACAAAAACCTCGTATACCTTCAGAATTAAAACTAAGAATCATTAAAATTGAGGCTGAAAAGCTATCTCTTTTCTTGGAACTGCACACGGGAAGAATTCGAAAGAAAGGAACGTCACTCGTGAATCCAGAGGCCACTAAAACTATTTAGGTGTGAGCCAAAATGCGCAATGGCGTTCGAAATCGCTGAACCTACAGCAAAATCGGGCGAAAAGTTTAAAGCGACGCTTTTGGATCGTAACAAGTTCTCAGTTAACCCTCCACCATGAGTGTAGAGCAGTCTATTTCATGGTTTCATTATTTGCCCATCCTACCTCTGCCGGTTCTCATTTTCCATATTTCTTTCTTTGAACTGCCCTCTTGCATACTTTCTAAGTTCAATCATCCCAACCGATACCTTTCGATCACAACGCTAAAGCTTTTCCACTTCAAGTCTATTTCTAATTTCACTGTTTCAAATGCTGTCTCATTTGTTCATTCTCGTTATTCTTTAGAATTCTCACTTCGCACGTCTATATTTTAATTCAAATCTTTTAGTTGGTGCCGCTATTGACACCCATAGGTTAGAATCGACATCAACACCGATTCATATATTTTCAATGTTAAGTGCGTTGTAATTAGGTTTTAGTTGTTGCTTCAATTTTACTTTTCATTTCGTTGTCTTTTTCGCCTTTTTATTTGCTCTCAGATAATTTAATTTGTATGTTCAGTTTCATTTAAATTAATCGTATGTTTATTTTCTTTCTGTACTTATGATGATTAAATCCTCCACACTGATTGTCGTGTTGTAGTATTAAGTGCAGCTTTTCGTACTTATGATTTTTACTCTCAGAAAATAGGAATAGATCGTCACCTAGCAGCTATAACGAATAAAAAAACTACATTGTCTAACTCCTTTTGTTCTGTTAACTACGCACATGCCTCATATTCTTATTGCGCATTTGGTTTCCTTACGGCCGCTGTTGATCACTTGTATTAAGTTTATGCATATGGCCCACTTTTCCAACATCTGCCACACTGCCTCTTACTGGATGCTATCAAAAGCCTTTTCTATGTCGATGATCTACACACAAAATATAAGCTTTCTCTATGGTTTCATCTAGAATCGCTCTCACAGCAAATATTTAATCTCTCCAGGTTTAAATCTCGCATAACTTCCATCGAAGGGTCATCTTTAATCTTATCAATTGTACGAAATATAAAATGTTACTATCGGGATTCGTTATATACAAAAAAATGGAAAGGCTTATAAGTTTATGTTATGTACTTTTACGGAACTAATTTCAATTCTCCAGGAGCATTAATTAAAAATCGGGAATTTGTTCAGTCCGTACCATCAGAGAGCCTCAGTCATAATTGGAAAACTAAAATTTGAGCGATAGTACAACGAACCTATAGTCTATGTTCACCGCTGTAATAATCGAGTATAGTAAAAGCTCGAGGAAAAACTATGTGTGAAGTTTATACTATAAAACAATTTTTAGTCAACACTTTATCTACATACTTCTTAAACGAAGAGGCGTTAATAAAAATTACGAGAAAACCTTAAACTAATTTCTGGAAGAAAATTGCTTTGAAGCCAAACGTTGGACTTCAAATTCTAATGGGACTTAGGAAACCCCACGACGGTGTGTACTTTTATAATTGAACGTTGCCCGCTATCTCAATAGCAATGAAATGTCTCTTTATTTACCTCAGTCGTGCATAAGGAAAGCCCCTGTTGCAATGAACACAGCATTGACACGAATAACCAAGAGATATATTTGCTGTTAAAGAAACAATGCTAAATAATACTAACATTAAATACTAGACCATGAAGTGGATGACTATTTCTATCCCGCATTTATACACACAATAATATGAAATTAACAGTCAAAAAACTGCTTCTCTTACGCATTTATATAGGTTGCCTAAAATTGTACGGAATATGGCAATTTCATTAGTTGAAGAAGGTTCAAATACTATTTTCCATGAGAGCAATCGAAATAGAAAATGCATTATTTACTTTGGTAGCTAGGCAAAAATGTAGGTACTCTTATAGCAAACAGTATGTGAGCCTTTTCCAACTCATGGAATTGTCATGTTTCGTACAGTTTTAGGCAACCTGTATAACGAACAATATTGTTCATCTACGAGAAAAAGGCCTATCTCTACTACGCATTTATTAAACTTAATTAACATTTCTATGACATGTTGATGCTACTATCTACTGCGCTGCCGCCACAGCGCAGGCGCCCCGAACAATAATATTAACTCCAACGGCTGTTTCTAACGCCGCCTTTGTACTGACAGCCTAGTGCGTATATTCTCAGGTGCAATGCGCACCAAACACAAGAAAGCGCGCTCTTATATTTCTTGACTCTCTATGACTCATTTGATGTCGGTCTCGATGGGGAATCTTGTGTGGCTAATTAGTAATTATAGTATAAAATCGACAATTAATATCGTTATCCCCTGAGAGGAAGAGCAACCAGACTACACACAATTAATATACACACACGTGGTTTGGAGGTAGCACAATGGACCACTTTGAGACCATATATTTTTTTAAAGTAATTTGCACACCGTTGTTAAAACTAGTTTTTCAACTTTACGAACAAAATAATAACGCATATATTTATGTATAAAGCTGTATATAGGAATTTTATTCTATACACACCCAGGCGAGTCAGGTCAAGTTCCCGTTTTAATATGTTCTTATGTCAACTGGTGTAATATTATGAGAAATTAGTAAGAGTATATTCAGTATAACAAAAGCTGTTTCTAGTGCTGAAGGGCTTCTCTTATTGACAGAAAATTTAAACCCACAATGTTTTTCAATGTGGGAAGGAGGCATTTAAAAATATCCACAAACTGCTAGCCCCTGCAGCAAAATCGTATGTGAATGAACATTTTCTGTCTTTACCAACATATATCAAAAGTGTTATCAATGATAGATCAAAAATTTGAACAAAACTAAACCAATCGGGTCGACTTTCAAAAAATCTGATGCCATATAATATAGCAATGAAAGCAGAACCCCTTGCATGATATTTTGGCCATGGACCTGTTTCGACTGTGTAAAACGGGCTGCTTGCTCATTAGTCTAATAAGTGACAAGGTGTCTCTTTAAATACGTCGCAGTGTTGATAAGCTTCTCATTATTACTATTGTGTGTAGGTAAGGCAACTGTGTCTTTCAATTTCAATAAACAAAAGAAATTTTTAAAATTGTTAAAGAACAAATTTAACCTTAGCATGTATAATTCGTATTATAATACGAAATGGCGAATAGGTGCCCAGTGCAAACTTTCCCAACACAATGTGTTTGCGTACGCTATTTCCCCTTTTTGGCCGCCGTGGGACACGCGGTAATTGTATTTATACGAAACACATCTACCGTTTGTCCGTTTAGTGACGTTGCCGTAAAATTACACAACGTTCCGTCCATTCTTTCAATTAGAACTTTGGGGAGGCCATACAAATTCTCGCTAACGATTTTGGGAAGTTGTTGGCGGAGATATAACTGCGTTTTTAGTTTCGTAACTTTCGGGATATTAGGCTCTAATATTTTGATTGTTAAGTCAATTATCGCTATCAATTACCATCGATCTGTGATATTTTGATGAATGATGACTTTTTTAGCTTACGTGTATGTGTCTTCGTGAACCTCAATTTTGTACGATTTACCTACGAGTTTTTTTTATAAATAACACCTTGACATTTTATATTATTTTCTTTGGAGTGCGATTTGTTTTTATGAAGTACAACAGTATCGCTGGCATTATGATTTTTTTTATGGTTAACATACATATGATCACAGAATTTACTACACCCACGGTTCATTTAGTATAAGACCTTCTAACTTCAAAATCATGAACTCGCCATATTCGTATTTATTCTTCTACTTCCATCACTTTCATGGCATAGAACCAATCCACAACCCTTTTTTTGTGCTGCTCATATTCCATTAAACGGTAGGAAACAAAGTTATCTTTTAGTATATGTTGGAGTAGGGACACACTAGTAGTATGGCGACACCAAAACTGGAGCAAGGTCATTTGATTCGCGGATTCGCGGTTTAATTCGCGGAATTAAATCCGCGAATTCCGCGAATTAAATCCGCGGTTTGACCTAATTAATTTCGCGGATTGATCTAATTAATCACATATGAAGTTTGATATGTAATTTACATATGTGCTACTGATTAAATTACGCATTAGATTTTTTAATTTGCTTCCGGAATTACGCGTCGGACTTCGGCGGCCATCTTGGATTTCTGGCGGGAATATTTGAAATTTGAATTTTTTCCGATTTTTTTTCTAAGTTCCATTATTTGAATTTTAAACTTCCCGGGTGTCAGCAGCCACCTTGGTTTTCTGCGCGCGCACCTCTCACGGCGGTTGTTTTTAAATTTGAATTTTCGCGGAAATATTTGAAATTGAAACTGGTGGATCTATCTCGCTCTTCGAAGCTGCTGTCTCTCTCTTGCATTCACTCGCGGAAATATTTAAATTTAAAAAAAGCTTCCTGCGATGTCCCATGGCCGGAATCGAACCAGCGACCGCAGCATTACGAGTACGAAGCCTTAACCAACTGGGCTATTGAAGCGATCGAGGTTTTAAGGAATTAAACATAGCCACTTACGTATCACGAGCCCAGCTTTAAACAAACTATTTTTTCGAATATATATAATATAAGAACGGAATTGTGTCGTCTAGGGCCTTAGAAACTTGTTAATAATTTTTAAAAAATGACTTTGTAACTAGTTTTGCTAGAAATAATTTGTTTAATTTTATAATATGAGTGACGCTATCTCACTCAGCCCCATTGATTTTCTACAGCGTTCTCTTTTCCATCCCGTTTGCTACCTATGCGTAATTACAAAAGACGTTATCGCCTCAGGCAGAATTTCTATTTAGCCGGCGATTGTGTAGGGTTTTTAACCGTTGCATAGAATTGGAAAGTTTTATTTAACGTGCCTAAACAGGATTGTTTAGAAGACTGTAATTATAATTAGCATCGTAATGGAATGCACCAAGATTTAAATCAGCATGCATTGTTCGTCTGGATCGAGCAGTACGTACTCCAACGGTTTCTAGTCTTGCTTGGTTGACAGACGACAGAATGAACGGTTACCG